>CAUJNA010003549.1:200408-220408 GCA_963377175.1 Effrenium voratum | reverse complement strand
TGAGGCCTCTAAGCCTTTTGCGAATGCGTCCCCGTGATAGGTGTCTCAGCTGCCCACAGGACCGAATGTTGACCACAGATTTATATACCCCTGGTTGACTAATATGGGGGTGTCCCCTTTTAGTGGGGATTCAGACCACTGTTCGAGGGAACACTCCCTAATAGTGGGACAGGATTATTAGTCCTGGGTCAACAGTAGAATGATCACCTACTGGGGTCAGGACTACCAACTTCCATTTGGCTAAGGCCCCAGGAAAAATATTTAAAAACAAATGTCCAGTAGTGATAAATTCCTTTTAAAACCTACAAGGGAAAATAAACAATATCCTTAAGCAAATGGAGGATGAGAGATTTCTCAGCTGCCCAAAGGACCTAGAAATAAAAAGTGATCACCTATTGGGGTCAGGACTACCCATGGCCGCAAAAAAGGGGAAAGCAGAAGACCTGTCAGTTCCCGTCGATTCGCTTTGGGCAGGCAAGCTTCCCGTCGAACTTTGCTGGTTCTCCAGGAATGACCTATGGCTTAAGGAACCCAGTCCCCCCTCCCCCAATCAACCATTCTTGAGGGACCCGGTGGGGATACCATACCGTGGATGGACGAAATCCTGCACCACCTAAGAAACCCTGGTTTCTGATGATTCCCCTGAAAATACTCACAGACAATTGCTGTCTCATGGTTTCTTAGTGGTGCGAAATGGATTTCGTCCATCCACCGTATGGCTGCCCCAAACAACTTGGGCTGTCTCCCCGAGCCGAGGAAACGGCGAGCCTTCAAGGCGTTGGGGCCGCCCCCCGGCGCCGGCAGGTGCGGCGAGCCTCCGGGCAACGGTTCGACCCCCAAGCCGCTGGGAGCCGGGGCTGGAAACTTCGGCAGACTACGGCGGAGCTGGGTCTGTCTTTTCCTTTTTTTGTGGGGGCCTCGTTGTTTCTGGTTTAATGTCTTTCTTTTTTTTGTGAGGGCCTCGTTGTCTTGTTTTGTTTTTTGAAGGCATGGCAAAAGGAAAACCGAGGCTGCTTGGGGCGGTCCACTGAAAAAAGACACGCCCATCTGCCCTTCATCTGGGTGTGGCCTATTTTTGAGGGTATCTGTTTCAGGGTTGGTTGTAAATTCGGTGGTGCGATAATTAGGTAGGAAATGAGTTGGAATGTACCCAGGGGTCCCCGAGGAAAGGAAACCACCAGCTGGATGGTTTTTCTCGACGTTCATTCAATTTCTCATTCCCTGCCTATCCAACCAGCAAGTACAATCCCGAACCCCCGAACGGTTGAGTCCTGGCCTCAGTCCTCCATTTGCTTCTTCGTCCCCAAGAAAAAATGAGCCCGGGGATTCTTAGGTGCAGGACGCCGTCCATCCACGCAAAATGTAGAATAGTTTTGGAGGACGCCCCAGAAATGCAAGTCAGCAAGTTCAGAATGGAAACAAAAACGAACCTGCAAAAACGAACTTGCTGAAATCCCAAAGTCGGCAAACCCTAGCTGGGTCTGTCTCAAAATAGGGAACCCCAAATGGACGGTTGTGTGTTTGCCTCTCTCTTGTTTTAACCAAAGGGAGTTTCGCGAATTCTGACCAAGCAAAGCGTCTTCGATGCCCGCTTTCGGCACAAGTGGGACGAAACAAACATCCTGGCTTACCCTTTAACATCCCTTGAACAAGAGGACCAAAACCCCAACTGCCCAAAGCCAAAACTGACCCCCGCCGATCCAAAGCCAATCCCACTCACGGCTAAGGCGCCACCCACTCGCGGGGACCCGCGAATGCCTCAGAGTCAAACTCTGCGCGGGAGGCGAAAAAGAGCCGAGGAATTCCTAGCCTAAAGACCTGCATTTGCTGAAGACGACGCAACTCAGTTGTTCAAAGACGACCTTTTGACCTTTTGGTTTGCGCATTTTGGTCTACTTTCAGTAGAGGTCCCAAAAGGTGAACCTTTTATTTCCAGGTCCTTTGGGCAAGTGAGGCAAAAAGTACCCCGCGACGCACCTGCCCCTTGGCATTTGTTCGCTTCTTCCGGAGCCGCGGCGCCGCAGCTTGCAACCATTTTTTTGAAGCCATTTTTGTTCTCAGCTGAGAGGACCCAGCAAAAAAGATGTTTCCCCCCAAAACCGTGTGGGTGGGTAGGGCCCTCATCGGAGGTCAACTAGGTCCTCCAGTGGAGAGGATAGAATACGGGTACCACCTGTTTTTTCTGTAGTCTATCTTAGTAGGGGAACCCTCCCAACCAAAAAAGGGTGAGAAAGGGCACTACTGGGGGACCTAGTCAGCTTGTGGGACCAATGTCTCGTAAAATATGTTGGCCGACCATTTCCCCAACCAGAACTTCTGGTTGCTGCGCAGGCTTCCTCAAAGCAAAAAATTGGATTCGTCCCAGCTCCTTGGCTCATTGGCTCCCTTGTTGTGCTGTCAAGCACTTCCCAATTTGGAGAACCCATCCAAAGTTCCCAATCGTGGGCTTACATGATTCTAAAAGGAATATGACTTGATTTCTGGGACATCTTCCATGATGATCCTGATTCTGTGTGTGTGTGTGTTTTTTTTAAACCTGTCAAGGCTATTGTACCTGGGAGTCCAACCCTCCTAGGCGTATTTGAAGGCAAGCAGGCATTGGAGCCAATGCCTTTGGCCGCCCACATGACACAAAATCCCGGGAATAGCCTTCTGAGAACACACGCCCCCGAGACCTGAAGTACGGCGTAGACGGAGTTGACCGGCCCGAAGACAGTTCTTGATTCTTGGGGTTCGGGATCCGTGAGCCCCACTTTACTCCCGCGAAGTCGCCTTCGGCACTTCCCAGCACGACTTTCAGAGTTCGGGGGGGGCCAATTGGAACATTCCGACTTGACTTTTTGGTGCCTTTTGCCAAGGGATGCTAGGACGTTTTTTTTCCTTTTGCCCACGAACGGGTTGTCCATGAAACCACCAAAAAAGCTAAGCTGTTCGCAGGGGAGCTTTCGAAAGCAACCGCGTTTTTGGCCGCATGGGACACAATTCCTTCCTCCAGTTCTGCAGGCTGTCAGCACCCTCCGGGCATCGCGGAGTTGGGTCTGCTTCTCATTTCTCAACGGGAGCCCCCTGCAGGTCTAGCTCCCGTTGATGGACTTGAGTCGTTTTGTTGGGTTAGGACCATTCCGGTGGGAAACAAGTTCGGATCTTCTTTTGGCGAAAACCCACACGATCGGAAGTGAGAGGCGGTTAGTTAGTTTCCTTCGGGTATCCTTCAACCTTACGTTTCTCGCCCAAGGAGAAACGACCTTTTGACCTTTGGGCGTCCCTTTCGAGGTTAACTGTTATTTTTGTTTGGTGGGGGGGTGTTCCTTTGGGCAACTGAGTAGCGAGTTGCCCTGGTTGATCTGATTCGCGCGGCAATTTCGGCGGGGAAACGGGCCAAAGGTCCACCTAGCGTCTTTCTGTTGCACTGGCTGCAGGGCGATTCAACGAAGATGGCGGCGAGGTCAGCCCGCAAAATGGGTTGAGGCTTGAAATTGGACCCAAATAGGATCAATCAACCATGCAGCATTTTTTTCTGGAGCAACATATGCTAGGTCCTCCAGTAGAGAGGTTACAATAAAGGTGCTCTTTTTTATGTAGTCTTTTTTAGCAGGGAACCCTCCCCCCAAAAAAAGGCAAAAGGGCACCACTGGGGGACCTAGTATGCTTTGAGGCTGTGTGTCCAACCATTCCATGCTGGTTTGCCCTTGCGCTCGGCAAGGAAAAGTCGTTGACAACTTCTTGAACCTGGGCAAAGCGTCCAAGCATCCAATCCAACTTACAGAACTGCAAACCTACCATGTCCTTCGCTTGCTTCCTAGCTCCCTCTGTTGAAGCAGAAAATTTGGATAACCCCCTGCCCCGAGCCCGGCTCCAAAGCCTCCAGCCAGCTGGAAGGGATGTAAAAAAAAAATGGCCCTTGCTTCTTTGTTTCTAGTGAATTCTAGTGAGCTTACGAAAATTGCAAAAGTTGGGGATTTATTTGTTTATTTATTTATTTAAACAAAAAAAAGTAGTTTTTCTTTGTTTCTTTTCTTTTTTAGTTGGTTTGTTTCTTTTTCCCCAATCCGGGGCGGCCCGGAGGTAAGGTTCCACGAGGGTTCCACCAGGGTTCCACCAGGGGTTCCACATGCTGTTGGGGATATCACCTGAGCTTTTTTTCTAGTTGGTTATTTTTGAGTATCAATTCAGCCACTGCAACCGACCAACTCGCCCCAAATTCGTCCAGGCCACTGCGTATGGTCAGGGATCTGTCCACGTAGTCGCTCTCATCTTCAATATTCTCCTGGAGCTCCCGACCCCCTGCGCCGTTGCTAGTGGCAGTGGAGTGCTTGCAAAGGTGGTTTTAGTTCTATGTGTGTCGTGTGTTTCTTCTTTTCTCTTCTTTTGTTTTTTTTTTTTTGGGGGGGGGGAGGATTTTGGATTTTGACTTCTTTTCATTTTTCTTTTTCTTTTCTTTTTTTTGAGGGGGGGGGGGGGCTGGGTGCAGCTGCTTGATGGTTCATGTAGTTGCCACTAAGCCAACACGCAATGTGGCACTCCGGAGTATGCAAATAATGCTGACCCCTGATGAATAAACTCCCCCCTTGTTAAGGGGGGTCCATTTTTGTTGGTGGGGAATCCTTTCTTCCAGAAAAACGACGCTCTATTGATATCGGGGGGGTTTACTGGGCTCTCCATTTTATGATCCCCTGCTAAAGTGAATCTATTTCTAGTGGGTTAAATGGAAACCCAACCACTGAACCGACTGAAAAGATCCAAAAAGCGAAGCTAGACTGAATGGTAAATGGAAACCGGCACCAACATAGGTGTACTTTTAGGGGAAATAGATGGGTTTCCCTGGTAGATGATTAAACCACCAGGCAAACCAGGAATCGCCATCTATTTTTCCACCAAAACAACCAAAAAGGACACCTACTGCGCCTACTGTGGATGGACGAAATCCATTTCGCACCACCTAAGACACCCTGGAATGTTGATTCCCCTGCAAATACCAACAAACAATGGTGTCAACCATGGTTCCTTAGGTGGTGCAAATTGGATTTCATTTCGTCCATCCACAGCATGGGCGTGTTTCAAAATGAGGACTCTAAAAGGCTTGAAGAGTCAAAAGCCAGAAGCCGAAGCCATATGCCAGGGCCTCGAAAAAAAACAGTTTAACTTTCAGTGGTTTGGTTCGGAAAACCCATTTGTTCAAAAAGTTATCCAGTCCTAACAGCCCTTGGCAAAATGCACCAAAGTATTTGGTTGAACTACCCCCTCCAAATACCCGACCCTTTTTTTAGGGTATGTCAACCTGGGTAGAACAAAGAGACGAAACATGGCCACTAAAAATGGGTGTCAACCCTGTGGATGGACGAAATCCATTTCGCACCACCTAAGAAAGCCTAGAATGATGCGATCCCCTTGTAAATAGCTTCAAAGTGGTGCCAATGGCCACTCAAAATGGGTGTCAACCCGACTAAACATGGCCACGAAACCCAAAACCATCCAAGCTCAAAGACCGGAGGACTGGGACGAACCCACCTGGATACTGTGGCCAATCCACTCAGAGAGTTGTACACCTTTGGGTTTACCATGTTTTTTATAACCAGAATCATAAGGCTTGAGAGAGGGATGGGCTTCATAAGGCTGTCCATGATACTGTGGCACCGTTCAGAAACCCCGGTTTCGGTTGATTCCACTGTCAACACCAAGCAATGGTTTCCGTTGGGTTCAAAGTAGTGCAGGATTTCGTGCATCCACAGTATTAAAAGAATACTAAAGGAGTACCAACAAAAAGAACCTAGAGGAGGAAAAACATGTGAAATCCGCAAAACAACGCATCCGAACCGTGCTCTAGCACAAGCCAAACCAGAACTTTGGCCAAAGGATTCGCAAGCTCCGGCTAAACAAGGATTCGCCAGCGCCTCACTCTTTTTCCAGCAGTCCTACATCTGTTTCGGTGATTTAGGGGAATTTGCGCAAAACACGCTGCCGCTGCGTCATCCAATCGTCTGGGTGCAATTCCGTGAATCACAACCTTCAACCCGGAGAAAGATTCAGTGCAATAGGTGACCGTTTGAAAAGCTAGTGGGTTTCCCTGGCAGATGGACTGGAACCAATCGAAACCGGTGGAACCAATCGATTTCTACCCAAACTTGCCGATCAAAAGGGTACCAATGTTCCGTACCCATTCACTGACATGGCCCTATGAAGAGCCCTCCCAGGACATTAGTCCCCATGAAACCTGAAAAGCCTATGCTAAGCCCATGTTAAAAAGTAACGGTAAAGGTTGCAGCCGCAGGTGTCCTTGTAGGGCAAATAGATGGCCCTGGTAGATGATTAAACCACCAGGTAAACCAGGGCCAGCGATTTTTCCACCCCAACTACCAAAAAGGACACCTATGGTTGCAACCCACTTGAAAGTCACCCGTTCAGTGGACTTCACCCTGGTAGTGGGGTACAACCCAAGTGGCTTACCGCTTCCTAACCCTCCACTGGGACTTCCCTCACGCGAGCGGAAAGGCCTTTCCGCTTGCCTCGATCGAGGGTCGCCAAGTCTCACAAATCTGCAACTTTGGCAAATCCAAACTAAATCCTCCCAGATCCGTGCACCCGCGGATTTGCATCCGACAAACTTCTGCAAAATTGTTGGTGGGTCGAGTTGAAAGGGGGAACCCCCTCCAAAACCGAAGAGTTTGTGAAAAAACAGGGGCAGCACAGGTCGGGATCCTCTTGCGGATCGCGCGCTTTCGTTGGAGCGCGGCCGTTTGGCTCGCAGCAAATCGGCGTTAGCTTTCTGAATTGGGGCTGCGCGTCTCAGGCACCGTAACAGGTTCCAGCACCATGCCCGCGCATGCCCAAGAGCCCGAGAGCTCGCAAAGGGCCCGTCAACTCAACTGGGCTCCCACGATTTCCTCCACCGAACCTATGAAACTCGCACAACAAGTTGGCCAAAACCCGAATCATGACATTTCAGGTGGAGGTGGGAAATATGGTTGGAGCCCTCAATGCAAATCGCTTTGGCATTGCTAAAGTCAACCGCTCGCAAGCAGCATCTTCAAACGTAGGCGGAGCAGGCGAATAGTTCATCCAGCCTGGCAGCTGAGAGTTTGCCCAACCTCAAGGGGATTCCTGGTTGGAATGGTTCATAACCATAGGAAGGGCACCAAGCCCAGTTACCTAAGTTGCAAACATGGTGAGATACTGTGGATTGACGAAATCCTGCACCACCTAAAGAAACCTTGGCAATGATGATTCCCCTGTAAATACCAACCAACAATGGTTCCCCCTTGTTTCTTGGGTGGTGCAGGATTTTGTCCATCCACAGTATCACCTACTAAGTTGGTTGAATCTGTGAGTAGAGGGTTTTTCTTTGGCAACGCGGGAGTCCGGGGTTCCATCTGCGCAAGCTCCAAGCATGGCGACCTTCTGGCTCAATTGGTTGCACCCAGGTGTGTCGAGGCGGGAAGCTTTTGCGCTTCTGGGCTCGAAGCCCGAAAGAAGGCAGCTTGGGGGGGTCGGCTCATGACCCCAAACTCGCAAAAAACCAGTGCAGAAGGCGCCACGCAAAAAAAAACAAGGTACAAATGCATACGTATGTATTCACAGTTTCCTTCATTTGCTCCATTTACATGTTCATGGCTGTATCCATACTTGAGGCGTACATGTAGGATTCTCCATGTGTGTACTTATCTACATGCATGACTATATATATATGTGTGTATACATATGTATATATATATATATACATATACATGTATATATATATATATATCTATATATACATATGCATATGTATATGCATGAATGCATGCATAATCCCATTCCGTTGACCCACCGGGCCCCTGGCCCATCGAGCCTCTCCAAGCTCATCACCAGGGCGCGGGCTTGTCGCTCCCCGGCCCCGTAGGTGACGGCCACAGTGCCGCCCTCGCCGCCGCCAAGAGAAATCAAAGCGCGCCAAGTGGGTGAAACCTCTCCAGGTACTGTTTGTTGGCAAAGGGAAGTCATCATTCCAGGGCTTCTCATTGAGAAATGTGGTGCAAGTTGGGTTTTGTGCAGCCACAGTATGAGGATTCAGGTCCCACTGTGGATGGACGAAATCCATTTCGCACCACCTAAGAATCCCTGGAATCTTGATTCCCCTGTAAATACCAACGAACAATGGTGTCTCATGGTTGCTCAGGTGGTGCGAATTGGACTTCGTCCATCCACAGTACGGGCCCCTACAATGGCTCCTGCCCTGCTTCCCATGGAGGTGGCCTTTCCTTGTGAATACCAGGGGGCGTGAGACTTCTGCGCGCTTTCTGGAGCCAATTTTGGTTGACCCAAGGGAAAATCACCCAAAGCGGGGGGTAGGGACATCACCTTCCCGAGATATCAAAGGCCGGTCCCAGCTGCAAGGTTGAAAGGGAGTCCCTTGGTCTCACAAAACTAGGCAGGAAGAAGAGGACCCCAGCAAAAAAAATGGTTTGTTTGTTTTTTTGTTTTTTGCCTGGGTAATGGAAAACAAAGGGAACCCAAGAAAGCACAAAGGGGGGCTAATTCTGGGGAAGAAAAAATGGCCCTAAAACCAAGGCACTTAGATGGTGGACTGATAGTAACCCCATAATGCCAGACCCACTTACCATGGCTGTACCCATTTAAGCTCTTGGGCATGCAACGACCGTCATTAGCATTTTAATCATGGGTCCCCTATTTTGAGACAAATCCAGATAGGTATGGCTCAAACACAAGGAATTGGGGATTGTCAGTTGCTACAAACTGGGTGTTGGGGGGCGGGGAGGCCTCAATCAATTAATTCTCTTGGCCAACGTTCAACGCAAAACCAGGGAAAAGATGTAAGCTAGCACACGTTGACCAATTTTTAGGAGGTTCCCCCGCAAAAAACCGAAGTTGACATCAAAAAACCCATGGTCAAGAATCAAGAGGCCGGATGCCCGGCAATTTATGGCTGGGGCAAAGCTGCACCCGCCTGGGTTTTGATTGCGGCGACTTAACGGGAACCCCCCAAATGGGAGCCCTCCCATTTAAAAGCCACGAAAAACGGCGGGGGGCGTGTTAGCTTCCGTTGAACGATTTCAGCAAAAAAGGGTGAAGCTAGATCTTGATAGCAGCAAAACAAGCTGTGCTTTTTCCAGGCCCCAACTAAAAACCTGGACAAAAACGGATCTTGAAAATGTCTTCCTTTCACAAAAACCTGGACTAAAACCCAGGTTGACTTGATGACTTGCAAACTCAACCATCATTCCAACACCCGAAATCAGAATTGGACCCCCTAGTAAAGCACCTTGCGGTTTCGCATGAAAATGCCCCGTCGGCCAGCTCATTGTAAGTTGCCCAGACATTAATCAAGAGGGGTGGCCCGCCAAACTGGGCCAGACTTGGACGCCCTGCAAAAAGTTCACACGTTTCGCGGGTGGAAAGGGGCAATGAAGGAAAAGCAAAAAGCAAAAGAAGCCATCCCCTACGGTGGATGGAGGAAATCCGTTTCGCACCACCAAATAAAATTATGGTTGAAGACCCATGGCTTGGTGGCATTTACAAGAAACGGATACGGATTTCTGAAAGGTGGTGCCTCAGAGGATGTCGCAACCATCCACAGTATCCGATAGGCCCAAATAGGCTTCTATGTGAGCAACTTAAAGCCACAAGTTCAAACAGGGTGCCCTATGCGCCCTATGATTCCCCGTGGGGGTGGCGGAAAAACGTCGCCTTCTGCCCACGACCACCGGAAGCGTCGCCAACAAAAAACAAAAACAACTTGCTCGAGCGAATCTTTCTCGGGGCCATTCCACTTCTCATCGTCCATTTGGTGATGGCCCCAACAGGAAGAAAAAGAAAAAAAAAAAAAAAACATATTTCCAGCAGTGATGAAATCCTTTTTTAAAACCCAACAAGGGAAAACAACAATACAAATATATATATATATATATGTATATATATATATATTCATTTCTGCAAATGGAGGCTTCTTTTTGATTCCCTGCCCAAGCGGCACCCTTCCCACGGGGGGGGAAAAAAAAAAAAAAACGAACCCCAGGCGGCGCCGGCGCCGGCGCCGGCGCGCCTCCACTGCGAGGCCGCTGGGCGTCGCGAAGGGCGGCGCCTGGGGCGCCGGCTCCGCCTCCCAGAGCGGCACCGGACCACTGACCTCTCGCCGGGCGAAAGTCGGTCCGTCGCTGGACGGCTAGGCGGCGGGGGAAAAGGGGGGAGGGGGGGGGCGCAAGGAACTTGCCGGGGGAGTGATTTACTGCAGAAGTATAGTGTGTTTGATGTTTATTCTCTCTCTCTTTTTTTTTTCTTTGGGGGGTTGGGGGGGGGGGGGAAAAAAAAGAAGAAGCCCTTGTTAAGCCCTTAATAAGGCCTTATTTACGGCTTCTTTGGGCTCCCTCCCCCTACCCTCCCTCCCCCGCAGCCCCCAATGTTAAATTGGATGCTCAACCAACGTTAGGTAGGCCATAACGACTCACCAGGCGTTAAAAAGGAAAAGGCACCCGGGTGTTCAAGCTGCTTGGTGACTAATTAGGTCATAGCAATGGTCACATGGTGGTTAGAAACCTCCATGTTCCTCCTTCTTGTTGGTCATCCCCCGCTCGCCACACTTGGTTATACTTGGGGTTTCACCAACTCAGCAAGTCACCAACCACTTGACTATAACAATGGTCATTTCAGCACCATCCCCAGTTACCAAAGCTAGAACCATGGTTGTAACCCTGGAAAAACCGTTGATTTCCTTTGGGACTCCCTCCAGCCAACCAAAATTTCCTTTGGGACTCCCTCCAGCCAACCAAAAAGGGCCTAGATCTCTGGATTCCTCGGGGGGCGAGTCCACTTGTATTGTCGTGGTTGAACAAGGGCAGGGGGCCAACCACCCTCACACAGATCCAAAAATGGACACCCCCAAACCACCGGCACCTACACACCTGACGTCGGTTCAACTCCCAAGTATACTTTACTCTATTTCGCGCCCATGATGATGAAGGGTCCATGACCATTCCTAACATCCACATGCCGTTACCGTTTTGCGCACGTGCCCACACCCCCCGGCCATGAGGAAAGCAGGCCAGCCTTCTCTTGGCAGTTCATGGTAAACAAAAAAAAAACTCAAACAACAGGGATCCTTACATTATACACCTGAACATTGCCGTGTAAATGGCGGTTTCCCTTTATTTTGATGTTGAAAAAGCCACATGTTTCAAATGGGTGGGCAAAATGGAAATTTATTTTAAGGAGCCCTGAACAATTTGGGCAAGCCCCAAGAACCCCTCCGGCCTGGGAACCAGGAGAACCCTCCCTGAAAGCTGGATCGATTTTTGCTTCCCACTCTTTCGATCGAACTTCCGGCCCACCTCCAGTACCATGAAGGGGGGATCCGCCTGGAAGCGGTAGAAATGGTGGAGCGAGCGCCGGGTCTCCTGATGAAAGGGCCCAGGCGATGGAATCGGCGGGAGCCCAGCCCGAAGTTCCCGGGAGCGAACGGACCCCGAAATGGAAGACTTGGTGACCCATTTTGCAGGATCGGCCTTCTGGGAGCTTCCATGTTAGCCTCTTCGGCAGGCAATGTTTTCCAACAAATGGTGTTCCATGTTTGGAAAAGACATGTTGATGTAGTTTCTAACTCCTTTCGAAACTCAGGTTCCAAAACACGATTAAAAAACAAACGACCTGCTAAGTCAATGGCACGACACTGGAAACCATGGGCTAAACAATATGCATGAGAAGGCTTGGGATTGGCCTATAAAGCTGCCCAAGCTGGGCTCCTGCCCTTTTATTGAAAAACGCAAACCTCAACGTGTCTTTTTGGAGGTTACCCCCCCCCCCCCCCCCGTTTTGTGGTTTTAAAGGAAGCTGACCAGGAACACTGTCGTGCCAGTGGGGGGACTTCGATTCCCGAGAAGAAAAAAAAAGGGAAAAAACAACTCAAACAAACAAACAAACGACCAAAACCCGAGCCACCCGGGGTTTCCGGTGGCCGAAAACCATGGATCGCGGCGAAGTCGAAACCAAGGCGCGGGGTTGTAGATCTGCAACATCCCCAGGAAGTGATCGAAGCCTCAGATGCGTCACATGCGTCACATGCGGTCCGCGAGTCGGAAAAAACAACAAAAACGGGGGAAAAAAAAAACGGAGTTGGGGTGCTGTTGTTAAGGCCCCTGGAAAAGGAAAATGAGAAGAGAAATGTGCAATAGCGAAATGGATTCCCTTTCAAATCAACGGGGAAGACACATATTAAGCAAAAGTCCTTCAGCAAATGGAAGCCCTGGGGTCCTAAAGACCATTAAAACAAAGGCCTTTCTATGAACATCCTTTGTTTGTATGGTCGAGGATAGCTGCCTAGTGCCTCAGCCCGTGCTCAATACTGCGGCAATCGCAATCGTCTCGCAATAATGCGTGCATGTGTTTTCCCAACCTCACTTTGTTAGCATGGCGTCGGATCAGGGTGGTCAATAGTGTCTCGGCCATGTCTCAAGCATCAAGCACGGGGCTCGCATAATTTTGAAGCCGGTTCGTGCCCAATGTCAGTATTCTTGCCAGAACACGGCTGGGTCTTATGTTTGATATTCCGTAACTTGCGCAAACCAGACTGCACTGTGTGATATGTTGTGAACTCACCAGCTGTGCTGGCCATGCTCGCCAAAAAATGCAGGGCCATCGGCGCAAGGCCTGTGCCAACCAAGATCATTTTCCAGCACATGTCAAAATGTCAATTAAATCATTATTGTCATCAACGAGGGGTTCTACGGGACAACCACTTCGCTACATGGCTCTTGCGTGCAGTCATTGTGAAGGAAGCACTGCCAGATCTGTGGATGCACACTTGACCATTTAAGAGCAGATGACTGGACTGTGCCCTGCTAGCTCAATGGAAACTTGACGCACAAAGCAAAGAAACACGGCTCCGTTTTAACACCTTCTATCCCAGTTTGGCCCATCTATTCACCGCTTTCACTGTAACTTATAAGTCTTGATCAAGATGCCTGTCTTGTCTGTCCCTTGTTTCTTGCTAGAGCGGCTTCCTTGGGACTCAATTTTTTCCAAGGATGCCCATCAAAAGAAAGACAACTTATTACTTACACCTGTTTGGCCCTCTTTCGGCGATGAACACAGCCAACGCGGCAGGCGTGGGCCGCGAGCAAGATATCGCAGATTATGGACGTTTTTGGGCATAGGCCGTTCACCCCGAAAAAAGGGGGTTCACCCCAAATGAAGGTCGTTCACGGTAATTTCACGGCAGTTTCACGGTAGTTTCACGCTCCTCGTGATTTCCAAGTGCAGTATTCTTACTGGTGAGAGCGCACGCAACCTTGTACAAAATCACTAGGCAGGCAAAATAATTCCTTCCACCAGCGCTGAGGCACAGACAAAACCATTGCTAGTTGTTCGTAGGTGCATGTGTGCCTTGAAAAGCAACAAATTTTACAAAAGGTGTGGACTCTGTGGTCGCGCAGCAAGTCGCTGCAAAAGAAATGAACAGCGCGCATGCTGGGCAAAGGATTCAATGATGAGGTGAAATGAGATGAGATCCGGTCAGCGGGAATGCTGCTGGCATACCGTTCAGCTTTCTTCTTACCCGCAAGGAATCCTTCAAAGAGTCAAGTTCAGCTGTGCACGATTTCCCCGTCTGATCTAGAGGTGCAATCAACCGTAGTCCTTCAAATGAATATCATACAGCACATGAAGCATGTGCGAGCGTGCGACCGCTTTGATTGATGTCTCACGTGCAGCATGCGCAAACAGGAACCCTGAACTTGCCAGACCGACCAGACGAAACCTCAGCAAAGTTCCTCCTCTCCCTAAATCGGACAGAATAGCTTTCAAACATTGACAGCGAGCACAAGATGACACTCATGCGGCATACATGCCAAGTGGATGATCTACATCAAGAAAGTTGCTCCTACAGGCCACCTCCGCTAAACCTAATGGTACAAGCAACAGACGGGCTTACGCGTGGAGCAGCAGTATTCCCCTTTGCACGGCTATCGAGAGCAATAAGGCCCGTTCCGTTCAGTAATATCGAGGCACGTGGAATCCAGCAACTATGGCTTTTGAAAGCAGACACTAGCTAGCGCAACGACCTTCCAAATTGCACAAAGAATGGCCTTTGAGCACAACAAAAGGTCGAGTCCTAAAGACCTTTCTTTTAAAGGTCGCCGAACCCCAGGGGAAGCATTCGAGCTCCGCGAATCCCGAAAACCATCGGTTGGCCGTGGCCCAAGCGGTCGGGCTGTCCGATCTGGGAAAGCAAATTGCTGTTCAACTGGAAATGCGGAATCTTCACTGGGTTGCGAAATCTGCGAAGATTTACTGCAGAAAGTGACTAACTTTTAGTGGTTTAGTTCGGAAAACCCATGAGTTAGCAAAAAGTTGAAGTCCTAACAGCCCTTGGCAAAATGCACCAAAGTTCAAGTCAGTCATGAGCTCAATTTCTACCCCAGAGCTCGGAATATAACTTGGGCAGCCCTTTTTGCGAGGCCCAGCCCGCACTACGCCTCCCAATCGCAATCGGCCCCAAAATAAAGACTGTCACGCGGGAAGTTTGCCCAACAGCCCTGGGTTGCCTACTTGAAACTCGCAGTCCAATAGCTTCTTGCTTACTTGCCCTGGAAATAGTTCAGATAACCTTTTGAGGAAATGACGAAAAGTGACATTGCGCCAAACTCGGAAAACCAAAAGGCAGCCCCAAAAAGGTGGAAGAAAAACAATTAAGATCGAACAGCACATTGCTTCTTATATGCATCATGGGATTTGCTTTCTTCGGTTTTCTAAAAACCAAATGCCAAGAATGGCTTGCTTAGGGATATGTTTCAGCCGGGAAATTGGTTGGTTTCCTTAATTTGGGAACCCCCAGGTTCATTCCCAACGCCTGAGCACCAGCAAGGAGAGGAGATCCAGAAGTAAAAAGCTGCCTTGTTCTTTCACCTGTTTCTGGCCCCCTTTTGAAACACTCAGTTGTAGGGACCCAGTGAAAGGTGATCTGCACGGGGGGCCACTAAAAAACGGTTGAACCAAGTCGCTTTGGGCAGGCAAGTCAGTGTTCATGACACGTTCCCCGTACCCAAACTAAGCCGTGACAGATAAGTTTGGGTACTTTGGGGAATGAGGGGAGGGAAGTTGGGCGAGCTATAGGGCGAGGGGTGGCTGGATCCTGGATCCTGCCGGCCTGTCCAAATATACTTCAGCAGGGTTGCGTAAATGATGCATTCCTGTTCTCGAACAAAAAATTACGTTCCCCACCAACAGGGCTCTTTTATTTATTTACTTTCGGCGCACGATTTCGCTTTCAAGAATAAGATATTGTTTTGAATGGACTCAGGCCAGACCATTTTTTTCAGGATCAAGTAGGATGTTCAACCGATACAATCAACCCCCCCTTTGCCAGTTTCAAGGGGTGTCTACTAGGCCCTCCAGTAGAGAGGTTAGAATAAGGCTACCAACTTTTGTCTGTAGTCTATTTTTTAGTAGGGTCCCGAACCCTCCCAACCAAAACCTCCCAACCAGAAAAACGGCACCTAGCTGGGAAACCTGGGGCGTCCACCTGTGATTTCAGGGGATCCGTCAAGAGACCCTGGCCGAGGGGCCTGAGGGGCGGATCGATCCGACCGACACGTTCTCGGAGCTGTTCGCTCTCACCAGCACCGCCTGCGCGGATCCTGGCGCACCGCAAGCACCGCGGACATTGGGCAGGTGAGACACTGCGTGCTGTGGTTTTTTTCTAGGCTGGAATTAGGACCCAGCAAAAAAATATCTTTGTTGCCTGGCTAGTGGAAAACAAAGGAGACCCCAAAAAAGCAAAAAAGGAAAAGGGGGAGCTATTTCTGGGGAAGTTTTGAGCTCAAAGCGGCCACTTGCGATCACGCGGGTCCGCAGCTTCTGGAGAGAGATGGGATAGACAGTCAACTGCAGGTCTGTCTACACCACAAGACATGTCTGGGCACCTATAAATTGTCGTTTCCCGCTACCTGGAGTCTCCATGACCCTGGTAAAACCGGGGTCATGGAGAAAAAATATATCCAACGTCAAAATCTCGTGTTCCACGCCACAGGGTCACGGAAAATCGAGGTAGGTTTCCCTTTGTTCACACCTCGAAATTGCAGCTGTCCTCAACGAGTTGAAGCGTGCACTTGTACCGGAACCGAAAGGACGCCATACATTTTGGGGGCTTCCTCTATTTACCTGAGTTTTCTGATCCCCTGCTAGAAGTCAACAACTTGGGTTAAATGGAAACCCAACCACTAAACCAACTAAACCAACTACAACAAAACACCTCACAGGCACCGGACGATTCGCTGGGAGCCGCCAAGAGAAGGAGAACCATGCCAGTTACCAGGGCCCCTGGGGCCCCTTCCATTGAAACCCCCTGGCCTGTGATCTTCAGCTGCGGGGAGTCCAGCGTGAGCTGCTGCAGAGGCCGGAAGGTGGTGCTATACCTGGAACCCACCAGTGACCTAAACTGGAAAGAATCCATGGGCCGCCCTGCGTAGATGGATGGCTCAAACCCCATCTAAACCAGCAATTACCCTTCAAATGGTCTAAACTCACCGATCAAAAGGACGCCTGGGCGCCCAGGTAGATGACCTCAGCCGCCCAAGGGAGGCACCCTGAAAAGGGTGCCAAACAAAATGCGATCCATGGGTGTGTCTCTGACCTGATGGGTGTGAGCTGCCGGCCAGAAATGAAAGGTGATCACCGTTGGGTGCCATGACGGGAAAAATGACGACCCAAAAAAAACACGACAACACGACAACTGACAATAACAAAACGGCAAAAAAAAAAAACGAAAAACGACACAAAGCGACAAACAAACTGAAAAGGTCCGCTTTGACGAGGGAGAGGCCGGCGCAGGCCGGAGACAAGCACCCCTCAGGTTCGGTACCAGCTAGGGAAAGTTTTTTGAATAGACCGGGCTCCTCCAACCGTGAAGGTAGGTGCGGAGATCCCACCTGTTGTGTTCCTTCTGCGGTTAATGTTGACCCAGGATTAATAAACTCGTCCCACTATTAGGGCGGGCGTCATGCCACGCCTCAGAGAGAGCAACGAGGGTTCGACCTGCACAGACTTTTCACTCTACGGACGTGGCTTTGAAGGTTTGCAAGATACAATCCCCATGAAGCCAGAAGAACCAACTACTACTTCACACCCAGAAGAAAGGTCAACATGCCTCCAACTACTAAAATGCTCAACGCACCCACTTTTCAAGCGCCCTGTTTGATTGACGTGGACAGGATGCTTCGGGTGGACAAAACCGTCAGCCTGCGATGAATGATCGGGCAAACATAAGAGCCTGAAGAAGTATAGCGATTGTGAGCGTAAGCCTTGGGTGACAATAGCAAACTAAAACATGAGATGACATGAACAACTGAAATCAGGATCAGCCACATAATAATCAGGCCGCCTTGGTTGTATAGCTGATAGCAAGCGCGAGGGATGGTTTTGGCGCTTTCCGCTCTGACTTGTTTGTGGCTGACCCGATTTGGGGGCAGGTCAAAAAGGGCAGCCCGAGGGTCTAAAAGCGCCGCGTTTTGTTGGAGCACGTCCAAGTTGAGTGCTCACAACACAGCCAGTTGAGCCCCAGGAAAGGCTACCGACCAAGTCCACCAGAATGTTTTGATAGTCTTGCTTTTCTTTTGCAACAGCCTTGCCAGCGCCCCGCGGCCCGTGAGTCGGACCTTTCTCCGAAGGCAACGTTCGGGAAAATAACTGGGCCCGTGTCTCTGACTGGACAAACTCGGAACTGGTGTCCGATCGATTGAAACTAGTTCTTTGGGATGTTGAACACTGTAGACCCTACAAGCAAGTTGTTCAAGTCAAGTTGATTTGGTTCCCAACAAGCCAACGCACATCTGAAGAGGTGGGTGACCGTAGCAAAGACACCAGCAGGAAGATCTGCCGGACAGCCATTGCACGTTTTGGGCAGCTGGGAAATTTCTAAAGAAGGCAAACGCGGGCTGAAGGATGATAAAAAGGGCTCTTGAAAGTGGAAAGGATAGAAGGGTTCCCACGGTTCACAAAGCTACCAAGCCAAAATCGCCAAACACATGCAAACCATGTTCAGTTCAGCTTCGGGTTTTCGAGTAGAAAAGGCGCTTCCTGACCCAATATTGGGGCGCCGCTACATAAATCACCCCGAGAAATTGAAATTGGGCCCCCCCTCCATATACCACTTGTGAGAATGGTGGCCCTTCTCTCAGCGGTTCCCTGCAAGGCGGCTTAAATAATATAGGACCAATGAATCCATGTTTGATTCATTGGGGAGGGTGTCCTGTCCTTTTGTTTGGCTTGTTTTTCTTCTCTCTCTCTTTTTTTTTTGGGGGGGGGGATGGAAGATCTGCGGGTCGGCGCCTTTGGAGACAAACCCCCATGATTTGACAAGCGGGCAATCTGAGCTGCTTGCTCTCGGGGAACCAGCTGCACCTCCTTTTTCGAACCAAGGAGTTCAAACGTCGCCCCAGAAGACATGATGTTAAAGAGGGTCCGGAACGCTCAGAAAAATATCAATCCGTCGTTTGTCCCTTGTTGTTTTGCCCCAACGGCTGAAGCTATGGGGTCGATAGGTTCAGATAAGCTCTGGGGTGGTTTGGAAAGGTTTCAGAGGGTTCCGGGGCTGTTGAGTCCAGATATAAAGCAGCCTCATGATTTGACCATCAAAGTCACCCCGGTCCAGTGGTAGTTCAAAGCGAAACATCCATTTCCAGTCGTTGGCGTTGAGAACCCCGAAAAAACGTTAAAATAATGGCCCTAAAGCAAAAAAAAAGCCAAGGAAGGCCTCTCGAGTTGTGAGTGAACCCTGGTCTTGCGGCATCTTCCACTGCCGGTGGCCAAAGGGCCCGGGGCCACGGGCCCAAAAGGAATCCCCCCCTAGGGGAAGGGGAATGGGGCCCCCCCCAATTCCATTGGTTTAGTCTTCCAAAAACATTGGTCTTCCCCCCATTTTTTGGAAAATGGAAGAAATGGAAGTCCAAAATGCATGCTGGCTTTCTGGAGGTGCCCCTTTGGTTAGTTTTAAAGGGAACCCAAAAGGAATGGGGGGGGGGGGGCTTTTTATCCTTTTTTATCTGTTTTTATGTGCTTTTTTTCTTTTTGCTTATTTTCATCATCACTCTCCTCTGTATCACTCCTCCCCCAACAAGAGACAGACCCAACTGCCGCCTCCGTGCTTTGAGTCGGATTTTCCGAGCTACGAGAGCTCACTGGTGCCGTTGGAGCCGACCGCCAGGACCACGTGCTTCGGCACCAGGGAATACACAAAGTACAGGGAATCCTGGCGTCTGTTGGTTGTGTCAAAAAAAGGGTACCCCAAATTTTTAATAAAAGCCTGGTAAATGGAGCCAAGGACTCAAACCTGCGGTCCCCTGGTGCTTAATTTTTGACCCATACCCTTTTGAAACTTGGCTGTGGCTCAAGAAAATGTACCAAAATAGCACCTTGGCATATGGAACCAAAGAGCAGGAAATGCGCGGAACCCTAGCTCTCTAATTTTGAGCCACGCCCACTTGTTGAAAAGCCGGCGAAAAAGCCTTGGTCCTTTTGTTTTGATTCCTTTTGGAGCCCCAGAAACGGAGATCTCCCTGTCGTCGCGCATGTTTTTTCCGCCGGAGCAACCCCAAAGTTGGCGGGTTGTTCCTGGTGTTCCCCCCCAACTGCAGCGCCCCAAAATTGTGGAATTCCCAAGCATGGCCCTCGGGTTTTGCCGACCCCAGATTTGGAATGCGGCCAGTCCCCGAGCAAAAAAGAAGACGGCTGTGACCTGACAGGGTTCCCTGTACCTCTGTAAATCTCACCCCGTCAAAAGGACGCCCACTCTTCCATTTAATTAAGGCCCCAGGAAAAAACATCAAAATCTGTCCAGTAGTGATGATTTCCGGTTAAACCCAACAAGGGAAAATAAAACATATATTCTTGAGCAAATGGACACCCACTTACACTTCAAAGTCGCCCAAAAGGTCATGTTCGGGAAACAAAGGGACCCCCCGACACTTGGCCCTCCTAAGACCTCGGCCGTGCAGCGGCCCAAAAAAAAAACTCAACCCCAC
>CAUJNA010003549.1:137908-195408 GCA_963377175.1 Effrenium voratum | reverse complement strand
GCGTTACGTGTCTATATAATACGATTCAACCGTCAAGAACAACTACTGAAATTCTGAAAAGGGCGGCTTTTCCTAGGGGGAACTAAAGGGAGACCAAAGCCACGTGTCCAGTTTCCTATTTCAAGACACCCCCATTTTGACTTGGCGAAGCTGATGCCCAGATTCTTTCAGACAGGGCCTCGCCAATCACCTCCAGTACCTCCAGTCCCATTGGCAGGGTTTGTGTCAGTCGACCTTTGAAGGGTCTTACCCCCCCCCCCCCCACACCAAAACAGAAAAATCAGAAAAGGTCACGACTGGGGGTTTGGGTAGACAGCCCTCCCAAAAACCAAAACCAAGTTGAACCAGGGCTAGAACTTCCGGTTGCTCCTAGCTCCCCCATCCCCATGACAAGCCAATTTACATACCTCCAGCTCACTTCCCAGCCCGCGCGGCGCCTGCCGTGCGGAGCCCCGTCCAGCGCTTCAGCTCCAGGCCCCGCAGCGGAGGAATGTCAGAGGAAGGCCAGGCCTACCGTCAGCTTCCATCCCATTGGGGGAGGGAACGGGCCCCCCCTTTTGGTGGTTGATTTTAACCCCGCCCCCCCCCCCCCCCCGGTTGGTTCCCCTTGCAAACAAGGGGGCTCAAACAGAATCTCAGCGTCCCTCCAATTGGTGGCTTGGAGCCGGATCGAGAGGGGGTTCCATTCACCATCCACAAAGGCCTGGCCGTCAAATCCCAATCCAAACCAAACCACCAAGTGAGGGTCACCTGATACAGGGCAGCAAACAAAAAAGCGGCTCCCCTCTGGGCGCGTCGTGTTTGTCGAATTGGAACCACTGGTTCGCCATGTGTTCAAGTTGCAAGCCACAAGACTACAGCTGGTTTTGGGCTTGTTTCTTTGAGTTGAAACTGCTTCTTGCTTTGGGCCGGGGGGGGTTCACCCAGAACCCCAGTTGAGCTAGAGGAATTGGCTTCAACTCCCAAACCAATCCAAACCAAGAGTTCCCTGAAGGAACCGTTGGGGACCAAAAAGCGCTCATAGCACCAGATAAGGGCAAATAAGGCGTTGCCGCTCGTCGCGGCCTGGGCCTCGGTCCAAAAACCGGGCTCCACAGACCGGAAACTCGGCGCCAAAGGCGCGAAAATGGTCGGTGTTCCTCCCTTTCGTTGTTGGCCCCTCTGTCTTGGCCACCCACCCGAAACAGCCTCATCCCTGGGAAACTCAAATCGCCAAACCTCTTTCCATGATGTCTTCGGACGTCAGGTCCAATTGGCGCCAATAACCGACGCCATCCCCAAAAGGCGGCCGGCCGACGTCCACCCAGGAAATGGTGTGTCTTAAACCGCGGGAAGCCTCAAAATGGGGCGGTGTATAGCCCTTTCTACCCCCCCCCCGCTCCGAAATCGGCTGTGAACAAGATTGGTTTGAACAAACAACGGCCTCAGCAATACCCTCTTTCCAACAATCATGGGACTGGGTTTGACAGGCTTCCTGAAAAGGAAAGTAGCCTTAGCCTTAACCCCGATCGACTTCCATCACTCTTGGAACGGAGTCGTGACTTGTGTTTCAACACGGTGTTAATTTTACGGCAGCGGATGGAACCTGAAAAATCGGGGCCAAAGCCGATTCCTCGACTGATTTTGTGTGGGGGAGTTGCATGTCAATCTGAGAGGTGGATGTCGTCCGGCGCCGGGGGATGCATGTCAATGGTTCCCCTTCCCCCCCCAAAAAGAAAATGGTTGGAAAAATGATTTCAAGGGTCCCCAAAAAGCCGAACTTTTGCACCCAAGTCGGGCAAGCGCGCCGCGCCTCCCAGGCAGAAGCGTCAAAGGTGCAGTTGCCCATGAGCACCTCTGAGTGCCACATCCTCAGCGCGTCAATTCGAGTGCGGAGACGTCTTTCGGAAATCAACTTGTGCTTGGGTGGGGGTTGGCCAAGTTCGTGCAAGGAAAATCCTGTAGGCGTTCCTTCCCACATTCCGAGTCTCACTACAAAAGTGAGGGGGAATCATGTGGCCTCCAGGATCCCTTTGGAGGGATGACTCAGTCCGCCCTTCCGACTCATTTCCTGCCTATCAAACCAAGTAAAAATGGGGGCATGATTTTGACCTGTTTCTAGGGGTTGTCCAAGTTAACTGGGGTGGTTTCCTTACCGACTGGCCAATCAAAGCAGCAAGAAAAGGGGTAACTCACGGAACCTGAAATGGACCGTTGGAAGACAACAAAACAACGCCAGTGTCCGACTTTCATCATTCACCCTGCCTGAAACAGTCGAAACAGCCAACCAGCCAACCAGCCAAAGAACGACCAACCAGCTAAAGGGCCCCCCCGACACAGTGGAAGCAATGAACCGCGAAAGACTTGCAGCAGGGAATTTGAATAGCCAGTCGGAAAACCGTTTATTGTTTTTATGGGTTTCCTTTAGGGGGATGTCCTTCGCAACACCCGGACTCGTTGTCCCGACCCATCGCACCAGCAAGAGTACCCGCAAGAAACGGCCCAAGTGGTCTGCTCCAGGGAACAACCGAATTTCTCAGTTGCCCAAAAGCTTTGGGACCCAGAAACCAACGACCACCACCATTGGTGGCTAGGACTTCTGGACCAAAAGTTTAGATCCGGTCGGCTCTGGGAAAGTGGAGATCGTGGGGAGCGGGGACCCTCCAACAGTGAACTAAGCCCCCACTAAAAGGGGACAACCCCCCTACTGTTCGTGGACGAAATCCTCTTCTTCAGAAAGCCTGGTTTCTGATTCGAGTCCCTTGCAAACACCCAGACACTTGATCTTCCAGGACCCTGAAAAAGCAGGCCGTTGGCATTTTTTTCCTTTCCCAACCAACAGCAACATCAAGAAGAGCCCTGTTTTTGCAGGTTCTTGGAAGACCAAGGTTTCAGTTTGTGGTGCAAAATGGACTTCGTCCGTCCACAGTGTTTATCAAGCGGACCGAGGCTTAGCCAAGGGTCTGCGAGATAAGGATGGCGTCTTGGCTGCCGTTGGGGCCATTGAAGATGCCCACCTTCTTCTCGGTCTCTCGCCAGTACAGGCGGGCGACCACCACAGTCTCGTTGCCATTTACGAGGATCCTCGGGCAGTTGGCCATGAACCACGTAAGTCTCACTGACAGTTGGTTCAATTGGGTAGGCCCCAAATAGAAATTTGCGAGAAAATCGAGGGATATTGGGTAGGACCCCCTACGTCATCTTCAAATGAACAACATCCGGCCCTGGGCGGATAGGTGCAAAAAAAACACAAACTTCAAATGGTGGTGGTGGTGGTGGTGGTGGTGGTGGTGGTGGTGGTGGTGGTGGTGGTGGTGGTGGTGGTGGTGGTGGTGGTGGTGGTGGTGGTGGTGGTGGTGGTGGTGGTGGTGGTGGTGAAGGTAACGATGACGAGGACGAGGACGAGGACGATGACGACGACGATGACGACGATGATGATGATGATGATGACGATGAACATCTTCTCCCGCTACGCATTCCAACTGGCTTGTTCAAAGGCACAGTACTCTTCCAAGCCCCTCCTCCAGACGCTCCCGACAAGTAAGTCGCCTCCCTAAAATCTGCTCAACAGCTGGGCAGGGACCCCAACTCAACAACAAGAAACCGGCCAAGCATCGAAGGGTTGATGATCGAAGCGCCGTCCCTCAATGCATCATCCAAGGGCAACTCAAGGCGCATGTCCACCATCCGGTCAAGCACCTTCGCCCGGATGGGAAGCGAAAAAGCGAGGCGTTGGCTTTGCCAAAGACAAATTTGTGGGGGAGGTTTGGGGTTTTGGGGGGGTTTGGTTGGGGGGTTTGGGGGTTGGGGTTTGGGCAAGGGTTTGGGGGGGGGGGTTGGGGGTTGGGGGGGTTTGGGGGGGTTGGGGGTGTTGGGGGGTGTTGGGGGGGTTTGGTGGAGTGGGTGATTGGGTTGGGTGGCTCAGCCTGCTTGTTTGTGCAACTGCCTTCCAAATAACTGCATTCAAACCAGGAGATCTCATGCCCGGAGCATCCAGCGACCGCTTTAGTGGCCAACCAGCACAAGTTCCACAATGAGGAACTCAGGGAGCTGAGTATGGGAGGCCCACTCAGGAATCACTTAGAGGGTTGCCTTAAGAAGAGCCTCGCCCTGGCTGAAATGGAGAAGCCGAAACTGGCTGCTGACACCGGACCTAAACGAAAAACAAAACCACACAAAGTGAACAGGAAGCAGAAAGGAAGCCGCAAGAAAGCCGAACAACTGGGTTTGTCTGCCCTATGGCTTGATTTAGGGGGAAAGCAACCAGAGCCAGAGGAAAACCGAGGGAAACGGCATAGAGCAGCCCAGCTTTTCTAGGCTTGGGCATGGGGTTGCTTAATCTTGGTGGTTCCCAGCCATCCTTGGCTTTTTAGCCTTTTAGTGTTTGGTGATTTCCATTCAACCCACTGGTTTGCCTTGTGGTTTGCCTTGCTGGTAAATGGTGGTTATATCAACCCCCGGGAAGTGGTTTGCCTTACCACTGGGGCCCTTTGATGAGTCGATAGGTGGTCCGGCGCTTGTTGCGGGACGCCTTCAACAGCCCTTCACAGCGCACGTGGCCTTGGCGCCGTCCTGAACTACAAATGGAATTCCACAAGCCCCCAAACCAATCCAAACCACCTGCTGAGGTACCTGAAAGCAAGGAAAACCAAAGAAAAAGAAAGAACAAACCCCCCAAACCCCCTCCAACCCCCCCCCCCCACCGCCCATCCTCCCTCCAAACCCCCCCAAAAAGACGGAAAACGCCACTGAGTCGCCACCAGCGCGGGAATCTCCGAGAGGGGGGTCTCCCTGATCGCATCCGGCAGCGAGCTGAAGCCTCGACGTCGGCGATTTTTTTTTCGGACAGACGGGTTGTCTACGGCTCGAACTTCCACGACTTTCGGGCATTAGGTCTACGGGGAACCCTGGATGAACAACCCCCTGGTCGATTTCCACGGTTCTAGGGGTTGATTCTAGGCTCGGTGTGATGAAGTATCCGGGAAAATGGACCCATGTTGGTGATAGGTTTGGTGGATGCCGGACATATTGAAAGCAAGCCAACTATTCTAGGGGTTGGTTCCATTTCCATTATTTTCAGCCATGGTTCTTTTGAAAACCGGATCCATTTCCCCAGGGTTTTGGTTGGTATTCTAGAAAGAAGGATCCCTGAAAGGAATGGGCAAGCTACCCCTAGAGTTTCAGTCACACCTTCCAGAACTGCTGCTCCGAGCCCGCCCCCCTCTTGGTTGCTGCTGATCCCTCCGCAAAAGTTAACTTTTGCCTTGATTTCCCCAAACAGTTAAAGTCGAAAGATCCAACCCAATAGCAGTCAAGCCCTCAAAACCTCAAAACCAAACCACCAAATGAGAGGCTAACAACCCGTACCCTTTTTTTCTCCCTTCCTGAGTGGATGGCCCAAATGAAGTCTGAACGTGTTGGAGTTGCTCCTGCCACTGACATGCCACTTTTGGGGAGGCATCTGGGGAACTAATTTCTTCTGGAAGCAGGGAACCCCCCTGTCAGGTGCCATGACAACCTGAGGACCTGAGGGGGGAGGGTAATGGGTGCCTGCGTGTTTTTTTCGAGGCTACCCCGAGAAAGGTGTGCCAGATGAAGCCAGGTGACTGGTGGATTTGATCGGATCGGACCGCTTGTGCTGCCATTTTGAGAAGCCTTCATGTTGGCTTCAATGAAACCAACATCAAGAGGTACAGTTGACCCAGGATTAATAGACCAGTCCCATTATTAGGGGGTGTTCCCTCCAACAGTGATGAATGCCCACTAAAAGGGGACACCCCCTATTAATCAACCAGGGGTTTATAAATTCGGGAGTGACATTAGTTGGTAGCCTGACGCCTGTTCTTAGCGCACAAGCAGGGTCCAGTGGTTCAGCGCGCCGAAAGGAAAGCCACCGGACAAGAGGCCCAGCATGGCAGCCGCCAGCAGGCACGGCACCAGGCACTTCACGGCCCAACCGCGCGAAGCCCACCACCTAGCAGATGACAAGCCCAGTTGACCCTCAGTTGGACGCTCAGGACGGAGTTGGGTATTTTCTTGTATGGTTTTGTTTGGCTTGTGCTTGGTGTTCTCGCGTTTGTGTGCTGATTTTGCAAAATCTTGAACTAAAAGGTGATCACCTTTTGGGGAGGGGGGTATGCGAGGGGGGTATGGGAGGCGGGTATGGAAGGGGGGTATGGGAGGGGAGTATGAGGGGCGGGGGGGGGGGGTGGGGGGTTTGGGGGGGGTGGGGGGTTTGGGGGGGGTGGGGGGTTTGGGGGGGGTGGGGGGGGGGTGGGGGCGGTGTGGGGCTAGGGGACATGACGAAAAATGGCAGTGGCTCAAAAAGATGTACCCAAAATGGCTCCTAGGCAAATGGAAACAAAGACTCAAACCTGCGTAACCCCAGCTCCTTAATTTTGAGCACACAAAAGTGGGGAACCCAAAAAGAGGAAGCCAGTTGTCAGACCCGCTCGGCTCGCTTGCACGTGAGCAAGATGGCCTCCTGCCCAGAACGCTTCTCAGAGCCCTTGGGTAGAGGTGGGATTCGAAGACCAAGTCTGCCAACGGGCGATGTTGACACCATCCCGCAAAGGGGGCCATACTTGGGTGTTCCCGTTAATTGCTTGGCAAGTAGGTTCTAGCCACGCTTATAAAGGCAAAACCCTCAGTTCCCCCAGCAACCATGGCTCTAACCTTACCCGACGATAGTTGAACATCCACATGCCCAACGAGATTATTTTGGCCCTCAAGACGTCCTGGCATGTCTTAGTGGCTTCCCCCGCGCGAGAAAGAGCGGTGGGCGGGAAGCCTTTGGGCGGGCATCTGGACCAAGGTCGCCACCAAGTAGGACACCGAGAAGTTGAACACCTGAGAAAAAAAAACGCCCACATGTTTGGGGAGCCTGTGGATGGACGAAATCCAGCTGGGCACCTGAGAAACCCTGGTGTCGGATGATTCGCTGGTAAATACCAACAAACAATGGTTTCCGATGGCTTCACGTGGTGCCGGATTGTATCCACAGCATCTTGGTTGGTTTCAAAGGGAATCCAAAGGATAACCGGCTGCTTTGGGGTGCCTCTTTGTTGGATCTGCTTTTGTTTAGGGGCCCCCTCAATTTGACACATAAACCCAACTGACTCAGGCGATTCAGTTCGACCCCTGACTTGTTAAAAAGGGCCTGACCAAATGGCAAAGTGAAATAACTTACCCAAAAAGGCCTCTGGACATGTCTTTTGACTTTTTGCGAAGACCTTTGGGTGGTCAGCATGGTTTGGGCCAATCCACTCCGAACCTTCCACATGGTTCCCTCTGTTTCCCCTTCAAGGGTGGTTGGGCCGAATTTCCAGCGAGTGTCCTTTTGGCCCTGGGAAAGAAGGAATGTCAAAGGAAAACGCCTGGCGGCCTGGCCAAGCGCCGCACCAAAGCAAGTCCATGCGAAACACAGATCATCATTTCTTGAAGAGGGCATCCATGCGTGAAGATCAAACCCGTGTGAGCTGGCATCGAGGTATCGGCGTGGCATGCTAAACGCAAATTATATAATATATGAGCTACAAACTAGACGATTCTAAATTGGGCTGTAGGCACTTTGGAACCCAAATGTGCATCCCTCAAATGATGAAAACACAACAACAGAAAACGATCAACTGGCTTGTGCTTAAACACTTCTATTTGCTCCTTTGCTGGTTGGTGGGTCCGTTTCCTGCTTGTTTGCTCGTCCTACCCCATCAGAGATCTTGCTTGGTTGGTGGCTGGGTTCGTGGGCACGGTTGCCATTGTGCGACTTCCAACTTGCAACCGTCACCCGGAATGTCTGAATTTATCTTAAGGGGTTCATGGCCATCCCCACCAACCTCTTCTGAAGTTAGTTGTTTTGGCAATGCCACCCTTGGAAATCAACGGTAAAAAGCGCGCAAAGTGCAAAGTTGTTTGAACAAACAAAACAACAACGACAAAGCGACAAACCTGGGAAAGCATTTTTCGTAGGTATTTACAGGGGAATCAGAATCCAGGGTTCCAATTCGGTGGTGCCTTGGATGGATTTCGTCCACATGAACTCCCACGAAAAGCTTTGCTCCCCCATTGATCAACGTGGGGGGCTGCCGGGCTTCCAGTGCTTAGATGTTCAAAGGGTGCTGTCACTGGCGGCGTCCCAAGAAAAAAACACGAAGAAGTTCATCTGGGGATCCCATGGCCAGAACGGGGGATGCCGGGATGCCCATATTGGAAGAAAAGGGAACAAGGAAACCTTCTGGCTTGCCCTGAACGACCATGACGTTCTGGGGTTTATGGCTGGTTTACAGTAACAATGTTTGGCATCCACCGTACTTATCAACCAGGGGTGTATCAATCCACAGTGCTCAATAATGTTGACCCCGGATAAATCAACCCCAGTTTGTTAGTAGGGGGGTGGGGGCCCCTCCAACAGTCATGCTTCTCGACTAAACCCAAAATCGGACACCCCCCTACGAGTAAACTGGGGCTGATTGATGTGGGGACATTAACTAGCTCAAATGCATCCTTGCGGCACCCAAGGATGTTCTACTTTGGCTCAAGAAAACTTCATACGGCTATGGGTCAAGATGAAACCACCAGAAAACCGCAGGTTTAACTTTTCCATTTACCAGGGCAAGCCATTTTGGGGTTACCCTATTTTTGACTCTTCCACAGCCCTATGGGACCATAGTGGACGAATCTGGGGCCCACATAACTCCGGCCAACCGCGCCAACCGCGCCAGCCGCCAGCCGCCGGGGCGCAAGGAACCAGCCGAGGCCGAAGCGCTCCGGGCCAAATGGCCAGACCTGGAAGCACAGGCCCTGGCACAGGTAGAGGGCGTAGGCGTAGGGCTCCTCGCGAACGCTAGCTCTGTGTGTATGCGTAAATACCTTGGCACGTACATGCATTACATTACAATACATTACATTACGTTACGTTACATTACATTACACTGCATAACATAACATTGCGTTACGTTTCATTACATAACATAACATTACATTACGTTACATACAGTACATACATTGCATGCATTACATACATGACATACATGACATACATTACATACATGACATACATTACACGACATTGCATTACGTTGCGTTAATATATGCACTTCAGTGTGTCTTCTCTGGTTGGTTAGTCAGTTGTCTAGTTGGCTACCTTTGGCTGGTTGTTTGTTGGTTGTCTGGCTGGTTGCTGGCTGGTGAAAGGTTGGCGGGTGAAACCGCAATTCTAGACCCTTGACCTGTCCCCACCGTTGTACCATGGTGTCAGGGTGGTTTGGACGATGCTGGACAGAGTTTCTGGCGGCTTCCATGGCAACGTGGAGGGTAAAACAAAATTGCCTCAGGCAGGCAAGTGCCATGGCAATGACAAGAGGTAGGTTTTGACGAAACCAAAGGGACAATTTGTGGAACAAGGATCTGCTTTTGCCCCTCTCAAACAGCCTGCCATGGGCTTCACAGAGGGAAGCTCATGGCACCTGGGTGTTTCTTAGCTAAACTTGTGGCACCATCCCCACCCCCTTAAACATGGAATGGCGTGACCCGTGGGATTTCATGTGCGCCTTTTAGGGGACCTTCGACCCCCCTAGAGGCCTTTTGGCTGGTTGTGCCAAATCACCTTCTGGCTGCCAATTCAATGTGAGGAATGAACAGAAATACATCACACATCTTAGAAAGAAATGGCCCGCTGAGCCCCCACAACAAACCAGCAACATAGCAACAAACCGGCAAGCATCGCTGTTGAATTCTCACATGTATCCCGCCCCTTCCCCCCGAACCCCCCCCCCCAAGCGACCCCCAACAAGCGACCCCCAAGCGAGCCCCCAAGCGACCCGCAAGCGACTCCCAAGCGACTCCCTCGACCCCAACTCACTCCCTCGACCCCCCAACTGACTCCCTCGACCGCCCTACCGCGACCCCCAAGCGGCTCCAGGAAGTCGAGCCGGGAGCAGGCGAAGGCGAAGAAGGGCAAAGGCAGCGAGGGGACCCCCGCGAGGCCCAGCACCACCATGGCCTTCCGGGCGCTTCGGATCGCTCGACGGACGCGCGCGGAAGCTTCCGAATCGGAAGCCGCGCGCGTGCGGATGGGAAGCTGAAGTGGAAGCGACCACAAACCAAAGCCTGGGGTGCTTCAAGCCCGGAGTAGGGCGTGATTGACCTTTTGCAGGGTTAAGAGCGTGGCCATTGGTTTGCCAGAAGGTCTAAGGGCCGTGTTGTTGTTGGGGGTGCCCTTTTCACCTTGTCTGAAAAAGGTCTTCTTCTTCCTCTTCCTCGTCCTCCTCCTCCTCTTCTTCTTCTTCTTCTCATAGGTGTCCTTTTCGGGGAAGACGGCCCTAGTAGATGATTAAACCACCAGGTAAACCAGGAATCGCCCTCTATTGTTCAACCAAACCAACCAAAAAGGACACCTATGGTTCTGAGCATAGGTGTCCAGGTGTCCTTTTGGACAAATAGATGGCCCTAACTGGGACAAAACCCTACGCTTCTTCCTCTCCTTGCCTGGAAGGGCAGCACGCAGCTCGGGGCCAAGAGCTCATAGCTTCCGGGCGCCTGAGTCTCTGAGTCCGAGCGAATGCCTCCCGGCGGCCGCCGTGGCTCGTTTCCCCGTCCAAATGGGCCCTTCGAAGGAAAAAGCAATGCCTGGGGTGCCTCAACCCAGAATAAGTAAGATTGACTTTTTGCGGGGTGAATGGGGTAGCCATGAGTTTGCCAAATGGTCTGAGGGCCGTGTTGTTTTTGGCGGATGCCGGGATGTTCTTTTCACCTTGTCTGAAAAAGGGAAACCAATCTGAAACCAGATTTTAGGGGGTCGCCCTACTTTGACACATACCCAAATAAGGCCCCTGGTCCCTTCCAAAACGGGGTGGTTTAAGCAATGGTGACTTGAACGTGCTGAAACAAGGGGGCGCCAAGCTTGCTCCCCTTTGCCATGCAAAATGACCCGCTCCGATGCCAAAGGTGGCCTACTGTGGAACGAAATCCGTTCGCACCATCCAAGAAACCCTGGAATGATGATTCCCCTGTAAATACCAGCTAACACTGGTGCTGCATAAAGCCTATGTGACTCTGCGATTCCCGCTGTCCTTTGGTTCCCCTTTGCTCGGACCACATCTGACACAGAAATCATACGGGGGTTTATCAAAAGGTCCGTTTCGTGGGAAGATCATGTGGGGAAACCAAAAACATGACATGCCCCGCTGAATCGGAAAAGTTACCCATGGTGATTTGGGGGTCAGGAATATTGACCAACCCGTTGTATTCAGACTCTGTTCCATATTATTTAGCCTACCCTCTAGAACATAGTTTTGGGATCGGAGACCAAGCCATAAGGGAAACGGCCATGGCTTGGTCGAGTCAAAAGAGAGAATGCAAGCACTGGTGTGTCCTTGTTTAAGGAAACTGTTTCTTTGGGTTGGTTTCAAGTTCAAGGGAAACCCCACCCCAGATGCTTGATAAATAGTGGTGGGGGGGGGTTATCAATCAGCGGGCATTTTTATGGACACTGAAGGGGTCTATTTTGCACCCTCCTTCTTTTTTCGAGTTTGCAACATCCCACTCTGCCCCCCCTTTTCCACGGCCAGGTTTCCTGCAGCTCCTGGATGCAAAAGACCGCCATCAAGCCCAGGTACCCCGCCGGCGCCGCCAGCTGCCTGCAGCAACTTCCAGCAGCAATTGAGCGGTTCGCGTTTCGGGTGGCTCTCAGCCGCAAGAAGCGTCGAAGATGGAACTTTTGGGCCACCCTCAAAAGCAGCCTTCCTAGAGCTACCCTAAAGATTCCTGAAAAGGAACGATTTGGAGAAGCAAGGGGCCTTCACCGCTGGCGTTGTTTTTGTTAATGTTGTTTTTTCTGTTGGTTGACTTGTTTCACTGGGTCACTGCGCAACCAGGTTGCTAAGCTACCCTCACCAGTTTGAAAAGCGGACAATGTTACCAAAGGCGGCCAGCGTGCTGCTCTGTGTTTGACGTGTTGACGTGTTGACGTGTTGTAACCCTTCTGTGATACCAGCGGACCATCCCCAGAACCGGTTCATCACTCACTTTAGAAAGGGGATCTGCTTGATATCACACAAAAGTGGGCCGCAAACGCTACTTTCCACAACCATGCTCCCTTGAGGATCCTCATCAGACACCCCGTTTTGAGCATACCACCTTGTACCCAATTTTCCCATAACCTGACAATCTACCAACTATATACATGAGCCATGGTAAAAATACGGCAATTCCCAGAATGGACATGGACAAATTTGTGAGTCGCCCCCCTCAAAAAGTTGACGTCGCAAAACCCCTAGATTCATGCCCCCCTGTTCCTTAGGTTTGGCCAGCCCCCTCAAACTGGTTCAAGAGGAACTCCACCCAGTTTGGCTGTCTCCTCATCCTCCAATTCATTTCTTGGGGAACCGGAGCTCTGAATGTCAAGACTAGCGGCTGTCCTTTTGTTTTCGCTTTAAACCTTGCGAAGGGTACCAACTCAAAAAACGCACAGAGTCTTGTGGGTGTCTTGGGTTGGGCCTCTGAAATGGCTGTGGTTCTCCTCTGGGCTTGCCTCTTTTCTTTCTTGTTTAAAAAAAAAAAAATGACCAAGGGCTCTACCAACTCCAAAAAAAGAAAAGACGCCGCCGCTTCAGCTGCACCAAGCCAAGCCCAGCCCCCTTTCCAGGTCCCAGCGGCAGCGCCGCCCAGGGGCTGCGGAGGCCCATGCCGCCGGCGCCGCGGGCGAGGTGCTGGCGCAGGCGCGCCAGCAACATGCCCAGCACGAAGACCTCGCGGCGCAGGCTTGAAAAACCTTCGGCTCAAGAATAGGCGGAAGCTTGACACCTTTTTTTTGTGAGGCGGCAAGGGAAGCCAAAGGCCATTAACTTTTTTGGGGGGGTTCTCCCAACTGGTCGGTGGTTTCAAACTTTCCGGCCCATTGGTTTTGATCTGAGGTCCTGAGATGCAATTGCCGCGCTGCGGATTCTCAATAGGCTTCAGACCCCGAGGTTTCCTTTCGGCCTGAGTTTAAATACCAACCAAGAGAGCCAAAATGAGGAGCCCCCCCCCCCAGCCCCGTTCAGGAAACCTTCAACCTCCACTCTTGATTTGTGGATTGTTTGCCGGGATGGGAGAAAAACCCCCAGCCTGAAATCACTTGCCAGTGGTGGCTTCCCGACACGGCTTCAAACCCAAAAAAGGCTACCTGCAAAGCATACGAGGCACAATGGCGCAACAGTTTCACGCACGATTCTCTCATAATCATGACATATCATAACTTCATCTGGTGTTTAAAGTACCCCACAGCCCCATTCTGAATATTCAGACTAGAAGGGTCAGGACCCAAACCACCCCAACTCCCGCCTCTGGGGGAAACAAAGGGGTTAGCTTAGGGGTTTGGGACGCTATGATCAAGTTCCAAGCCTGTTCTTTGAGCCCCTTTGCGATCGACTACATAGAGCCCCACTGAATCTGCCACAAATCGAGCAGCAGGAGGCCATAGGCTTATGGATGTTGCGCTTGCTCGATCTTGGAAGGGTTGCGTCTTCACCTTGCCACGACCCTTGCTTGTGTTGCCTTCTTTGCTTGTGTTGCCTTCCATGCGTGCTGTGACCGTGGATTTGCATCGCCCACCATCACCCACCCTTAGCCCAGCTTCACCACGTAGATGGCCCCTGCCACCCACCGGGCCTCCAGCCCGAGGCATCCCCCACAACTAAAACCAAACGCGTCCCTCGGGGTCCCGAGGCGCATGGAGGTAGCAAGCCGGATGGTACTTCAGCATTACGGAGACCTGGCGCAGCGCACCAAACTCCCGAATAAAGCAAGTGACTCAGAGCTTGCCTGACTGCGGGGTAAACGACACGTTTCCCTTACAAACGGCCTTCTGGTGAGTTTTATCTTAGGCAAGGGGTAATTCTTGGGAACCTTTGAAAACATCGAATGTTGTGAGGGGAGCGCCATAACGTCCTATTATTGTGGGAAAGCTATTTCCTAATGCACATGGGCACTATTAGTCACTGGTCACTAGGAACAAAAGCGATCCCTTCGATTCGACCTTAAGAGCGGGGCCACCTCAGGTTGCAGTTCCCTTTTGCCAGGTACGAGGCCAAATTATCTCACGACGGCACGCTTGCAGAAGCTGGCACGAACCCTCCTGTCCAACATTGACATCCCATTTAAAAACGGGTCCAACAGTTGGGTTCTGAAAATCTGCTATCTGTGCTCCACCTTGCGAAAGTGTGCGCCTGCCACGAAATCTGCACTTGACCTTGCATGGCTGCAAAATGCTGCGCCTGCCACGAAATCTGCACCTCAGGTTGCCAAAGTGCTGCGCCTGCCACGCGCGGCCACGCGATTTGCACCTCCGAAACAGCCTGCGTGGCCGAGCCATTGGGGAACTTTCCGAGTGCGAGACGTGTCGACCCCGTGCGCAGAACAGGGCTACCCTTCGCGTGTTTCGCAGGGGGAGAACTCCACTTTTCGTATTACGGAAGCTTTCTAACTAAACTTCCTTTGATAATTGGCTTTTGGGTTGGCTGGTTTGGACGTTCAGGGGCCTTCCCTATTTTGTTTTAAAAGGAGGGGTTCCTGAGATGCTGAAGGGACACCTTCCGACTTGAGGGGGTCCAAGTCGGGTTCCACAGGAGTCTCGGGGACCGCGCTTCCTCTCTCATGGCAAGACAAGTTCTTGGGCGCCGCGATCAACAGAGCCAAACTTGTTGGTTCTCGGCCGGGAATGAGTTGGAACAACCTCAGAAAACCAAAAAAAATGGAAAAAAAAATCAGACACTGAAAAAGAACGCTATGGTTTCCTTGCAGGGAATCCCCAAACGGTTCATTCCTAAAACCCCGGATCATCCCCTGCGCACCAACACAGAGGAAACCGTCGCAAAGGCATGGCCAGGAAGCCTGGCATTTCTCCACCAGTAGACAAAAGTCTCGGCACCTCTTGCTGGTTGTTTCTTTACAGGGAACCCCCCCTCCAGACAATGTCAAGAAGAAATTGCCCCGCTTGAAAGGGGGAACGCAAACCTGTGCCCCAAAACCCCCAACCCAGTGTCGCGCCTCACTTGCCCCTGTAACCTGGAAACAATACAAAAAGAAAAAAACACCTTTGGGCCACTAAAAGTGCGTTTTTCTCCAAACCCGCAAAAAAACAATCCAACAGGTCATTCGCCCCCCCGGCCTCCCCAAGTTCCGGACTTTGGTGCCAATCCAAAGGCTCCATGAGCGCCAGGGGGATGAGGATGGTCAACCAGGGCAGGCAGAAGCAGAGACCCATCAGCAGACCTGGCGCCAAATGGATCCGGAAAGCGGATCGATCCAAGCAGCCGAAAGCCGGAAGCGCCCTTCGGGCGTGGTGGGGTGTTGGTGGCGGGGGTGAGTTCGGGAAAAGAAAGTAAACCCCAAAACTGGGCTTCCCTTAGTTGAGCCAAAGGTCGATGATCGACCCTTTGTAGGTTCAAAGCCATTCCAACCGAAAGGTCTAAGGGGCGAGTTCGGGAGGGAAAAAAAGGTACGTGAAATTGACTCCCCCTTTAAAACCAAAAGGGAGAATATCAAAGTATTATTTTCAGCAAATGGAAGTGATGGACCAGCCGTGAAAAGGCTCCAAGCCACAACAGGCAAGCCCAGACTTGGAAGATCCCAGATCCACCCCTCACTCCCACTGGGCGGTTGTCAAAAGTAGGGTAACCCCAAAATGGGTTGTCCAATCGGTACATGGAAACAATGACTAAAACCTGCGGTCCATATCCTAGCCATCAAATTGCGATTACCAACCGGCCCCGACTCAGTTTTCTGACTTTTGACCACCCTCAGGACAACCAATGAACAAGCCACTGGAAATGAAATTGCTTGGGCCATACAACGGACCTGGTCTAGCCCCCCAGAAAAAAAGAAAAAAAAAAAAGAAAAAAAACACGCCAAGCTGCAAAATTCACCAAGCCACCCAACACAAAAACAGAAGAAAAGGCATTAGCTAGGTCCTCCAGTAGAGAGGTCAGAATAAGGGAACCCTTTTTTCTGTAGTCTATTTTCGTAGGGGAACTCTCCCAACCCAAAAACCTCAAAGGGCACCAAGCTGGGGGACCTAGTTAGGCACTTCTCAGGCGCTCGAGCGAGCGAGAAAACGGGTGAGGCAAGGGGCTCGTGGCCAGCAAAGAGATGCTCCGGAACACGCAGGCCAGCGGCACGAAGAGGAACCAGAAGGCCAGCATGCAGCTGAGGAACCAGCAGTGCCTCAGTCGCAACGCTATCAGTCGCTTCTAGTGGGTTCAATGGAAACCCAATCACTAAACCCACTGAAAAGATCCAAAAACGCGAAGTTGGACCATATGGGAAATGGAAACCGCCACTAACATAGGCGTCTTTTTTAGGGAATGCCCCTGGTAGATGACTCTAAACCACCAGGAAACCAGGAATCGCCATCGATTTTTTTCGACCAAAGCAACCAAAAAGGACACCTATGGGCCTCAGTCGCAACGCCATAGCAAGTTCCTACTGGGCATGGGTGAAAACATGGTTGCTGCTTGCAGCCACCCACCAAACATGAGCAGAACCAATAGAATATAGAAACAACATGCTAAGAACACTGAAAACCATGGCGTTCCTTTTGGCTCTTGAGAAGGCATCCCCCCTGATTGTGTCTCCAAATGACCTGATTGGCCTTCGTGTGGCTTCCCTTTACAGATCAAAAAAGAACTCAGTTGCCAAAGAACCCAGAAATGACCGCGGTTGCTCTGGGGCGACCAAACATTGACCAAGGGGGAGCCAAAAGGTCAAAAGCTCGGTTTTTCGAGGGTCTTTTCAACCCATAGTACCATTGATTTGGAACCATGGCCATGTTGCAAACAACCCAGCACTCGAGGGGTTGATTCCTTTTCCATTCTTTTCAACCATCGTTCTTTTCAATCACCGGCTGTTTCCCCTGGGTTGTTGATGGTTTCCTGAAAAGATTCGGATCCCTGGAAAGAATGGAAATGGAAGGTAGCCCTGATTTTTTTGGGCACTTGAGCTTGAGACCAAACCAAAAGGGGGGTCCCCTCCAAAAAATACACAATCCCACCTCGGGCTGGCTATGTTGCAAACATGAAACCCGCAACCAAAAGCTGATGGCGTTAAAGCCATCAAAACAGAAAGATAGGGACCCCTTGTTGGTGACTTAGACACGTGATCGCCCCAGCAAAATGATCTTCCCAAGTGGGTCCACTCAGGTGACAGCCTCAGAATGATGCACCTCACCCCACCCAAATGGGCCAAACATGCGACCACTTTAAGGGACCAGTTGCCACACTTTGGGTTCAACGTGGCTTCCCAACTGCCAGGGTTTGGCAAAACAAAGAACGGACTCTTCTGCGAAGCCTTGGCAAAAATAAGTTGGCATAAGTTGGCCATCCTTGTTTTCCGGATTTCGGCTAGCATGGTTGTTTGTTGGAATTCCTTGCAGTCCGCCTGGGAGAAGGGTTTTGCTTCTCAGGCAGGCCGCATCTGGAGACACCTCTCGGTGAGGCTTGGAATCCAGGCTTGGACTAGGAAGCATTGCGCCACCAAGGTCTGCCAGTCCGATGCCGAGTTGAAGGTTGTGGCAATCCTGCCATCTGCGAGGCTCCCTGTCCAACCTAAAGACATGACCCCTTCCTTGTTCACTAGGCCCTCCAGTAGAGAGGTTAGAATAAGGGTACCCTTTTTTCTGTAGTCTATTCTAGTAGGGGAACCCTCCCCCCAAAAAAAAAGAAACAAACGGGCACTACTGGGGGACCTAGTATATGTCCAACCTTTAAAAAAAAACATGACCCCTTCCTTGCTCATGACTCCTGACTACAAATCACTCTTCATAGCTCCATGAAAGGTACCCGCAAAACCACGAACACATACTAGATTTCAGGGGTGTCTCCATACCTCCCCTCAAAACTTCACACCGATCCTAAGGGCAACTCACTTTGAATCTGCCGAAAAAAGTGCTGGTCAGAGCAATCCACAAAACGAGCACAAATCAAAGGTCCGCAAAGCTTGGAGCCAAACGGATCGGACCGGGGCCCTGGAAAACGTAGTTGTTGCATATGTTTGCCACCTTAAAAGGGAACATGAAGGAGGCGCACCAAAGTGGCCACCTTTTTGCCCGACTGGAGGAGACCAAAAGCTCAAAAAACTGATTTGGGCTGAGAATCAGGAACGAAGGAACCAGCAGGATGGCGTAGAGGGGGTAGATCCCCGTGCTCCGGCGCAGCACGTACCTGAACCGATCCGACGACCCTGCAACTAGACTGTTCTTGGTGAACGCGAAGATCTATGAAAACAAAAGAGGCAAAAGGTGGAACAGGCGATAAGCCCAAAAGGTGATGCTTCAAATCACCAAAAGCAGAAATATCGGGAGCCCCGGGATGAAGTCTGGCGATGGTGCTGCAGGATGTTCTCCTCCTTCGGATCCTTCAACTCGCTCGAGAAGAGCACAAATCCTGAGACAGAGACCCTGGCCTTTGCGACCCACGTTGGCTGAGCAGAAAGGAGTTCCGTTCCAAATAGAAGAGAGCACAAAAGCAGCAACCCAAAAAGGGGCGGAGAACAAAAACAAACAAAAAACTGGGCCCCCTCCCACGTGAATTTTGTCTTGCCGAGGCACCGGAGACCATAAAGAACCAGGGTGCCCAAGTGAAGCCCCAGCCGCAGAAGTAGGCGAACTGCTCCCCAAAGGCTGCAGTCACATCCCTGTCGTTCGAAGCCACGAGGTTGCCCAGCAACACGTGGGTTGCCTCGAGTCGAGGCCAGGGTTGCTAGGGTTGCTAGTTGAGGGGTTCCTATGGAGGTTCCAGTTTTTTTTATAATTTTTATGGAGCTATCTGCTCCTCCCTCCCCGAAGGAGCAAAAACTCGTGATCGTACGATCGGATTCATGGAAGAGCCATTTGTTTCAAGGTCGGTCACACCCGTTGGACCAGCCAGGTTTGGGGTAGACACCCCAAGAAAATCTCAGGAGAGGTCCTTGGGCGCTTGGGGTCATGTTGACCCCCGATGCATAAACCTGTCCTATTACTAGAGGGCGCTCCCTGCCAAAGTGGTCTAGGTCCCCACCAAAAAAACCAAAAAAAAAAAACACCCCATCCCTCAACACCCTTGACCTTGGGTTGGTGTCGGACACGAACGGAGGCCCAGCCCACCCGGGAAACGGAACCAGACATGGAACCAGAAATGGACAAGGGAAATGGACCCATAAATGGCCCATAACTCAGTTGGCCAGTTTGGACCCAGGACTAAAAGGTGATCACCTTTTGGCACCTCTACTGTGGGCCGAAATGGGAAAACCAAAAGGTTAAAAGGTCGATTCGCTTTGGACAACTGAGATAAATGGAACCAGAAAAAAATCCCAGGCGCCACCCGGTGACCTCCCCCCCCATTCTGCCATTCCCCCACTTCAATCTTCAGGGGGGGTGAAGCTCCGCGCATCCGGCAAGTCGCCGCCAGGACCCGCGCCAGGCCCAGCGCAAAGCGCTCCGGCGGCGCCATGTACGCGGGGCACTTGGCCAAGCTCGCCGTGGACCTGGCTCCGACCCATGGCGCGCGGGCGCGCCAGGTGAACACATGCCATGGGCTTATCAAAACCCAAATCGGTTAGCCCCCAGTGAGCATCCGATTTTCATCCAGCCACTAAAATAGGTTCTGAAATGGGTGAATTCAACTATCCCAAAATGGTACCATTGGTTTTGAACCATGGCCATGTTGCAAACAACCCAGCACTCGAGGGGTTGATTCCTTTTCCATTCTTTTCAAACAGCGTTCTTTCCGGAAAAAACCGGCTCCGTTTTTTCCTGATCACTGAGTTCAGAATGGACATGGAAGGTACCCGAATGAATCACTTGAGGATCTGGGGATAGGGGTTCACCTTTGGAACCGTCAGGGCTCCAAAGGAAAGCTTCCCCAGAAAAGACCTCACCAAAAAACACTCACCTTTCCTCGGTTGCTTTCTGCTCCCCTGCTAAAAGTTGAAAACTTTAAGTGGTTTAGTGGAAAACCCATGAGTTGGCAACAAGTTAAAGTTCTAACAGCCAAGCAAAATGCACCAAAGTGTCATGCTTGCCAAAAAGGTGATGCTGAAAACGCCCAGGGGGTAACATCGATCTGGACCCCCCAAAGCCTGACTAAAGGGGCGCAGAAGGCCATGCTCAAACTCACCAACAAGGTTAGTCTCAAAGTCGGGGGACGTTCAAGAGTCCCCGTTTAGACTGCCCAGGGGGGGGAACACGGGCTTTGGGGGAGCCTCTCAGCAATTTGCACAAGCTCAATGTTAACCCCGGATTAATAAAACCCCTGGTTGATTAATAGGGGGGTGTCCCCTTTTAGTGGGGATTCATCACTTTTGGAGGGAACACCCCCAAATAAAGGGACGGGTTTATTAATCCTGGGTCAACATTACCCTTTAAGCCTCCCCCTTTTTTCCGAAACAGACCGCGGCTCGGATCCACCCAGATCCGAGTCGAATTGGTTGCCTCTGACGGGACTGATTCTCCAAGCTCGTCGTCTTGGACGCCACCTTAGGGGCCAGCTGACTTCTCGCTCCAAAGCATCGCAGTCTGGCTCACTTCCCGTCGAGGTGGGGCAACAAAGTTGTTTCTCACTTGCTTAGTGGATGGCCCACAAACAGTTCAAACTTTATATTTAGCACTAAAATGGTCTTCCCAAAAAGGTTGAAAGTGTTTGGCCCAAACCCCCCAAGATTAGAGTCCATGAACTGAGGGAGTGAGATGGTAGAGATACCGGTCTGCGAGCATCTACCCAGAGAAAAAGAGGATTTTCGTGTTGGTTTTCCAAGTTTCTGTGCTACAAAGAGGATCTGCGTTTGAAGTGATAAAGGGGCATGGCACACATTGGCATCGCAAGGAAAAGTTGTCGGTTCCCAAAAAGTGCTCAGCTGTCCAGCCCTTGGCATGTGAGCAAACAACTTGCTTTTTGTAGCCGCCCGCATGGTGGATGTTGAGAGATAGGGGATGGGGTCGGATGGGGGTGTCCAGTTCTTTTTGGAGGGGGTTCAGACCACTTTGAGAGGGGGACTCCCCTATGCTTAGAGTTGTCATTTCATTGGCCGGGGAATCCACTTTGCACCAGCGAATGACAACCGCCACCAACACCTTTAGAAAACTCCGGGGCTCCCATGAGATTCTGGCCCTCTCAAAATGAGATTCCTCGGGGATTTTGCGAGGTTCCGTGCTCATCTGCAGTAAAAAATGCTGACCCCGGATTTCTGTAACTCAACCCATCCCACTCGGGGGGTGACACCCACGAAAGTGTTCCAGACTCCCCACGCAAAGGCCCAAACAAAGCTTCCCCCAATGAAAATCCAGCCTGGGTTTCATTAAATATTGGCCCCCTTCCAACTAACCACCAAGCACTCTTCAACGCCGGAAATCGCCGCGTTGAGACCAACGCGTTGAGGGCGAACCCTTCTTATGGAACCACAAAGCTAAGTAGTTGCGAGCCCCTGGCCCTCCAGGACGGCATCGTCCGTACAACTGACGGCCCCTTTCAGGCAAAAAAATTGGGGGCTCCCCCCGCAACGGGCTCCCGAGCCTTCGTTTCAATTCACTTCCGCACCACCTAAGAAACCCTGGTTCGGATGATTTTTCCCCCTGGTAAAATGCCCAGGGCTTGGCTTTTTGTTTGTAGGTTTAATGGAAACCCAAAAGGGTTTCCCACTTTTAGCCTTTGTTAAAATTGGAAAAAAGGAAAATAATTCAAACAGTTTAGCCTTTAAAATTGGAAGATGATGGCTTTTGAATCCAAAAAGTCTAAAGATCCAACCCAGCGGTAGAGAAAAGCCCCAAGCTATCGGCCCGAGCCGCGTTGAAGAACAAGTCCGTGAGCTCCGGGCACTGCGGCGTGGGCCGCGCCGCCGCCGGGAAGGCCGCGCGCAGCGCCTGGCCGCGGTTGGACCCGGTGGGACCCGGGTGGAAACCCCACGGAACCTCGGGAAAACCCGAGGAAAAAACGCGGGTTGAGGAAAAAAACGCGGGTTGAAGACACCAAGACTCAGGGGCTTTTTTTTCCCGGAGTTGGCCAGAGGAAAAGCCCAAAGAAAGGAGCTTAAGCCAGCTGAAAAGGGGAGGGGAAGGGAGCCCTTGAAGGGACCGGATGCTGCCCCGGATTGACAAAACCCTGGTGGATGTTCCCTTTTGTGGGTGGCACCCCCTCGTGGGATGAGTTGAGTAATCAGGGGTCAGTCACTGCATATTCGCATGGAACCTCAAAAAAGCCTTTTTAGGGGGAATCTCCTTTTGAGAGGACCTGAATTCTAGGCTGGAATTAGGACCCCAGCAAAACAAATATTTCTTGCTGGTTAGTGGCAAACAAAGGGGACCCCAAAAAAGCAAAAAAGCAAAAGGGGGAACTAATTCTAGGGAAGAATTATGAGAATCCCAAATCTTTGTAACGCCCCTAGTGGGTGCTCATCCCAGACCTTCTCATCTTCCATTTTCCATTGCTCGCAAGTCCCGTGATGCAAAACAAAAAAACTCCGGTATTGACTGGTTCCCTTTAAAACCATCAAACACGCCCCTGGAAAAAAAAAAAGAACCAGAAACTCAGACTTCCAGTCACTGATACCTTTAAGACTCACCAGGGAAAACACGAGCAAAGTCGTCAGCAAAAACGGGGCTGCGGAAATGACCGCCTCTACAACACAAATTGACTTCCACTGGAAGGCCTTAGGGGAAATAGATGGGTTTCCCTGGTAGAGGACTTTAAATGATTAGGTAAACCAGGAATCGCCATCGATTTTGTTCGACCAAAACCACCAAAAAGAACACCTATGAATTGGAGGGCTCGGCTGCCAGTCCCGGTCCTTTAAAGCCAACCATCGAAAACACCCCAAAAAACAGTTAAAGGTTAAAAAAAAAAAAGACGACTGAAACAATCCCTTGCAGACTCGAGGGCTCGGTTCTCCCAGTCCTGGTGCTGGTCCTTGGGGCTCTCACAGGGCGCCGTGGACCGCTCCAGGAACTCCACCTCCACCGGCGGCCCAAAGTCCAGCTCCGCCCGGGACTCCTCGCGTTACCGAGCGAGCGCCGGGCGAGGAGTAGGCGGCTCCACTTGGGACCGATGCGCCCAGGAATCAGAAACCCCCTTGCCACCGTTCAGAAACCGTTCAGAAACCCCCTTGGCACCGTTTGTTATGGATGGTTGCAAAACCCGTTCTTAGGCACCACCGAATCTCTTTGGCTACTATGAATGGTTGCAAAAATCCGTTCTTTCGGCACCACCGTTCAGAAGCCCTCGGCAAATACAAAACAAGGAGACACCCCATGGTTAGGAAAGTGGTGCCGGATTTCGCCCATCCACAGTATCTTGATGAAATGCCCCCGAACTTAGTTGAACCCCACCCCATTTGGTAGAACCGATTGGTTGGTATATTATATGGTTGGCGTGTACCGCATGTATGGGTTCAAGGGCAACATGTATGGGATTCTGGAAGAATCCCAAGTTTCATCTCATGAAATCTCAAAAACTCAATCATCTGAAACTCACTTCCTGAATTAAGTGGCCACTCAAAAAGAAAGGTGACCAAACGTTTTGTTCGCCACTAAAAAGGCAACCAAACCCAAAAGGTGACTAAAGTCCGAAACGGAACTGAGTGAGGAAACCAGACCTGCCGGTGATGTGAACCCCCAAACTAACACGGCGGGCCCCCTCAGGGGCCCCGAGTACCCAGTCCACCCGAGGCTCCTCGTGCCGGGGCTGCTCGATCTGCAGACTGATGACCTGGCGAGCTCGCTGGAGTTGCGAAAACGGTTTGGATGTGCGTTTTTTGGCGGATTTCTCACCTGTTCCAAGCCCTCTGCTGGTCATCTTTTAGCAATCTTTTAGTGCCCTTTAAACATATCCAACAGGTTGGTGGATCCACTGATTCGCCACCTCACCGTTTTCTAGCCGGTGAGGCCCGGAGGGGAACCGCCGGAAGCGAGCGGCCATTCGGAAAAGATCTCCTATGGTAATGTTGACCCCTTTTAATCAACCAACCAGTTCATTAATTGGGGGTGTCCGCTTCTGGATGAAATGTGGGGATTCAGACCACGGGCCCCCACCCCCCCCCCAAATTTCAGAAACCGAGGTTGATCAATAGGGGGTCAACATTACCAGCAAAAACAGGCACAACCCAAACACCTGCAACTGCGGCTGCGGACCCCATGTATCGCGGCTGAGAAAGATCGGCTTCAAAGAATCTTGTCAAGTGGCCGATCGGTTTCCATGTCAAACGCTGGGGTCGGAACTGAGCCTTAAAATGGAGCCATCACTGCCTGAAATTCCCAGCCCCGCCGAACGGAGGCACAAAGGGCTTCCCTGCACGCGTTTTTTTTTTTTGTTTTTCCCTCATGCAAAGCCGAATGGAAGCCCAGTGCTTGATTTCGATTGGCCCCAGCCAACTCTGGGGGGCAAAAGGCTGCAGAAGGGAACCCCCCCCCTCTTTGTGCAGAGTGCACGGAGGGTCCATTGAAGGACACACCGAAAAATCACCGCAATCCGTAGGTTTGGCAGGGAGACGGTTCCCCAAAATGGAAGTGCTGAGTACCACTAAAGATGGCCCAAACCCAAAAAAGTATCCAGCAACCATAAACTCACAAGCGAGTGCATCCGCAATCCGTAGCGGGACACCACGAGCAAACGGAAAACCACCATCTGGCATGACTTGGCCCAAACCTGCGGTGCGCCAAAACAACGCGCCAGGTCCTTGACCATCACAAGGGCTACCCAGAAACTGGAGGAGGCCTTAAGCACAAAATACTGGGAGGTGAATTCCAAGGGAAGTCCCTCAAAAGAACTGAAAAGCCCCTGCCTTAAGGGGAAGGGGGGGGGTCCCCAAGTCCATTTATTCAGTCTTCCCCATAAAAGGGAAAATGGGTCGCCACAAATGGAGATCTCCAGTCGAAATCCCCCCTCCCCCAATCAACCATTTTTGAGGGGCCCAAGGATGTTGCACCCACTGGATGTCAACAGGGCTCCCTGTATTTCCCCTTAAAACATCACCGACACTCACCTTTCATGGGCCAAAAAAAGGTGATGCTTAAACGGAAAGAAAAATAATAGAAGGAAAAAAACGAAGGAAATATAGGGACCCCTGGTCAAGGTCCCCTTCGCCTGCTCCGGCGAAGGCCATGGCCCGGACTCCCGCCACACCACCGTCCTGAGGCTTTTGCAGGCCGGCTCCAAAAGGACCGTGGCCGATGGGCGCGGTGGAGGGACGTTTGTTTTCTCCATTTCGCAGCTATGAAACCTCCACCCCAACAGGGCCATGGGTTTTTTCCCCCATTAGATCCTTGTTTCTGTTGTGTGTTGTTTCGTTGTTGCTTAGTATGCACACAACCAAACGACCTTCACGGTGCCCCACGGCTTGAAACCCGTGCTTGTTGGAGCAGGGGGGTATATCCAAGTGGACGCACTTGTATCCATTTCGCACTGAGGGACGATATCTATTTCGCGCCACCTGGTTGAAACCATGTTGTTGTTGGAGCATGGGAAAAGCTAAGCCTAGAGACCGAGCCCGCTCCGCTCAGAAGCTGAATGTCGGTAAGACCCCTTCTTGCCGTTTTGCTTGGCTGGACGTCAAAGGAGCTTGCCTGCTACGGGCGAGTTGCCCGAGAGGACGTGGAAGAACGAGATCCAGTCTGTGGGGACTGGTGAGGCGAACTACGAACAGAAACGAAAAACTGAAAACAAGCAACAAACTAAAAGCGATAAAACATGCTAAGCGTGTAGTGTCTTCTTTTTCCTCTTCTCAGGCATCTCCAAGGGGACTTCCGGCATTTCCGTGGGCACGTGGGTGTCCATCGGCAAATCCTCCTCCTTCGCCCCAGATCGCTCCTGAGGGAACCATTGAAGTACTGGGGGAATCATCTTCCCAAAAAAATTAGAGACTCAAAGTGAGTGGTTGAATGAGAAATTCCCCCAACCGCCTTTTTGGGCACAGCCCTGGCATTAGCCTAACCCTGGCGCAGCCTGGCCTGCACAGGGTAAAGGAGACACTAACGGACAAAGGTTTGGGATGGGTTCAGGGTTCAGGCCTGGCATCGTTTTAGCATCCTCAGCATCGTATTCAACATCCTCAGCATCACCAAGCCTTGGTTCAGGCTGGTTTGGGCTGGCTCCGGGTGGGTTCCAGGCCTATTGAAAGCAAATTTGGGGGTGGCTGTGCTTGAGGTAGATGGTTTAGTTCTGGTTACCGGTGGGCTTCGTGGAGTTGGTCTCGGGTGGGTTTAGGGCTGGTTTAGGAAGGAAGCGAACAAGGGTTGAAGGCGGGTCAACTCATTTCCTTCCAATCAAACAAGTAAGAATAAGGGAATTATCGAAATGGGTTCGTCGTGGGATACTTTGTAACAGCATCTAGTCATCTTTTTAGGGAAGATCTCTGGTCAATTGTGGTCATATGGTCAGTAGCAATCAGCTAGCAGAAGGATCCCCCCCAAATTGCGAATTTCCCGTCCATGTCTTGCGCTTTGTTCTTTGGTTGGTGTTAAACATCAGCTTTTTGTTGGTTCTCCTCTTGGCTAAATATGGAAAGGGTGTTTGTTTTGCCTAGCCCTGGCACAGGGCCAACCCTGGCACCTGGTTGGTTGGTTGGTTGATTCCCTACCGCAACCTGCGCGTTTCGAGGTCTATGCAGGCCAAATGGTGTGACAACGGCGAAAGTTGAAACAGCGCCAATTCCCTGAACCAGTGGTTAGAAGGGAAATATAGGGACTGCACAAAAAGGCTCCTCTTTTGGCAACTTGCTGGTTCCGTCCTCCGTCTTCCCAGAAAATTGGACCACAATTTGTTCAAAGATATATGCTTCTGAATTTACAAACCCCTTGTCAGAACTTCAACAAAATAGGACAGCTAGATCATCTGTCAAACAAGTATCAGCTTCCCTCTGATTGGTGGTTTGGATTGGTGGTTTGGTGGTTAAAGGAGGGGCTTCCCATTTACCCTCCTCAAGAACCAGGTTCGAATCCCAAACCACCAATCCAAACCAATTGGGGCTCACTGGAAACTATGCGTCCGCAACCCCCCCCCCCAAGAAAAAGAGCCTTTTGCGCGAGGAGACCCGTCCACAGGCGTCCTTTTAGGGGAAATAGATGGCCCTGCTAGATGATTAAAGGTAAACCAGGGCCGCCAAAACCACCAAAAAGGACACCTCTGGACCCGTCTTCAGCCGCAGCCGTCCTCCTTCTGCGCCTTCGTCTCTTCGGTGGCCTGCCGCTTCGCGCGCACGCAGGCGCCCAGGACCAGCGCCGACAGCAGCGCCGCAATCGCCAAGGGCGCGGCCTAGGCTTCGGCCGTTTTGGCCCGGTGGGAGGGGGAAACTCATCTCACTTGCTGAGTGGATGGCCCCTAAAAAGTCCAAACTTTATATTTACCACTAAAATGGTCTTCCCAAAAAGTTTAAAGTTCATGAACTCAGGAAGTGAGTAGATATTGAAGCTTCCCGAGTGCATCTCCCAGGTGCATTCAATTCCTAGGTGCACTTTCCAGGTGCACTTCCCAAGTGTATGTATTTCCCAGTTGGGTGCGCGTTTCCTTCCTTCAGCGTTCGCCACCCGAAGCGGGAACGGGTTGACTCCGGGGTCAGCCCAGGCGCCGCGCGGGGGCGGCACCACAGCCGGTGGCAGACCCACAGCTCCTCCGCCGGGGACGCCAGGCGCGACACGTTGAGCCGCTCGCCGCACACGGCGCCGGCGCCGAAGGCTGCGAAGGTTGCGCCGGAGGCGTCGAAGCTCGGCGGCACGGCCGCGCGCAGCGTGCAGGGCACCGCGTGCCTTGGGAAGTGCTTTGCGGTTTCTTGTGGGAAAACGGGCTGGGGGCCGGGAAAGGGGGAGGGAGCTTTTTGTTTGGTGGGTTCTTTGGGAGAGCTGTTGTGGGGTAAAGACGGTTGGAACGTTTGTTCGTGTTCGAAATAGATGTGGATAACTTGCCTTCAGCAAAAGCAGCTGGCATAGTCTTACACAAAGTGCTCTCGCTGGCAAATCAGCCATGATCAAAAAAGGATGGTGAGCTTCCCTCCAATTGGTGATTTCAAAGGTTAGGGGATGGTTTTCCCAATTTTGCCCCTACAAGAACCAGGGGTTCAATTCCCCAAACCAATCCAAACCGCCAATGTTGGGTAAGCTGAAATGCTGTGCGCTATCATTTGACCTCGCATCTCCCGGAATTGGTCAGCGAGGCAGAAAACGACAAGCATTCCGGCGACTTGATGGAAGGAACTTATGTTGTAAAAAAGGTACACTTGAAGTGGCTACAAGCGAGGCAAAGCAAGTAAGCAAGCAGGCAGGCAGGCAGGCAGGCAGGCAAGCAAAGAAAGAAAGAAAGAAGGAAAGAAAGAAAGAAAGAAAGAAAGAAAGAAAGAAAGAAAGAAAGAAAGACAAACAATACCAACCAACCAACCAACCAACCAACCAACCAACCAACCAAACAAACAACCAAACAACCAAACAACCAAACAACCAAACAACCAAACAACCAGACAACCAACCAACCAACCAACCAACCAACAAACCAACAAACCAACAAACCAGCAAACAAGCAAACAAGCAAACAAGCAAACAAGCAAACAAACAAACAAACAAACAAAGCAAGCAGGAAACGCATATAGCAGGCGTTTCACAAGGTTTCTGGAACCGCAACTTGTTAGGCGCGAGCCGGGGCACATGCACTCCCACATCTCGCATCGTGTGTGCAGGCAGGCGGGGTAGTAGCCGGGGCAGTTTTCCCACCGCGCCTGCATCCAAAAAACATATCGGGATGCCATGGAGCAAAGATATGGCTGTGGGTCAACAATGTGGGCCCAAAATGGAACCCTGGTAAATGGAAATAAGGACTAAAACCTCAAAAAGGTAACAAATGTTCGCTTTCAGTTTCACCAACCTCAAAAGGGTACCGAGCCTCAAAAGAAAACCCGGCCATCGCGCATGTGAGGTGCCTGCTCCGGCCTGAATCAGAAGTGCAACAACAGCAGCTCCCTTAAAGCAAATGAAAAACATCCGTCCGAATCTGCGATGGAGCAATCAGATGGTGGATGCTCCTAACCGCAAGCAAGCCAACCACACTTAACCACGCAACTACAAAAGGTCCTTCCAGAAAACATCTGGCCGCTACTTAGCTCCCTCTGTAGAAGCAAACTTGGATACAGCCAGCTCCTTGGTTCCCTTACAACCACCAGCAAATTTGAGTTCCTCCTTCCCTCACTTGCAATCTCCAGGGTATCCAGGGAGGGTTTTCTACAGGTTGGGTATCACTCGGGATGACGCCCTTCTCAAACTCGCATCTGAAATCGCCCGAAACGGCAAACTTGAAGTACCCTTGGCTTCTTCCATTTGCGAATACGTCTGGCAAACACAAAAATATGCCCTGTCGTGATTGATTCCATTTTGAACACCCGGGAAAATAACATACCCCCGGCATCCACGAACAGATCACAGAATCGTCTGCTTTCAGGCCCTTTTCCTCTCGCAACCCGTGTCCGTTCCATGTTTGTGGACCTGAGGATATCTTCTTCATGTTAACCCCGGATTAATAAACCCCTGGTTGATTGATAGGGGTGTGTCCCCTTTTAGTGGGGATTCAGACCACTTTTGGAGGGGACACCCCCCTAACAATTGGACGGGTTTATTAATCCTGGGTCAACATTAATGTTGCAAGAGGAAGTTGAGGGTTCCCTGAACTTCCCTCGTCTTCCCTCGGCTTCCCATATGCGGGCCCAGAAACCCCTCGCCCACGCTTTCACGCAAATTTCCCGCCTGGGCCGCCGAGCAACTTAGGCCCTCCCAGCGCGCGAAATGGGAGGCCCCGGCAATGCGAGAGTCGGGGAGGGGCTGGTAGAAGGGGCAGAGGGCGTTCAGCGTCACCTCGGTGCCATTGTTCTCAGCTTTGGTTTCGATCGGCGATTTCGAAGAAAACCCCCGGCGTTCTTTGGCTCCAAACGAAGACCCTCTGCAAGCGGCTAAGGAAGCAAGGGACGCCTCGAATTTACCCCAGCTGGTAAGGGAGCCGAGCATGGAGCCGAGCATGGAGCCGAGCATGGAGCTGCTAACCCGGCATCAGGCTTCTCAGGTTGCAAAGCTGCAATGGGAGGATTGGTTCCCAACAAAACCCTCCGGAACTTGCCAGGGGCTTCAAATCCAAGTTACCGACCCAAACCAACTAAAGGACACCTTGAGGTTGTTCTTTTCTTGGGGGAAACAGTGGAGAAAAAAAGAAAAAAGGAGAAAAAGTTAGGGAATTGCCACTGTTCGGGCTCGGGGCAGATTCTATAGGACACTGGCAACAGCTTTGAGCGAGCCTGCCTGCATTGGCCCAAACAACGGGAAAAGTGAGGCGTCCCCAATCCTGAAACGCCGGGAAAGGGGGACCAAACCTGTCGGCCAAGGGTCAATGTTCCGAATCAACAGGGGAAATGAGGCAAGCCGCCGCGGATTAATCAAGGGAGATACACCCCAAAACGTCCCGCCTGTTCATCAACCGGGGTGTCTTTCTGAAGGGGAACCCCCCAAAAACCGAGTTGCTCTTTTGGCTCCCTTTAAAACCCACAAAAATTGGGTACCCTCAAGAGACACACCCATACCCGCTCATCCGCCATACTCCGACAAAGAAAGGGTCTCGATTTGGGTGCCTGGCCCCCAAAGACCCAAAGGTAGACTAAAACTGGCTCCCCGTATCTTCCTGTTGACCCCGGATAAATAAAAGTCGCCCTATGAACGGGCGAAAACGTGGCCAAAAGTGGGCAATGAACGCTCCAAAAGGAGACACCCCCAGCCCGCAAAATCCACCGGGGGGTGCATTAATCCATATTGAAAAATAGATGGCCCTGGCAAATGGGAAAACGACCATCTAAACCAGTGGAACCAATCAAACTGTCTAGCCAAACTCTCCGAAAAAGACGGGCCCTTGCTCGAAGGCCCTTCGATGTAGAAACCCAGAGGCATGTGGGTGAAACCTCGGTTGCTTTGTGCTCCCCTGCTAAAAGTTGAAAACTTTTCGGGGTTTAGTTCGGAAAACCCATGAGTTGGCAAAAAGTCATCCAGTCCTAACAGCCCTTGGCAAAATGCACCAAAGTTTCATGCTTGCCAAAAAGGTGATGCTGAAAACCCCCACAGGGTAACATCGATCTGGACCCCCCAAAGCCTAACTAAAGGGGCGCAAAAGGCCATGCTCAAACTCACCAACAAGGTTGGTCTCAAAGTCGGGGGACCTTCAAGAGTGCCCAAAGTGGGAAGGCTTCGGTTTCCGCGAGCTGCCCTTCAAAACCAGCCCCAAAAAGGAGTAAAAAAAAAGGCCGCAGGGCCCCCTGGATTTTTTTTCCGGCTGGCCGGCCCGAAAACGAGGAACCTAGGCCCCCCCCAAAAAACAAAAACCGCCCCCGCGCCGAACCGAGGACGCGCGAAAGAACCCGCGCCCCTGGCCAGGGGGGTCTTTTTGCCACCTGTGAGAAAATGAGCGACCCCATCACCAAGGAATGCTTCACTGCAAGGGATCCTTACACCTGAACATTGCCTTGTAAATGGTGTTTTGGTGTTGAAAAAGCCGAACTATGTTTCAAATTGTTCCGCAAAATGGAAATGTCTTTTAAGGCTTCACTGCAAGGGGGCTCGATCCTTTTTCCACCCTTAAGTGAGGCAAAAAAAATCGACCCCCCCCGGCAGCCCTGGCAGCCCTGGCCGCGGCGCCGTCCACACCCAGAGGTTCAGCTGCTGGGACCCGTGGCCGTTGATCACCTCCTGGGATCAAGGATCGGTCGGCTCAGGTGGTTTTCGGGCGGTTGGTTTCAAACCAAAGGAGAAAAACTGCCCCATTTTTCTTTTGGCTTTTGGGGGGGGGGAGAGGGGGGTTGGGGGGTGGGGGGGGGGGGGTGCCTTTAGAGTTGGTATTCCTTCTTGTTGGTTTTAAATTGAAGCCAGCCATATTTCTAGCGCTACCTTCCCCATTCTTTCCAGATATCCTTCTTTCTAGAAAACCTCCGGAAACCCAGGGAAACGGATCCGGTCTTTGAAAAGAAGGGTGGTTGGAAAGAATGGAAAAGGGATCAACCCCTAGAAAGAAGTTACCACTTGCTTTGGGTGGGGGGGGGTGGGGGGGTGCTCTTTTTAGAGTTGGTATTCCTTCTTGTTGGTTTTCCGGTTTTTGAAAAGAACGGTGGTTGGAAAGAACAGAAAAGGAATCAGCCCTTAGAAGCCTCGAGGGGCCTACCAAACACCCCGCGAGTCCTCCGGCATGGACCGCCCCAGGCCATAGACATCGATGAGCCGCAGTCCCCCGGCGCGCGCCGCTGAAGCCTCCTCTGGCGGCCAAGACACATCCGAACCCCGGCCTCTGGCTGAGAGTGAGAACTCTTGGGCGAGGGACACCAAAACCCAGAAACAGATTGAAACAAAGGTGATAAATAATGATAATCATAGTAATAATAATAATAATAATAAAAAATAAAAAAAAACCTCCGCGCGTCATCAAAGCTGTCTAGGGGCTAAGGATCAAAAGATACGAAGCCGCGCTGTCTCGTCACGTTGGTTTTCGGCAGACCCGTCGCTGCCTGGACAACTTGGTTGACGTCGGGTTTGGGGAGCAAACATTCTCAAATTTTAGCAGTTAAGTGGAAGGGGATTTCAACCACTAAACCACAATAAGCAAAAATTGGCAAAATGTTTCCCAACAACAACCATGACAACCTTCCAGTGACGGTCTATTTGTGGAGACCCGTAACTATCTCCTCCATGTCTAGGCCCAACCCGTGGAAAAGGCACGGTGCTGGTTTGAGGGCGGTTGCGTTGCGTTGCATTTTAAGATTTTGTCCCTGCAGCCGTGGATAAACCAGGGTGACTGAGGCATGTGGCAGGGGGCGGTGCCAAAACCGTCAGTCAGTTCAGGGTCCGTTAGCTTTCTGGGAGGTGGTGACACTGGGTGATAAATTTGCAATTTGCAAATGCACAGCTGCCCATTCCCTTTTGACGTCCTTTTAAGAACATCAAAAGTTATGTTCTTTTTGGTGGCCTCTCTCGCTCTCTCTCTCTCTCTCTCTCTCTCTGCCGTTGCATCCAAAAGGTGCCACTTCCTCTGAGGCAAGCAAGCGATTACCATGTTGACAGCGGCCAAGAAGAAGCAGGGAGCACTATCCAGCCTCTTCGCCAGATTCAGGCTGTTTGTTTTAGCACCCAGTAAGCAGAGGCCAAAACTGACCCCCAAACGACTGCCCCCAGCATAAGTTCCCCCATTCTGCCCTTCTGCCCTGGGAAGCAGGTAGTGGAAACCTCGTCAGAAGGAAGAGATTCCTCAACGGAATCAGAACCATCCAGACCCTTCCAACAATGACAGGCTGCATGAGGCAACTCAAAAGACTAGAGTTCTCTTGAGAAGTTGCCACTTCGAAAAAGGCTTTATCCAAAACCTTGGGTGCAACCCAAGCCAGAAGCAAGCAAGCGATGCGATCAATCACTGACCAAACAAAGTCTTGCGCGAAAATGTAAATTCGGGAAACTTGCTGCTGCTGCTGCTGCTGCTGCTACTACTACTACTACTACTACTACTACTACTGCTGCTACTACTACTACTACTACTGCTGCTGCTGCTGCTGCTGCTGCTGCTACTACTACTACTACTACTACTTCTACTTCTACTTCTACTTCTACTTTTACTTCTACTACCACCACACAGCTTGGAAGGAGCCGTTGTGGAGCTGGGGGTATCAACCAGGTGACCAGAAGCTCTGGAAGGACATGGTAGGTTACCAGAATCACACCTCAAAGAGGCTGAAGAAAAACCACGCTCGTCCCCAGACACCAAAGGTGACACCAGAAACCGAGTCCGAGCCAGGTGTTCCCGCTCCCCAACTCCTGGATGTGCGCATTCATCCTCTGGAAGTTGGCCTCCAAGCTTTGGCCCGAGGCGGCCGTCCAGTTACCCGTGGCGATTTGTTAAGCGGTTCCCTGTCTACCAGGGCTCCCTATATTTCCCCTTAAAACATCCCCCCACCAACTTTCATGGACCAAAAAGGTGATGTTTGAAACCGCCAAAAAAGGATATATATATATATATATATGGGCCCCTGTCTACTGGCAGGGGGAAGAGTCCATCCATGTCGGCGGTCCAGGGCTGCGAAGGATGCCTCTCACACACAAAAAACTGGATGGCAAGAGCGACCCAAGGTGAAATTCTCAAGGACACTAGGGGAGCTGGATACAACTGGTTGCAACATCCAGGGTTCCATTGGTTCACCTCGCTTTCCTTACCACCCCCTTCCCCACAGGTTTGGCCCATGTTTTGAAGAACAAAGGATCCCTGAAGGGAAACAGGAGGTTCCACTTTTTGAACCCCCAGGGAAGAGGGCCATTGATGTTTTTGTGAAAAAGTCCACTTCCCACAGGGGACTAGAACCGCGCCCACCCCCAATACACCTTGAGCGTCTAAAAAAAAGCTGGCTCCACATCCTGGTCACCCGCAAAACGGAAAAACGCGCTACGAAAACCAGCCATACTGTGGATGGACAAAAGAAACCATGAGAAACCATGGCTGCAGTATTTGCAGGGGAATCCACATTCCCGGGTTTCTTCGGTGCAGGATTCGTCCATCCACAGTACGGCAAGACCTCCGAAACGAAAAAAAACGTCGTCGATTCGCCTGGTCCCGGTGCAGATTGGTCCAGGAGAGCGTCTGCACGAAGCAGCGCCTGGACTCGCAGAAGGGCTCGAGCGCCCTAAAGGCTTGGCTCATCTCCTGAAAGCCGCACGAGCCGCGGTGCCGGTTTTGGTTTTCTTTGGGGGGGGGTTGGTTGGGGGGGTTTGGGGGGGTTGGGGGGGGGTTTGGGTGGGGGGGGGAGGGAGGTTCTTAAGGGGGGGGGGAGGGAGGTTCTTGTGTTTGTCTTTGGCGTTGTCTTCCTCCTTTATTTTTTGGGGGGGAGGGAGGGGGTGGGATTCTTCTTGACGGGAGCCGTTGACCGGCTCTAACAAAGGAATTGGTTCAAATTGCGAAGGACAATCAGGTGTGCAGGAACCAACTTATGAGGGCTTCTAGAAGTTTTCTGGGGGGTTCGTAGGGGTTTGCTGGTTTCTGTTTTTTTTGGAGAAGCTGTCCCCCGTACGAGTTCGCACTGCCTGTTTTGATGTCAAGACAGGTGGGCTCCTGTTTTGTGGTTTGCCTTTTGGTTGCCCCTAAGCGCCAACCCCCAAAAAGGGTACCTTCCAAAACAAACACGAGAAGCACCGACCATTCCACGGGCCGACTGGGATCGCTCCCGCTCGAAGACCTGCACGGTGTCCAGTCCCAGCAACTCTTGGCGGGGGCACTCGGTAGACACCGCGCACACGCTGTACCAGCTCCCCACCTGAGACACGAGAGCTTTCGCTTGCAGCGAAAGCCGCTCGCTGCCGAAGAAAACGCGTCGGGCAGATTTGTCCAATCGGGAGGGCGTTCGCCTAAACAAAGGCCCCGAAAGATCCAGGTGAGTCCTGACTGATCCGGTTGTCCAAACGTCCGGAAGCAAAAGCACGTTTCAACTCGAGAAGTTGAGGCCCCTCCCCAACCAAACCCACCCAGCCCACCGGTGGAATGGCTCGGGTCCTGGAATCCGAAACGCGCTCGGATCCGCGAAAAGCTTCGCAAGGAGCTGCAGGCCAAAGCTACGCTAATCACGTTGCACTGCTTGCCAAGCACTGCGAGGATATCTGTGACATTAAAGCTTGTCTGTCCTATGGACTTAACAGGCAACGCACAATCGCCCAAGGCGCCTGACCATGTTCCTTGGACTGGACTCCTCAAAACACCCGACATATGGGTTTCTCTCAAAATAGGAGCGCCACAAAATGAGCGCGGTTTCCCTGATTCTCTTTGAACAAAAAGGTCTCGACACGACAACGCCCATGGGAACCCCGGAATGAACCTGTGTTTTTCTTGGGGGTGTCAGCGATCCGGATTCACCAGCAAAAGGGGGCAACCCCTATTCACTATATATATATATATATATTATATTACATGTTTGTCTGTAAAGAAGTTTTTGAGAGGACCCCTCAGTTGCCCAAAACCCAGACATACAAGGTCCACCTCTTGAACCAAAAAGGGGAAGCAAAAGGTTTCTGATCTGGTCATTCGCTTTGGACAAGTGAGGTTTAGATAGCCCCAGATGTGGGCAATGGTTGGAGTCCTTTGGGCGTCCCTTCAAACCCAGACAAAAAGGCACCAACTCAAACCAAAAACTTCCATTTGATCAAGGCCCCAGGAAAGAATGAACATATTTCCAGTAGTGATGAATTCCATTTAGACCCAACAAGGGGAAAAAAAAAAAAAAACACATGATCATCTCAGGGGGAGAAAAAGAAAAGACGAGCCACCCATCCTCAAAAAAAGTTCGACTCCCGAAGCCCGAAGCCGCCTGCACGATCAGAGCCACCTGCGCCTCAACGCCCCAGCCCAAGTCCTCACGCAGAACCTCCAACGCCAGTTCCTAGCGCGGGCGAAAGACGCCAAGCCCAGGCCAAGCCCAAAACGGGTGTCTTCTAGGTCCTCCAGATTTGAGAGGTTAGAATAAGTTGGTACCAACTTTTTTCGGTTTTGTCTACTTTAGTAGGGGAACATAGGGGAACCCTCCCCCAGAAAAGGGTAAAAGGGCACTACTGGGGACCTAGTCTTGTCTTTTGGGAATCGGACCCGGGACCCACAAAATGGGTGGGGGCTGGAAATGGGTGTCCCTCTTGGGCAGGAAACCACAGTCCCCCGATGGGCTTGGGGCGCTTTTGCCTAATAAAGACCGGAACAACCGCTTCTTTGTGCCACAGCTTTGCCGTGGGGGTCGTGGAAACCGCCTTGGAGACTTGCCAGTACCGCCTTTCAGGGGCTCGGCCGGGATCTCGTCTAAGACATCTGCTCAAATGCTCCACTCGGGATGCCTGACCGGTTCGGGAAGGGACCGGGGAGCGAGAGGTGGGGAAAGGACACAACCACTTGCCATAGGAAGGCGAAGGAGATGCTAACTTTTCGAAACGGCGGCTGAGTTTGGTTGGGTGCTGCTTGTTGCTTCCCAACTTCTGGATACGTGTCAGGGCTAGAGGCCCAAGAATAGCTCAAGTTCGCCGGCTCCATTTTATCTCCCAAGTGGTGTCCATTGGACTGGCTGGGCCCATTGGACCGGCTGAAACCTAGCCGCGCATGGCGGCGCAACCGAAAGTTTTTTCTTGAGGACCTGAAAGTCCCACTTTCACCTTGGCTTGATCCAGGCTCAGTCGAAAAAGACAGGGACCCCAAGCAAGAAAAGGAGAAAGAGACGAACGGAGGCACCTGAAAAGGTGCCGCGCCCCCGCGCATTTCTCCGAAAGCGCCGCTTTTTTGGCGGCCCAGGGCCAAGGCGCCGTGCGGTACCAAAAGAGCGACACCAGGACGGTGACCCGCACTGCGGTGGAGGAATATGCCGGCGCCCGCAGGAGGAGCTCCTGCGAGGGTGGTTTCCATGTTTCGGACGGCGTGACCTGCCTGCGGGGGGGGGGAGGGGTCAACAAAAATCCCACCGATCCATCGAGGGATGTGGTCAAACCGGTGGATCCTTTTCTCGCCCCGACGGGAAAAGGACCCCGCCTGAGCGGGAAAAGGACCCGCCTGATTCAGAGGCCCGCGTGGCCGTTCGCCACGGCCGCGGTTGTCTGTAAATGGATGCCATGGTTGCAGCCCACGAAAAGTGAGCGGAACTCAAAATAACTAAAGATCCAAAAAACAAACTGCCAAGAACAGTGACGCTACAAGAAAGATGCCAACAAGAAAACCAGGCGTAGCCCGTGCGCCCTGCCTGTCTCGCTTATCGGATGGGACAACTGGAAGGTGTGAGAAGACTTTCTTCCCACGTCCTTTGGAAAGAATACCCCCTACACCCAACACCCACGTTTTTCAGGGTATGATGTCGACCCTCTACGAAGAAAGGTTTGGTATTTACCATGGAAAACCGATCGGTTTTCCATCAAAAATGCCAACTGAAAAAAGCGTTGGTACTTGGAGTAGGGGGTATATGATCATCGGAAACTAGACACAAACCAAACAGGGGCGAAGCCCGCAACTCAGCTTGCCGAACTATGGTTGTTTCTCAATTTCCCCCTTCTGGCCCAATGTTAGTGCCTGATTCCTCTTCTTCTTCTTGGAAGGCAAAAACTGGTGGGGAAAAACTGAGTCGCGCGTCGCGGTTTCCATGTTGGTAACTTTTTCTCAGGGGGAAGCACAAGGAAACCAACCACCTGGAGGACTCCTCAAATTTCGGAAACGCCTCTGAACCACAAATGGGGGGGGGGGGGGCTTGCCACAAGCATAGTGAAACCACGATTATTCTGATTTGAGCGTGGTTGGTTAGGGAACCCCCCGTTGATTATATAGTTTCAAAGGGGGTCGAAAGCGAGAACCATCGTTTTCGTCGCGCCAGGGGAGGGGACAGGTGCGGGCGGATTCGAAGCAACGAAGGCGAGTGAGGTCCTGGGTGGCCAGCTTGCAGGCCTTCCAGTTCTCTCGCGCCAGGTGCAGGTTCTGCTGCCAGCACGCAGGCACCTGAGTCACAATCAACACCGGGTATAACATCGTTGACCCAGAAGCATGTAAGGAAATACGAAGGCGGCCGCAACTATTTATGGCTGGGTCCCTTACTAACCTTCATCTACCCAGGTTTTGACTCACCTGGCGCCCGCTTAGAGCTTAGAGCGAGGGGAGGTGGGGGGGAGTTGGGGGGGAGGTGGGGGGGTGTGGAGGAGTTGCGGGGATGTGGGGGGGAGGTGGGGGAGGTTGGGGGGCGGAGGTTGGGGGGGGAGGTGGGGGGGAGGTGGGGGAGGTGGGGGGGGAGGGGGGAGCCTTGCCTGGCTGCTGAGGCTGGCCCAGTGCACCACACGCCCATTTTCCACCACCACGTCGGCCACCATGGAGCTCCCCACCCGCTCGTTCGAGCGCTCGATCTCGTACTCCTGTCTCGAAAACCACGGCTGGCGCAGCTTGCTTTCTTTGGCATCCGGGCAAATCCATTCTTGGGATCGCAGCTTACGAGCGGTCGCTCCGCGGAGCAAAACTCGCGCCGGCGCCTGGAAAAAACGGCCGGCGTTTCCTGTGGTTGATTTGCTTCTTGGGTTGATTTGGTTTGGTTTTCTGTGGTTTGATTTTTCTTGGGTTTCTTGGGCTTCTTTTGCTTCCTGTGGTTGATTTGGCTTGCCCTCGAAAACTCGCGCCTGGGGCGCCAGGAAGCTCAGCAGCCCCTGGAAGCCCAGCAGCGCGTTGGAGGACCCGGAGATCACCAGCCAGGTGCCCGCCAGGCAGCGCTGGGCATCCGCGCCCTCGAACCTGGGAGAAATCCGAGACACACAGCTCGAGATCAGAGTTTTCTTCTTGGGTTAAATGGAAACCCAATCACTAGACCGACTGAAAAGATCCAGAAAGCGAAGTTGGACCGGATGGTAAATGGAAACCGGCACCAACATAGGTGTACTTTTAGGGCAAATAGATGGGTTTCCCTGGTAGATGAGAAAAACCACCTGGTAAACCAGGAATCGAAACCCATCTATTTTTCCACCAAAACGGTCGAGATGCTTCCATTGGCTTATATAAGCCCCCGGCAAAAACACACATTTCCAAGAGTGATACTGTGGATGGTTGCGAAATCCTCTTAGGCACCACGAAAGAAACCCTAGAATGATGATTTTTCTGCATACCAACAAACAATGGCTTCCCATGGTTTCAAAGTGGCGCAGGATTTCGTCCATCGTTCCCTTTAAAACCAACCAGGCAAAAAAAATGTTTGAGACCCCTGGGAAAAAGTACAGAGTATTTCCGGTAGTGATAAATGCCTGTTACACCCAACAAGGGAAAATAAAAATAGAAATACTCTGTTCGGCAAATGGAAGGCAAGGGATCCCATTGGCCGATATGATATCTTGTATGGGATATACGAGGTATGGGTCACACAGTTGTATTCCCCCAATTTCTTCTCATGGTAGTGGTTTTGGTGGTAGTGGAGACGATCTTCGAATCGGATCGATTTGTTGACCGCATCTCTGTGAGGGCGAATGCAAATTCAACTCCTCCAGGTGTCCTCCAAGGGGCTGCGGGATGGAATCCGAGGCTTCGCGAAGGCAAACTGAGGGAAACCCAACCCCCTGAGGTTCAAGCAAACTCCTGCCATGGTTGCCCCCTGAACTCTTGAGCTTACACCACAATTCTTCAAACTCATGTCCTTTTGTTTCCCTTTGAGAGTTGTTGTTTTTTGCTGGGCCTGGATTTGTGTTTTGAACTAATGTCCTTTTGTTTCCCTTTGTTTCGGGTTGTTTCACAGGGCCTGGATGGGTTTTTGTCAACAAAAAAACACGGTTTCCCTTTGAGAGGGCCTTTTTTCGCTGGGCCCGGATGTGTGTTTTGAGGTCAAAAAAAACATGCCGGATGGGTTTTGTCAAAACAAAACGGTATGTCATCCCAGGCCCTGAGAAACCGCCGAGCCGCAGCTGGTACCGACACCCGGCGTCCAGCCGCAAGTTCCCCAGGGAGGCGTGGCCCGCCACAGGCAAATCGGGGTCCATCGGGTCGCAGAGCGGGCGGGCGTCCAACGGGATCTGCACCTAAGGCTATGTCGGGCCCCCAGCCCCTCTTGGGGTTCGTAATGTTTTTTGTTTTTTTTTTAAGCGTTCACCAGCACCACCAGCACCACCAGTGTGGTTATGTTCCCCGGTCACCAAACAAGTGATTACTACCCTGCTAGTATGTGTCCTGATCACCAGGTTTCAGCCATATCCTGGTTTCAGATTCGCCCATAAGCATCATCGGGAACCCCGGATTCCTAAACCCATCCTACTAGCCAGAAAAGTGATGCGGATTCCCCGCAAAAAGGGTAATTACACTCCCGCACGCCCGCTTTATCCAAACATTAACCCTTTGGTGGTGATTTGTGTTTCGGATTTGAACCTTTGCTTGTAGAGGATAAATGGGAAACCACCCCTAACCTCCAAACCACCAATTAAAGCGAAGCTGAGATGAGGAGAGAAAGCGACTCTGATACATACAGCCTGACAAGGCATCGCGCGCTCAAGGGGCCTAGAGGCGGGCTTGGGGTCGTGGCTTGGGTCTGGGCTTGGGGGGAGGCTTGGGGCGTGGGGTTGAATCTAATAAACACGGGTGAATTGTGTTTGTGCTGTTTCTTTCTTTTTTTTGGTGGGCGGTCATAGAAAATTGCCAGAGAGAACCCAGTCGTTGTCTAGTTCCATACTTCAAAATGAACCCCAATGCAGCTCCCACTGGCCTGGCCAAACAAAACGAGCCTCCCCACATTTCCCTTTGAGACAACCACCCCGGCAACAGGAACATCAGCCCAGCAGTTACACGGACATAGAGCTGGACCCCTGGTTCAAAACCGGAAGCGCGCGAAGCTCAGCTACCCCACTTGTACATGACCATGGTTCCAATCCAACTAAATTGGTTGATACGCCCAAGTAGGGGGGTCCACTCAAGTAAGCATTTCGAGAGGGTGGTTGGGGGGCGGGGAGGGGGGGGGGGTGCTCCAGTTCATCAACGTACACCTCGCTGTTGGAACATTCCGGGGGAGGTCCCCAGAGTCAAGGCATCCGCTTCACAGTCAAAGCCGGCCTGAATGCTCGCGAAGGCCACGGCGTAGCCTGCCAGGCGAGGTTTTAACGCTTCGTTCGCAAGGGGGCGTGGCACAAAGCAGTGGACGCTTCCCGCTTTGGTGTCAAGCTGTAAAAAACAGAGAGTAGTGGCATCCTGCCAACTTTTTCCATATAGCGCCTCTTTCCAACCCCAAAGGCAAGGAAGCTTCAAACACAAGCGCCCAAAAGAACTACCCTCCAAGGCGGCGTGTCGAAAACCGCCCGAAAAAGTCATTCGAGAACCCCTCTCAAAAACTGCAAAGCCAAAGGTCTTTGAGGCGAAACCTCCCCTGCTGGCTTGCTGGTTCCACAGGCGAGGAATGGGATGGAATGACGCCGACTTCCCCTACTAGCCCTCTTGCGGTTCATTCCTGGGACCCCCAAATCCATGTCTTATTATATTGTAAACCCGTCCAATTAGTAGGGGATCTCCTTGAAAAGAGTGATGCGTCCCTCTAAAAGTGGGCACCCCCCCATCAACATCAACCAGCATCAACCAGCGGTTGATTAAGCGAGCATGCACACACTGAAACCAACCATTGCGAAGGCCTGATTGGAAGAGGGCGCAGGGGTGGACCAACAAATCCTGCAACTGCTCGAATCCCAGTTGAGAAAGCCACCAGGAAGCCAGGGAGGCCGATAGGGGGCGTGGGGTACTTGAAAACCAAAGTGAATCAGTCTTGATTCGGTTAATGTACTTTATCGTAATTACTTTGGTTAGATGTGAACCAAGGTTTGCTTTCAATGGAAAAAGATGTCAGTCGCTTCTTCTTCTTTTTCGCCCTTGTTCACTCCGAGAAAAAAATTCCCGGAGGCTTCCCTTTTGCTCAGTCCGCTTCCGCCTGCCCCCATGGGGCTCAAGTCCTCTGCCAGAGCTGATGCCCCCTTGACCCCCACCAGCGCGTAGCCCGCGCGGAAGCCCAGGCCCTGCGAGCCGCGAGCGTCCAGTCCTTTTTGGAACATGGATGGGTGCCCCTGGTAGATGAAAAAGAAACCACCAGGTAAACCAGAAGAATCGCCCGGTATGTTTCAACCAAACCAACCAAAAAGGACACCTATAGATTAGGTAGAACCCCTGGTTGATTTTCATTGGGGGGTTCCTTTTGGTGGGAATCCAGATCACTTTTTGTGGGTGACACTCACTCTGTCAGGCTTGGAATGCTCACTTCATGAGTGATTTTCCGAGCCTTTGGTTTGCCAAAACTGTCCAAACCAAGAAAGTGACTAAAGTCCAGGAACTCGCTGGAAGTGAGTCCACTTCCCAGTGCTCCCGGAGGTTTCGATGCCATCCTTACCCGTGGAAATTTGGATTGGTTTCCCAACACTCCATCTTGAGCAGCCCGGGTTTTGCCTGCCTAAAGTGGTCGACATAGGTGTCCTCTTGGTAAAATAGATGGCTCTGGCACGTGGAGTAAAACCAATCCAGCTTTGGAGATTTGCACCTGCACCCATCCATTTCTACCTAAAGCTTGCTGGTTCTCAGCCGGGAATGAGAATTGGAATCACCCCTATCAACCCATAGGCCCCTGTAGACCCACCTCGCGGACCTCATGGTGGACACGCCCCCTCACCCAAGAACTCGCGGGCACGAGGCTTTCGCCCATCGCATCGGCCTCGATGAGCCGCGCGCCGAGCGTACGGAGGGCCGCCTTGGCGGAGGCCGTCAAGTTCAGCGAGGCCTCGAGGGACACCCCGCCCGGTGAGTAATTTTCAGGTGTCCTGGGAGGGTGTCTCTTTCGAAACCCCCCGAAAAAGGAAGGAAGAAGAGAAAAAGTGGCCTCAAGAACAAGGACGCGCCCAATGTGTTGGGTGAGTTCCCCAAACTAAAACTGAGGCCAAAACAAGAGTCGTTGCTTGGTCTCTTGGCTTTTGGGTTCCCAACGGCTAACCACCCCCAACAAGTTCATGGGACATACACAACCAGAAACTATGACAATTGGGGGTTTCCCATGTGAAAAATGCCCCGTAGAAGTATTGTGAAAAACGAAAAAGTTTGTTTGGAGGTACACCATGAACTTAGATGACCATTTCACCCTCTATCGGTCTGTCTTGTGATCGGATCCATTTCTTTTTGGACGCTTATAAACCAAACGGAAGCCCCCCATTTCGGGAGCGGAGTCTAAAAAAGTGGAACTGCCCGTTTTTGGGATACCATCCTTTTGGATTAAGCTTGCTAGCTCAAAAGATAACTGTGGACAGCAATCCCCACACCTTAAACTCCTTAAAACCAAATAAGGGGAAACCCACCACACCCAACGGTGAAAGTTGCCCCCTATCTCGCTGGCCGCTATCTTTCTCGCGGCTGCACTGGAGCTTCCAGCGGCGGGCTTGGACCCAAACACGGCCCCAAACGCGCAAACACCACGCGCTCCAGGTGTCCTTTAACTAGGACAGCCCGGGCAACTTCGAGGTGATTCATGTAACGGCCAACCAGGGGTTCTGGCATAGGTGTCCAATTTTAGGTTGGAAATAGATGTGGTTTCCCAGGTTAACTCGGAACCACCAGGTACACCAGGAATCGCCATCTGTTTTTTTTCGACCAAAGCAACCAAAAACGACACCTATGCTCGCTCCGGGAATGCTAAAAAATGATCGAACTTGGGATCGGTGCGTTCTGGCAGGGAGGAAGTGGTTGGGAAGATTGCGATTTTTGGTGGAGCGTTTTGCCTTGCCGGGGGGAGGTACGGAATGGCTGGGGGGTCTTGGGCGTGTGCCTTTTTTGAGGGCCCCCATTTCTTTTCAGGGTCAGGATGGGTTCAACAGGAAACCCCGGAGGAAACCGCGATTTGTGGAGTCCCCCGATTTTGTTGACATCATATACCCTCACGGCAAAAAAAAAGTGGTTGGAAGGTGAGGGAGGAAGAAAAAAAAGAAGAAAAACGGAGCTGCGTGCAATCCTGTTGGTCCCCAGTAAGAGTCTCGAGTCGAAATCCCCCCTCCCCCAATCAAGCATTTCAAGGGGACCCGGTGGAAGAACAAACAGGAGCTTCGCACCCACCCTTTACTTCCCCCCCCCACCCCACCCTCCCGCACCCTCCCACAAAAAACACACACACACACACACACACACACACACACACACACACACACGCGCCACCCATACGAACCCGCGCGCCCGGGAAACCGCCAAGGGCCGGGAGACTTGGAAACTCGGGCGGCGTCTTTCGACCGGAACGTGCCTCGTCGCTGGCGCCCACCAGCACCAGGGTGCCGTTGGCCAAACTGCCCACAAACGCGGCCAAGGCCTCCGTGCCACGCGGGCATGGGTCCAAATGAAACCACCAGACCGCAGGTTTTAGTCCTTGGCTCCATTTACCAGCGTTCCATTTTGGGTACCTATTTTTGACCCACAGCCACGTGGGGGAAAGTGGAGATGTCACCCCAAAATTCGAGGGGGAGCTTCCATTTCCAGTCTTTCCAGGGATCCGAATCTTTCTGGAAAACCTGGAAACCCTTTTTAAAGAACGATGGATTCCAACATGGGTGGGTTTTCCAAAATGGCATCCCTCAAAAAGCTCAAAACTGTATAAACTGGGTCTTTCCGCCAACCTTCATGGAGGGAAGGTTTGTGCATGTTCCCCCTTAGGTTCGCCTTTGCCTCGTTTCACCTATCTTAACCCTTTTTGTCCTTGGTCCTTCAAATTGCAGGTGTTCCCGTGGTCTTCCCAAGGCTCCCCGAGGACCTTGGATTGAATGATTGGGGCGCGCCTTTTTTCGGCGAAACAGCCACTTTTGGTTGGTTTCAAAGGAAGGCCAAAGGAAGACCCATCCCAGGGGAGTCGCCCACAAATGCGATCCGGACCCCCATCAAAACAACAGGGTGGCCCAAAAAACGGTTGCTTTAAAGGAAAGCCAAAAGGAAACCTGGTGCCACCTTAGGGCCCCCTTTCTCGCAAGACACGCCCTCTCTATGTCCAGCCGCCGCCCCATATCCAGCGAGTCCGCGGTCTCGCGAGACCGCGCCTCCGAGTCGGTTGCCATGGTGTCAAAGGTCTCCGCGTCCAGCCCTCGACTTGTTTCAACGAGTCGGTGCCCTAGTAACTAGGCTGGAATTAGGACCCCAGTAAAAATATCTTTTTTGCCTGGTTAGTGGAAAACAAAGGGACCCCCAAAAAAAAAGCAAAAAAAAAGCAAAAAGGGGGAGCTAATTCTGGGGAAGGCACTTACCCCGCAATTCCCCGAAAGGCGGGAGCCAGTCCGAGTCCGTCCGAGCCAAGGCGCTGGTGGCATCCGGCCGCAGGGTCACCAGCGTCAAGCCCCGCTGGGGCGCCCGGAAGATCTCCCGGCCATTCGCCACGAAGGTGGCCTCGTTGCCGTCCGAGAACCCGGCGCTGCGCACGCCCACCTCCGCCTGGGCCCCGGCGGCTTTTCGGGGAGCTCCGAGAACCATCGCCGGGGGCCGGGGGCCGGGGGTTCCATGATGAAAAACCCCCGGAAAAAACACCAGAAAGGAAGGCAAAAAAAAAAATACCCGGAGGAAGAAGCCAGAGGCGCACTTGCCAAAAAGTCAAGGGTGGTGTGTCTCCAAGGGCATCGGAGCCGCCAATGGCCGGTAGGTTCCATGCTGGGTTCCACATGCAGTTTCTCGGAGAAGAAAAGACAAACAAAAACAAGACACTCTCTGTTATCAGCTGGTGCGTTCTTTTCAAGAGTGAGAGTGAGAGTGATGATGGGAGATGTGATAGTATGTGATTTGAATTCTACCGCTCGTGCTGATGCGATGAAAAATTTACCGAAAACATCAGAAGCAAAGCGAGTTGATGAGGTTTTAGGTTTGGTAATTCCTTTAATAATAACGATGTTAGGTGTCTAACATATTCGCAGGTAACCGGTACCAACATAGCCGCAAGTGCAAATAGGAGCGTCACACCAAGTAATAAAAGAGGCATTGCAAAAGTTAAAGGCGCTAATGTATTTTATGATATGAATTTGAAATGCTTTAAAACTTGTAAAAACTGGATACCGAAATGGAAGTGGACAGAAGGAGCAAAAAATCATAGCAGGGGCCAAGTAAATAAGTCCCATGGCTAAGGCCCATAGCCCACCGAGCGCGACGGAGAAAAAAAACGCCGCGACCTCGCTGCAATCTCCGCAAAACTTCATAGATCACCCCTTCTGGCGATCCGCGGCAACCAACAGGTCCCAACTGTCAAACTGCGGGAAATGAGAAAGTGGACGAACTTTGACGGGTGAATCGAAACCTTCCGTTTGCTCCTTTGCGATCCCTTGCTTTGACGTATGATCCGTCCCGCATTTTCCAGCCAGTCGAGGGCCCCTTAGCTTGAACTTCGGGTTTGGAGTGCGCGGGATTCGGGTGTCTTGTTGGCTTCCCTTGAAGCCAAAGCTCTTGAGGCTCCAAAAAAAAGACACGGGCCATTTGGGCTGGCTGCTTTTTGGAGGGAACCCTTCTTGGGGTGGCTTTCAACCAACAGCAAACCCAAACGCCGTTTTGGGGGTCCGAATCCCATTTTGAGACCCTCCATTGCAGTCACAATCAAAGCCCGGTATTAGAATGGTCTACCCAGAGCCATGCAAAGAATTAAGAAGGCGGCCGCAGCTATTTATGGTTGGGATTGTCCCCCACTAACCTTCATCTACCCGGGTTTTGATTGTGGTTCATTTGGAGGAAGCCACTTGCAACTGGGCCGCCATGCCTTCCTCGGCCTCGCTACAGCAGGTCGACACATCTGCGCCCCGCAAAGTCGTTCCGTTGCCGCCGATTTGCACGAAGCCCGGGGGGCAAGTGAGCATCGTGCCTCGCTGGCCCTTTTCTTTGGCTCCATTTACCAAGGCCACACAGCAAATGGAAACCAGGCAAAAGGAAACCAGGAAGAACTGGCAAAGCAAAAGGTGCAAAGCCGATTTGCAGTGCTTCAGGCGAGGTACAGAAAGGCACTGTGGTCGTAGTTGGCAATGTGGAAGTCGTTGAGGTTGACGCGGTCTGGGAGAGGTAGATGGCATAGATGGCGGTGGCTACGGCAACGGGCCCACCATCCAGAAATGCCTTCCCGCGGGGTGGGCATCACACCTGTTGCTTAAACAAACTCTTGCTGCATTCCCCTTTGAAGAGGGCATGTGTCAAAATTCAACCACCAGGGGACCGCAGGTTTTCGCCCATTTTTCCATTTACCAGGGTTCCATTACGGTACCCATTTTTGCCTCACAGCCAAGCAAAAGGATGTTTGCCCCATATTGCCTGCTCCGCCAGTGCAGCGCCACCCTTGACACCAATCAATGCATACGATCCTCTGTAAGACAGACTCTCAATCAGTGTGGCGCCACAACTCCGGACGGCCGCCTGTGCAGCAGAGCTGATGTTGTTAGATGCATCATCCCGAGCACCTATCAAAACCACGGTGCCATCTTCCAAACCCTGCAAGAAGCTCACTAGGTCGTCTGAACCAGAAGCAAAGGTGTCAAAGTTCTGAAAAGCATCGAAAAGCCCAGCTGAGGTCAGCGTCACAACGTTCAACCCCCGACGATCAAGCACAGCGAGCTCGTTACCATCCAGCATGAAAATTGCCCTGTTGCCATTGCTCCTCCCGGTGCTTGTGACCGTGATGTTAAGGCCAACAGCCCCATACGGTGTGGTGCTGATGGTGCTGCTGGTGGCTGTGGTGATATCACTGAGGCGGAAAGTTGTGGTGCTTGCTGTGCTGGTTTCACTTCTGGAGCTGACATTGTTGCCGCCAACCGGAACTTCGTAGATTGCAGTGGCCATTGCAACGGGCCCACCATCCACAAAGGCCTGCTCCGCCAGTGCAGCGCCACCCTTGATACCAATCAATGCATATGATCCTCTGTAAGACAGACTCTCAATCAGTGTGGCGCCACAACTCCGGACGGCCGCCTGTGCAGCAGAGCTGATGTTGTTAGATGCATCATCCCGAGCACCTATCAAAACCACGGTGCCATCTTCCAAACCCTGCAAGAAGCTCACTAGGTCGTCTGAACCAGAAGCAAAGGTGTCAAAGTTCTGAAAAGTATCGAACAGTCCAGCTGAGGTCAGTGTCGCAACGTTCAACCCCCGACGATCAAGCACCGCCAGCTCACTTCCATCCAGCATGAAAATTGCCCTGTTGCCATTGCTCCTCCCGGTGCTTGTGACCGTGATGTTGAGGATCGTGTCTTGCGGTGTTGTGGTGGGAGCGCTGTTGTAGGCAACTGTGATGCTGGTTGTGACTGAGTGGTTGCTGGTGCTGGCTGCTATGGCTGCTAAATCAACTTCGTAGATTGCAGTGGCCGTTGCGATGGGGCCACCATCTACAAAGGCCTGCTCCGCCAGTGCAGCACCACCCTTGACACCAATCAATGCATATGATCCTCTGTAAGACAGACTCTCAATCAGTGTGGCGCCACAACTCCGGACGGCCGCCTGTGCAGCAGAGCTGATGTTGTTAGATGCATCATCCCGAGCACCTATCAAAACCACGGTGCCGTTTTCCAAACCCTGCAAGAAGCTCACTAGGTCGTCTGAACCAGAAGCAAAGGTGTCAAAGTTCTGAAAAGCGTCGAAAAGCCCAGCTGAGGTCAGCGTCACAACGTTCAACCCCCGGCGATCAAGCACCGCCAGCTCGCTTCCATCCAACATGAAAATTGCCCTGTTGCCATTGCTCCTCGAGGTGCTTGTGACCGTGATGTTGTACGATTTAATCGTATCGAACGTGGCCGCAGCAATGGCAACTTGACCATCTGCAAAGGTCTGCTCATCCAACGCCTCCAAGATTTCTGCCGTACCCGGCCGAAAACCAAACAAAACGCCCTGAAACTGAAACCCAAGCCTCGCAAGCTCATCCCTCGAATCCGATGCTCCAAACAAAGCACTGCTCCCTTCCAAAGGGGATGCGGCACCTGTCTTTCTGCTATTTGGGCCCGTACTATTTTGAGGGTACCTGCTTCTGGTGGGTTCATCTACCCCCACCCCCCCACCCCCCGCGCCATTTTGACACATACGCATTTTGAACGGAAACCCCCGGCTCGAAAGGCAAGACGGAATACCCACCCACCCCCCCACCCCCCGCGCCATTTTGACACATACGCATTTTGAACGGAAACCCCCGGCTCTCAACGCAAGACGCAATACCCACCCACCCCTTCACCCCCCCAACCCTTGGATTTCCACGGGAAAAGGAGGGAGGGAGCTAAATTTTTGGGCAGTTGTTTACTCCCTACACCCAATACCCGGCCGTTTTTCAGGGTATCATGTCGACCCTCTACTAAACAAGGAGGTATTTATCATGGAGACCCAGGTTTTCCCAAAAATACCCTAGAAAAAGTGGGTATTTGGAGTAGGGGGCATTCCCAAAACAGCTGAAAGCCATGGGCGGCTTTTCGGGTGGGCGGCTTTTCGGGTTCCAGGCGGGCCGGTGCTGCTCAAAGGGTCACCACCTGGGGTTATTTTTGAAGAGACTTCCCTCAAAAAGCACAGTGGAAATAAGGGAACGCAAGTTGGGTGGTTGTTTTAAAGAGGCATCCTCCCCCCCCCAAAAAAAAAGAAAAGAAAAAAGCGGGCTAGCCCCATAGCTTGCAGCTGCAAAGCGGAAACATGAAGAAGCAAAACAACACACGCCTGGAGGTCCTAGCCGTTTTTCCCCTCCTTCCACCCAACCCCCCCCCTTCGCCCTTCGCCTCCCCGCCCTTGATGCCGATCAACGCGTAGGAGCCCCGGTAGGTGAGGTTCCGGATCAACTCCCCGCCGCAGGCGGCGATGGCGTCTTTGGCCGCCAGGCTCATGTTCGCCCACGCGTCGTCCTGGAGAAGAAAAAAAAACGGGGTGCGCGGAATCCAGTCCGGTTCTCTTCTCTTTTTTTCGCCGGGGGGGCTTTTGGGTGGCGATAGTGCATGAGGTACTCAGTTACTCGTGAAGACCCAAAACATCAAAGAACAGCAAGATGTAGGTTCGCAAAATGTGGACTCCCTTTTGGTTGGCACTTAACGCAAGCAACTGGCAAACAGGCATGGGGACCACTGTCTCGAGAAGAAGCCCTGCAAATCGCAAGGAGAATCAAGACGAAGCCCCAAAAATGCCATGTCTCACAATCATGGAAGGTACCCTCACAACACTACGTTGCGTGAAGTCAGTGGGGGGCTTACACTGGGTTGCGTGAAGTCAGTGGGGAGCTCTCCAAAAAGAGTAACCCGGATCAAGAATGGGATGCACTCTCCGCCAACAAAACCGAAGCAGGCATCAACGTCTGTTCCCCGCTTAAAACCCACAAGACAAGGGGCGAAAAACATGATACAAACAAGGGCGACAAGCACAACAGAAGAACACAACCCGTTCCCCTTCAACGCAAAAAAAAAGAACCCAAACCGAACCAACTACCAAACTTTGTCCCCATTCCTGACAATCTTGGGTCCACCATCGCTGGCATTCTCTCAAAACCTTCCTCCGGGAGGAAGGTAAGGAGAAAAAAAGAATAAAAAAAAGAAGAAGAAGAAGAAAGAAGCTCTGAGCAGCCTGCGAAACCCCTCGCCTTTTTTCCCCCTTCTCCCGGACATGTCCGGCTTTCCCCTTCCCCGCGCTCCGCCCGCGCGACCCCCCGCGCCTTGACGCCCATCAGCACCAGCTTCCCCGGCGCCAGCTGCGCCACAAAGGCCTCCAGCGCCTCGGAGCCGGCGCCGTGGGTGTCGAAGCCGGCGCTGGAGGCCACCGAGCCGTCCAGGGCCACCACCACCTCGGGCCGCCGACATCCGAGGCGTGGGAGGGGAGCCTCTGGGGGGGGGAAATTTGGCCGCGGCGAAGTCGAGAAAAACCGCGAAAAGGAGCCGAAATGGCGCGAGCCCGATCGGTAAGTGGAAACATGGACACCAAAATTCTGCCGTTTTTGCCCCTCCGATCGTTTAATTTTGAGCCACACCCATGTGTGTGTGTGTGTGTGTGTGTGTGTGTGTGTGTGTGTGTGTGTGTGTGTGTGTGTGTGTGTGTGTGTGTGTGTGTGTGTGTGTGTGTGTGTGTGTGTGTGTGTGTGTGTGTGTGTGTGTGTGTGTGTGTGTGTGTGTGTGTGTGTGTGTGTGTGTGTGTGTGTGTGTGTGTGTGTGTGTGTGTGTGTGTGTGTGTGTGTGTGTGTGTGTGTGTGTGTGTGTGTGTGTGTGTGTGTGTGTGTGTGTGTGTGTGTGTGTGTGTGTGTGTGTGTGTGTGTGTGTGTGTGTGTGTGTGTGTGTGTGTGTGTGTGTGTGTGTGTGTGTGTGTGTGTGTGTGTGTGTGTGTGTGTGTGTGTGTGTGTGTGTGTGTGTGTGTGTGTGTGTGTGTGTGTGTGTGTGTGTGTGTGTGTGTGTGTGTCTTTTTTTATTTGGGCATTCCCTCTGGCTGTGTCTTCTGCTTTTTGGGGCGAGGCTTCCTTTAAATGGGAGCGCCTCTGTGGTTTCTGTGCGTCTTCTGTTTTTCGGGTGGGGTGCCTGTTTTCTGCCTGTTGTTTCTGACTTTTTGGAAAACAAGCAAGAGGGAAACCGGTTTTTCCCTTTCTTTTTTTTCGGGGGGGAAGGGGGTTGGGGTGTGTTATTTTCTGCTGAGGGTGCTGAATCAGGGCATTCTCTCTTTCTGGTAGAACAGCACGCCAAGTGGAAATAGATGGCACGACTGCCTTTGAGCCTGTAAGCACTCTGGATGGAAGCTTGGGCACTCGCCCCGGCTACCTTCGCCCAACTGATCATCAGGAAATCAGCCATATCCGGCTTCGTCCTGGCCTTTTCTGGCTGCGGATCAAGTTGGCGGCTTTCGTCCGGTGATTGGAGGTGTTGCCGTTTTTTGAAGGGTACGCAACCTCCTCACCTTCAAGACAGCCACCGAATCGATCGCGGGTAGAATGGGTCGCCTTGGCCAGCCGATTCAAGAACACACACGCACACCAAGGGTCAAGCGTGTAGATTTTGTGGCCAAGGCGAGAAACCAACCGAAGGTCGAAGAGCCGGACAAGGCAAACACCAGCTGCTGGAACCTCCCCCCTTGGGACCTGCATCCCGAGTTCGGCTTGCAGAGGCCATTTCCCAAACCCCCAGTCTCCTTTCGGTCATTTGGAGGTGTGTCATTTTGTGACCCCCAAAATTGTGGTTCTGTTGACTTCCCTTATAAAATACCAACCAGTTTTGGGGATCTTTGGGAGGCAAAAGTCCAAGTACCTTTTCCCGTAGCAGACCTTTCGTGGATTGTCCTAACCCGGATCCATACACACTGGTTGACTCGCAGGGGTCGTATATGTTGAGAGGATTCGTCTTTGTGGGAAATACGCTTGGGTTGCATTTAGTCATAACCTTTTCTTCTCCACACAAACTGTTTTGTGCCATCTAGTCTGAAAGGCTCTGCTCTGGACAAGTGACCTCTTGTCGGCCCACGTCTGAGTACACATAACATAACATGTTCTGATTCAGCATTTCTACCCTGCTCCTCAAGTATGAATTTTGTTGAAGGGAGACCTCAGAATTCGTGATGTAAAAGAACACTTCCCATTGCAGAATGGTCAAAGTCGCAAGGCAACCAGGCCTTGCCAAAACAAAAAGAGCTTTTATTATAGCCTATATTCAGTTGTGACTGAGCATGGCTCGAAGATTGCAAAGCAAACCGGGTCCCACGAAACAAGAGAAACTGCGGCGTGCCAGAAGAAATGTTGAACCCTGCGTCGCAGACCCTAAAACACTGCACCAAAGAAGGTGGTGGCTGAAAGAGTTGCTCTTTCTCAGACCTGGGAAAGAGCCGCGTGGCTGCCAAATCGGCCGGATCCACGCCCCTTCCAAGCCGCCACGTTGACCCCGCGCCCCACGGGGATGTCGAGCACCTGCGCTGGCACGTCAAATTTCGGCCCATGGGGAATTGTCCTAAGGCAGCCAACGGCGACCTAGGCTTCCATTTGCTTAATTAAGCCCCCTGGTTTTTTTTGTGATAAAACAAAACAAAACATATTCAATAGTGATAGATTATTGTTTAAACCAACAGGGCACAATTAAACAATATTCATTTCAGCAAATGGAAGTCGGCTGCAACCTCCGTTGCCGGGTGTGCTAAGAGACGCGGAAAACCTAAGCCTCCGAGTGAGTCCGATCCGCCCGCCTGGCCGTTCACCTCGAATTCCGCGTGGTTCCCGTTGCTCCTGGGAGCGGGGAAAAGCAACATGAAACGATCAATGTATTAAGAAACACGGCGACTTGGAGCCCCAAAATGGTACGTTTCTTTGGGGGTCGAATTTCAACCCAGGCAAAATGAAACCACATCTCTCATTCCCCTCTTCCATCCAGGCTGCGACCAAGCCGTTTTCCCAGGGAGCTTGGCGCTTTTGTGGTGAGAAGGCGCCCAAACAAGAATGTGGCAGCGCCACCCTTCAAAACCACAACAGGTACCCACAAGCCAAGACAAAGCCTCTTGAAACCATGGAGATTTTTCCAGTTGAAGCCCCCCGACCAAATCCTCCAGTCTTCGGCCGGTTTCGGAGAGCATTGGGACCCGGTCCCTTTGAAAGGAACATGCTCCGTCTTCCAGAGCCGATTCCCCGGTTCGTCCAGCTCCATGGTCGTTGGTGGGCGGTTACATCCCCTCAACAAACCACTAGTTGTTGGTTCCCCACCCCCCCCGGCCCCCTGTCACCCCCTCGCCCCCACCCCCCTCCACGTCTTCCAAACCAGTAGTTACGACTTCCCGCATCCCCTCAACAAACCACAGTTGTTGGTTCCCCCCACCCCCTGTCACCCCCCTGTCAACCCCCTGTCACCCCTTCCCCCCTCCCCCCCCACACCCCCCGTCAACCTCGAATAAACCAATTCCCTCCCCCCCCCCCTCCAGCGGCTTCCCCCCCTCCGCCCCCCCCCGCCCGATCCGGCGGCTCCTGGAGGTGCTGGTCACCCGGAGCTGCAGCTGGGCCAGGGCCATCTGCGCCAGGAGCCTCCGACGGCTCCGCTCGGAAGGCGCGGGCCGTCAAACCGGGCGAGACCGGGTCCACGCGGTTTTTTTTTGCACTTCTTGGGGCCTTGGACCACTGTTGGGTGGTAAATGAAAACTTGGGCTTGTGGGGGACAGTAACAAGTTTGGCCACTTGTTTTTGGGCAATCCGCGAAGTTGAAGGGAGAGGGAATCCTGGAAATAGCCCAGTTTCGTTCACATTTGTTCCAGACTCTTCAGCTGAAAATCGGTCGCAACTGCAGGGAAGAAACCAGCAACTGAACGAAGCAAGGTCATGTGGACCTCTGATGAAGGATTGATCCATCTTCAAGGATCCGAATGCTACGCACTTGCCCCTTACCTGGAAACAAAAGGTGATCACTTTTTGGGCTGACTAAAAATGGAAACCAAGAAAGGAAAGCCAAAAGGTCAACGGGTCGATTCGCTTTGGGCAAGGTTCATCTCGGATAAATCCGGAGGAATTTCAGGGATGGTCCCCCTGCGAAGTGGGGGGGGGAGGGGGTGATCTCTTTTGAGGGTTTCCTCGACTGTTGGAATCTTCTTTAGGGTAATGGGAACCCCGGATCGAAGTAGAACCCTGGTTGATTTTCATGAAAGTGTCCCTTTTTGATGACTACTCAGACTACTCCAATGGGGACGGGGGCGTCGTTTTGTGAGGTTACCGTCTTGAATGAAACCAAAGGAACACACAAAATGAGCCTTTTTTGTTTGGTTGATGGAACCATCGGCCGAGATCTTGTGCCAAACAAAATGGCTTCATAATGATTCAGTTGGACCTACCCTTTGATGGTAGCAACACAAGTTGACTTTTGCAGCCCCCTACTAAACATGAACAGAACCAAAAAACACAGAACAAAAAGAACCAAACAAACTTGCCAAGAACAGTGAACTCAAATGAGAAGTTGCCAAAAGTATGGATTGCATCCTTTGGGACCCTACCGCGTTGCGACAACCGCCTTTTGAAAGGAGACCAAAAGGGGGCAAGTTTGACAAACTCCAAAATGCAAGCAAATACGTCTATGCGCAAAAAAGTGCATACCTATGTATGCGTATCTCGTGTTATACATGTAGATATGTAGATGTATGTGTATATGTGTATATATATATATATATGTGTGTGTGTAGATGTGTCTGTATAAACAGAGATGTAGATGCATATTTATAAATATGTATATATATATATATATATGTGTGTGTGTGCGCGTGTGCTTCATTTGCAAGCTACATGTGAATACATCCCTGCAGGTTCATGCACAACCACGTAAAAGCAGCTCTTTCACGTTCAGCCGAGCCGCCAAATCGTCCTCATCGCCTTTCGGCATCCCATGCGGACACCCCCACCCTGCACTGATGTCTGGCGCCCCGAGATCGGGGCGCCGCTTTTGACGCAGCCTTTAAGGACGCGCCAAGCAGAGCAGGGTGCGGCGAAATTCGGTCGGGACGCCTCTGAGCCCAAACGACGGGCGCACCAGCCAGGCTGATCCTCCACAAAAACAAACAAAACAAAGCAAAAAGACCAGAACCGCTGATCCTCCACAAAAACAAACAAAACAAAGCAAAAAGACCAAAAACCGTAAAGGAGGAATACTAGTCAAATGGTTCCTCAAAAGTGACCATCTCCCCTGGCAGGGCACCTGGATTGAATCCAAAGTGAACATTCCCCCCAGGCGTCTCTTTGGCTGGGGCAAGTTTGGGTTGGAGAAATCCGGGGCCGATTTCCCGAGCCCGGATAAAAAGCCAAGCCAAACCAATGGGCGACCAAAAGCCCTCGTTGCACAATAGTCCAACCGCTCTCCAGGTGCGAGGGGAGAAACACCGCGTCCAGAAGGAACGCTAGCAACGCCACCATACGCCACCACGTCTTTGCGTTGAATGACCACATACATACACACACAGCCGCATCACTCCACCCGAAATCAGCAGAACTAGAGGATGTCATGGGTGTGCCTTTTTTAAGGGAACCCCGAAAGAGAGTTCCTGGATTAGCTTCTCGATCACATCTTCAAGCGTGATGATGCCCATCATGTGGACGTCCTTGGGGCGAATCCACGGACACGTCGGGGGGCAGTCCATGTGAGCAGCGCCCGAGACCTGTTAACGGCTGCTTCCATTCAGGTGGTGGCACAACTTATTATTGGGCTCGAGCAGTAAACCCCATGAGAAACCAGGTAGCAGAACCACCTATTCAACCGAAGCAAGCTTGAAAAGTGGCCCACACCTTCAACGATTCAACGCCGCCTCTTCCGGGTCCAACAAGCAAGCACCACTCACATGGCGGTGGCGCAAGAAGTTGGAAGCAGCCGGGTTCCGGCGCCTGGGCCCTCCCACACTCGCAACTTGTGAATTCTCAGGGCAACAAAACGGCTCACATGTCCAACCAGACATGACCGCTACAAATGATCATTTGCCTGGCATCTGCCCGGCTCTATAAGAACAAACGGCAGGGCCCTTGGAAACACAGACACAGACAAGCAGACAGACAAGCAGACAGATACAAACACGTCAAACACTCTAGCCCCTAGCGCCCCATTTTTCAGCTGCCCTCTATGTGATGTTTGGATTGGTCGTTTGGAGGTGAGGAGGTGGTTTCCCATTTGCCATTGATTTACCAGGTACAAGAACCAGGGCTTCAAATCCAAATCCACACCACCAATCCAAACCACCAACGAAGGCTTATCTGAATTTTGGCGTCCCGGAATGAAAACAACCTCTGCCAAAATCGCGCTCAACGAGGAAAATACCGTTCCGGATCGAGCACCCCCCCCTTATTTTCCAAATCTCTGAAAAAGGGCAGCGCCACTCAGCCATGCCAACAGATTGCAACATCTGTTCAGCTTCCGTCTAGCGGTTTGGATTGGTGGTTTGGTGGAAGGAGAGTGTTTCCCCAAACCACCAAGTAAAGGCTACCCTGCTTAGCCCGAAAAGAAGTGTTAGCGTTTGGAGAAAACGCCGAGAAAAAAAAAATGCCCCTTTCCGCCCGCCGGCGTCTGTTTCCTCAGCTTGGCAAGGCGCCGGCGGCACCTGCTGCTGGTTGTTCCAGGCGGCCTGCACCGCCTGACTCTCAGGGCGGGGATC
>CAUJNA010003549.1:42908-135408 GCA_963377175.1 Effrenium voratum | reverse complement strand
CCATCGAAACTCAGCAAGGATTCGGCGCACGAAAACCTGTCAGGCTCCTCTAAAAGTGTTTCTTGCTGAGCTCGTTGAGTCGAATTGAACAAAAGTCCGGTTCCATCAGCTCAAACCGATCGGATCGACCTCCAACTGACGTGTGCAACTCTCAAAGTTGGGGGGATCCTTGTTTGATGGCTTTGAAAGACGGCTTTTTAAGAGCAATCCCCCTCAGAGAACTCCTGGTAGCTCCGCGAACCTCCCTCTTCAAAAGAAAACTTGGATGGTTCTAGCTCCATTTTTAACGGATCTCTCTCTCTCTCTCTTCCAACCACCTGAACTTTACCTGGATTGTCTGAACTTTTTAAGACACCGACCTGAATTTTCTGGATTTCTTAGGAAGCCAACCTGGATGTGTTGTTTGTTCAACCTGGAGTTTCTGGGGGAATTCCTCAAACAATTCTTCCGGAAACCGTGTAAATGTTTAAAAAAACGGTGCCGAGCTGCAGGGTGCCGAGCTGCTCACCAGACAGCACCTCGACTGACATTGGCTGCGCCCGGGAAAAAAAACAGCCAACCCTTGGTATGGCTTGGCCAAAAAGACTGATTGTCTTTTTGCAGCCCCCCTACTGAAAATCAACAGAAAAAACATGTTCGGTGGCTGTCCTTTCTTCTTCCCCGTGTTTTACACAAAACAAATGGAACTCGCCGATCGCAACGAGCAAGCTGGGGGCGGGGCGATCAGCTTCTTCACCAAGATGAAGCCCCGCACATTGTGCTTGTGCCTTAGGTTTGTTTCGCTCCCACAGCAATTTTGCGGCTGAGTAAAGGGGCCCAAAAACGAGACCCTATCGAGTTGCTTGCTTGCTTGCTTGCTGGCTGGCTGGCTGGCTGGCTGGCTGGCTGGCTGGCTGGCTGGCTGGCTGGCTGGCTAGCTGGCTCGCTGGCTCGCTGGCTTGCTTGCTTGCAGGCTGGCTGGCTGGCTTGCTGGCTGGCTTGCTGGCTGGCTGGCTTGCTGGCTTACTTGCTTGCAGGCTGGCTGGCTGGCTTGCTTGCTGGCTGGCTGGCTTGCTGGCTGGCTGGTTGGCTTGCTTGCTTGCTTAGTTACTTAGTTGCTTAGTTACTCAGTTACTGAGTTGCTGCGTTACTTGCTTACTTGGGTTTTCGGCCAACAAGCCATTGGAAACCATCCCAGGTGGAGTTAACCCCAGAGGATTATAACCCAAGTGGCTAACCAATTAGTAGCTGGGCACCGAACTGCTTGGATGCTCCCTGTCCGCACCACGAAAGTCAACAAGAACTTTGCAGAGGTGTAATTTAGCTGACTTTGGACCCGGTAAGAGGAAACCGACAAGACCCTACACACGCTTCTTTGTATATGGGCGTGTCAAGACTCCCCATTTTGCAGCCACACCCATTTGGACGTTCTTGTGGCTCAGTCTTTCGAAAAATTGGGCACCCCTACAAGTGGATGCTTCTTTGTGGGTGTCCTTTCAAACTCCTTTTTTTGGGCACCCGAATATCCTGGGTGATCAATATGAGATGTCCCCTTTTTGGTACGAAGATCCGGGGGTCCACATTCTTGAGTGCTTTTCTGCGCTGGCCATGGCACGTGACATGGGGGGAGGGCGGCCTAACGCCTCCCGACACAAAACCAAACCCTCCTGAGTCACAATCAAAACCCGGTATTAAAATGCTCGACCCGGAACCATGCTTCAAGAATGAAGGCGGATATCCGCAGCTTTTTAGGGCAAGGGGATTGTCCCTAACCTTCACTTCTCCGGGCTTTGATACTCTGGGCTGCCCTCAGATCCCCCCGCAAAAAGTTCAAAATTCAGTGGGTTACATGAGAAATTCACCCCAGCCAACCCACCAAACACTAAAAAAAAAAAAGGCGAACGGGCTCAGGAGCCGGATGGCTGGTCAGAAGTAAAGGTTAGGGACAATCCCCTTGCCGTAAAAAGCTGCGGATATCCGCCTTCATTCTTGAAGCATGGTTCCGGGTCGAGCATTTTAATACCGGGTTTTGATTGTGACTCAGGAGGGTTTGGTTTTGTGTTTTAAAAGTTTAAATTCAGTGGGTTACATGGAAATTCACCCAAGCTAACCCACTAAACACTAAAAACAAAAAAGGCTCAAGGGCTCAGGAACCGGATGGCTGGTCCCTCACCTTCAGAACTTCATCTGCCCCAGGTGGACCTTGAGCTTTGAAGCCCCGCGGCCCGGCATAGACCGGGATCCTGGAATGCCCGCAGCTGTCGATCTCCTCGCGGCGGCTTTGGGGCCCAGCGGCCCGTTTTCGGGTTTTTTTTTCCGCCGGAAGTGGCGAACCTTTACCTGGGTGCTGTAAGGACCCCCCTGCAAAAAGTGGACCACTTTTTGGGGGGGCGAAAAGTTGAAGTTTAACAACCCAATAGCAGTCAAGTTTAGCGGGTGAAATGGAAGTTAACCCAATAAACACCGAAAAGCTAAAAGCCTAAGGAACCGGACGGCTAGGAGCCACCCACTTTTCCAAGGCCCAGTGATGCGTCCGATTTTTCTCGGAGACCCGATCGAGCAAATAGAGGACTTCGATCGAGAGAAGGTGGCGAGATCTCGCGGGTTGCCCTTGAAATGGCAAGGAGAAACCTATGAAGTCCAGGAGCTCAGGGAGGGAGAAGCTTTGGCTTTGTTGTTTGTTTTTGGGTGTTTTCTTTTTTTTGGGGGGGAGGGGGGTATAATACAATCTAATATCCCAGTATCAGTATCATACTTACTTCTACGTGCTAAATGATTGGAGCCAGGCTCAAAGAAGTCGAATCCACGCTCAGGCAAACTGGCCTGAAGTGACACCTGATATTGGGGGGCTCCCTTGTAGATACATCCACACCTCGCACGTCCTTGCTGCCAGAATCGAAACAATGCGACATGTGCGCCTGGCATAGCCCAAATAAATGCTGGCTGACTTTGGAGTTGCTGCCCTTTTCGCCTTTCCAGGTTTCACCAAGTTGGGAGACCACCACTTCTAGGCGTGCATGAGTTTTCCTTCGGTTTTCCCTTCAAGCACCGGCTTTTGACAACTGCCCGAGATATATCCCTCAACACATCTGCCACCCACCAGCCCTTACCCACCTCATCTCACCTCATCACCTCATCCCACCTCATCCCACCTCATCCCACCTCATCCCACCTCATCACCTCATCCCACCTACCCCGCGAGCCCGCGCGAGCCCGCGAGGCGGGAGACAGCTCCCGAAGGCTCTCGTTCGAAATCTTGGAGTTGGCGTCCAGCCTGAGGGTTGCTCACAACCGATGGCTCAGGCTCCCTTCTGTCCCCCGAAATGGGTGTCACCCCCCCCCCTGTTTGACGGATCAGATCAGATCTATTCATCACCTATTCCTTAGAACCATCGAAGAAAATAGGCCCACCCAATGTGCTATTGAGTGAGTCCCGCCCCTTCCAAGCGAAAAAAATGCTACCCTTCCTCCAACAAACATGGCACCTATCGAAAGGTACTTGGAAGATCAGTTTCCTTTTAAAGGAACCCCCTGTGCCATGTTAGTGGGAGGGAGGGCAAAATGGCTTGGCCCCCCCCAACCCCCCGGTGACCGAGGCCAAGCAACATGTGCGCCTTGCGCAGCGGCACCAGCGCCTGGGGGCCAGAACGATCACCTGTTGGAACCTGTAAAAAAGTGGGAACCCCAGCACTCACCAGCTAGGTCCTCCAGATTTGAGAGGAGAGAATAAGGGTACCCATTGTTTTTGTTTTTTTTGTTCTCGGTTTTGTCTATTTTAGTAGAGGAACCCTCCCCCCAAAGAAGGGTAGAAGCGCACCTAGCTGGGGACCTGGCCAAATAGAGGATGTCACTTCGACCTTTCGGGGTTCCCACAAGCCCATCCCCGCTTTTTGGGGAAGCGCCTCCTGCGCCGTCATGTGCGTCAAGTTCATCACGCCGTGCATGATCTTGATCCTCGCTTCGAGTGGTCTCTGGAGACTTGGGTCTTTTGGGAGGCTTTGAAGGGAAGCCATTTTGGAGAGGCCCCTTAACACAGACACACCCAAATGGGTCTGCAGCTGAAGTTGGGAGATTCCACAACCCCCCCCCCAAAGAAAGAGGGCTGTTCTCCTGGAGAATGGGGGGGAGATTCGACCCCCCCTCAACAAAAATGGCGGCTCTCACAGCAAGGAAACATGCGTCTTGGCGCTATGCACTTCAGCACCGTGGGGTTTCTTGCGGTTTCATCTCGAGGTGCTTCTACCCCTTTCACTTGCCCCTTGGCATAACCCAAACAAATGCTTGCTGACCCATCTTTGGAGTTTGCAGGTTTCAAGTTGGGAGACCACCACTTCTAGGCATGCATATGCATGCATGAGCCTTTTTTTCGGTCCAAGATAAGGGGGGGCGGCCAAAAACTCCGAAGCAGCGGCGAAAAAGCGGCGCGCCTCTTGCTGGGGCCCCGGCTCGTCCCTCTCCTGTAGCCGGAAGACGCCCGAGGTGAGGTCCCCTGGCTTGAAGGTGATCCTAAGTCATCCGCTCGCGCTACGGCTGCTGCGGCTGCTGAAGTGGGGGGGAGAAGCTTTGGAGCTGTTTTGGGAGGGTTTTAGGGGGGTTTTAGGGGGGGGTTGAGGGGTTTGGGAGGTTTGGGAGGTTTGGGAGGTTTGGGGGGTTTGGGGGGTTTGGGGTTAGGGGGGGAGAAGCCTTGGTGTGCTCGGTGCTCGCTGTGGCTGCTGCTACCGCTGCTGAAGCGGGGGGGAGAAGCTTTGGAACAGCTTTGAGCCGGACGCTCCAAGGACCGCCCGCAAGGATGGATGGACACTTAGGGGCTCATTTTTTGGGGTCCCAAAACCAAAAAAAAAACGCAAATAGTCCAGGAGGAGGTTGCAAAATGGACTTCGGCCAACTTCCCGAACTCAACCACCCCCCTCCGTTTTCACTTGGGCCCTGGGACAAGTCCGAGAACCATCCAAGCCAAGAGGCAGGTGCTCGTCCTTGCGCTCCCGGTGGCTATAGAGCTTGAAGGCAAGGTCGGTGCCTGGCTCAAGGAGGCCCATGCTTCTTCTTGTTGGGGGGGGGAGGGGGTTGGGAGGGTTGGGGAGGGAGGTTCTGAAAAGGTGTTGGGGGGGGGGGAGTGGCCTACAGGTCCCAAAAAAAAGTCGCCGGAGAGCGAGAATGTTGGCCAAGAACGCTGGCGTGTACTGCCTGAGCGGGTCCCAAAAACAGTCATGTTCCTTTGGACAAGGAGCTGGCGCCTCGCAATTTGTCGGTTGCGGCCCACGTGCATTCTTACAACAAGTTTAGGCATGGTGGCGAATTGTTTCTGGGGTCCTGGGGAGAAAAACCACGAGCTCAGGTGACATCCCCAACAGCATGCGGTGCTCTTTTTAGCGCGGAACCCTGGTGGAACCTTACCTCAGGGCCGCCCCGGACCACCCCGGAGCCTATCTGGGCTGAGACCCCCAAAGCTTCCAGCTGTTAGGGGAAAAACAGCCTATCTCTTTTTGGCTTCTTCTTTGGAAATGCGAAATGCTACAACAAAACCGGCAACAAGCAAGAGCCCGGGCAAACTACTGCAACTCCTAAACTTCCCAAACGGCAACAAAAATTGAGCTCGTTTTGGGCCCTGAATCCGGGGAAAAGTTCGCGGGACTTCTCTTGCCCAGATTGTGTGGACGACCTCCCCTAGCCTCCCACCAACTAACATGTGCATAGACCCCTGTAGAAAGACTACTTTCCTCTTGGAAAGGGCCTTTTTGCACTTCCATGTTAGTTGGTGGGAGGGTAAAGGACTTTATCAGCAACATTCCACCCTACCCACGAGCAACGCAAGAAAAATGAAAGGCACAAAGGTTTATGCTTTCGTGGAGGCCCTTCTGGCTCTGATCTCAGAGGTCTCCTATCTTGGATGCAACCCAGCTCGGCGCCTCTTGATTTTGAAGGCCCCAAGTTAGTAAATCCACCTGTGGGACCTGCTGGAACAAATATCCTTCTCCCATCATGGTGTCCTTTTGGATACAGAAAAGTGGCGCACATGTCCAAGCCTTCCTTGCCCAGGACCCCCCTCCGTGCCCGGGGTTCAACCTCGGTAAGTAGGTTTTAGGCATGGTCAAAACTGGGATAACCCCGGTCTTGCGCCCTCCTAGCCATATGCCCTGACGTCGCTTGAACGCCCAAGGCACCCCTCCCCCCCCCCACCCCACCCCCATCGACTCTCTGAGGCTTCGCCTGCTTCCTCCTCATCCATGTGCCAAGGCTCGCAGGGCACCGTGTAATAGGTCTGCCCCACCTAGCGGTCTCACTCGGCGTGGCTGGATGGCCGGTTTTGATTCTTCTTGCTGGTGCGATAGGTAGGGAATGACCCAGGGTGTTTTGGAATGAACCAGGGATTCCCCTTAAAGGAAATCACAAGGGATGGTTTATAGGGGTCTCATTCCCTGCTGAGAACAAGCAAGTTTTCAGGGGAGACCAGAAGGACACGCGGATTCCCCGATTGTTTGGGACACACCCGCGTTGCGACCGCCGTTGCGACCGCCGTTGTTGCGACAGGGAACTCTTGTCTACCGGCTCTTTTGTGCCGCTTCAAGCGGAGAAAGCCAGCGGCTCGTTCCCCACCGCTGTCTTGAGGATGCCCAAAGAAAGCGACACGTGTTGCCACGCGGGAGGCTGTTCTCCGCGCTCCAAGCTTGCCCTTCCAAGCTTGAAGGCACAAAACGGACTTCAGGCACCCTTTGGGCATAGAAAAACATACTACCTTGGAAGGCAAAAAAAAAATCGGACGAACCCGAAACCCGAAACCCCCCGGGCGCTCCAACCGCAGGGTGGGGTTTGACAACCCACTCTGGGTCCTCTGAGTCGCTCCCCAAACTGGGCCCCTGGGCTTCAAGTGTCTGGTTGGAAGCATGGCCTCACCCCTTCCAAACGCTAGGTGGGGTGGGGAAGGGAACCCTACCATTTTGTCCCCTAACATCACCGCCGCTACAAACTCAGCTTTAGATGCTGGCCAAAACGGCGAGGTGGGACAAAAAAAACCAAAAGTGGACATCTGAAGGACTTTTTTCCCCCCACCAAAAAAAAAAAAAACGGCAAACGCTACTTCGCTTCAAGTTCCCCCATTTTTAAGCCGCCAAAATGGGGGGGGAGTTCCCTAAAACAAAGCCCAGACCTTTTGGGAGGAAGGCGAGCGGCCTTCAGCTTCGTGGACCGCGCCGGGATGTCCTCCGTCTCCGTAAAGATCACCTGTACCCGGCAGTGCCCTTGGGGTTCAAATCCATGTGAGAGTTGTTTTTTTGGTTGTGTGTGTGTGTTGCTGTTTTTTTTGGCACTCCGGAGGGGTTCAAATCCATGTGAGAGGAGGTGTTGTTTTTTTGTTTTTTTTGTTTTTTGTTGTGTGTGTGTGTGTGGTTTTTTTTGGGGGGGCAGGGTTCCAGAGAGAGAAGAGGAAACGGACTGGCTCCCCCCCGCCCTGGTGCTCGGCTTCCCTGTAAAAGGGTGGCTTGGATTAGTGTGCCGGAGGGTTTCAAATCCAATTCCACGCCGCCAATTTTGGCCTCAGGCTCTTCACATCCCCTCCAAAAAAGAAAACGCGAATCCGAAGCGAGGCGGTTGGCCTGGTAGTTGATTGAACCGAACCAGGGAAACCAAGAATCGCCCTCTATTTAGAATAAGGGTACCCTTTTTTCCGCTGCCTATTTTAGTAGGGGAACCCTCCTCCAACTGGGTGACCTAGCTTTCCAGGTGGCTTGGAAGGGGGCAAGCCGCAGGAGAACCGATGCCTCTTTGCTTTTTTGGAGGGGGTAAGGGTTTAACAGGCGGAAGGGAGACCGAAGGGAAACACACGCATTTATAAAAACCTCCTTTTTTGAGACATACTCCTTTTGACTGCAAATCCTGCAAATAAAACCAAGACCTGAAATAAGAGGCAAACAGATAAATGGCTCGTGTTACCCCCAGGTGAGAAACTATTTCAACAAGCTCCTTACATAGTCTATAACGCTTGTCGAAGTACCCTAAAGTTTTGTTTTGGGGCGCAACCAATTTTAAAGGGGTTCCGGATCACTCTTGTCACGCACGTTGCATAATTTCATCGATTGCCCCCTTCATGGGAAACCCGGCTTAAAAAAACTCTACGCTTACCCAACTGTAAACCTATTTGCAACCGATCCTGCGGATTCCCACTCCCAGTTGGGACAAACGTTCCCCCACGAAGGTAAAGGTATTGAGGGAATGGTCCTTCATGTGGGGTACGGGTTTTGTTTGCTGTTGACCCCTCTGCAACAAAAGCTCAACATTTGCTGTGTCTCCAACTCGGAAAATCCGAGCTGTTTCAACCAAAAAGTTAAAGTCCAAAGATCCAAATGGCCATAACGGGCCCCTTCCATGCATTTACTTCAAGGAGTAGAGACATCTGCTCTTGTTTTTTTGTTTTCATGTTTTTGGGGTTGCTTGTTTTGCTTTTGAATATGTATATATATATATATGGCTTTTAAGGTAGAAGCATCTGCTCGTTGCTTTTTTGCTGTTTGCGTGTGCTTTTTTGGCTTTTCAGGAGCAGAAAGTCTCTTTTTTTTCCCGCCGCGGCACCACGCTCTCGGAGTTGAAGGCGTGGGGTTGCAGCGTGCAGATGATGCCCAGCTCCTTGTCGTCGTGACATCGGAAGACCGCCTCGGGTCTTGGTGGACGTTGGGTTTGGGGAGCAAAAGCTCAATTTTTGGCAGTTAAGTGGAAGGGGATTTCAACCACTAAACCACAAGAAGCAAAAATGGGCAAAATGTGTCCCAACGACAACCATGGAGTGGCGAGGAATTCTCCGGCTTGCGAACGGGCGTCCCTTTGCCAAGGGACCCGTGGGTTGCCATGGGTGAACACAAAAGAAGACGGGCACCCAATTTGTCTATTCAAAAAAAACAAAAAAACAAAAACAAAAAACGGGCACCTTTTTCATTTGTTTGCTTTTGTTTGGGGGGGGCTGGGGGGAGGTTGGCTCGCAAGGGTTTCTGTTCCACGGGATTCGTGTTGAACGGTTCCTAGCACCTTGGGGCTTCTGATTCAAGGGCTCTGAGACCCCCATGGCTAGGGGAGACCCGGGCTCCCTCCCGCCCATAGACGGTGCTCGGCTTCCCTCTCTAAACGGGTGGCTTGGATTGGTGTTCCGGCGGGTTTCAAGCCAATTCCAAGGCGCCAAATAACTCGGTTGCTTTCTGCTCCCCTGCTGAAAGTTTAACTTTTAGTGGTTTCATGGAAAACCCATTAGTTGGCAACAAGTTAAAGTCCTAACATCCAAGCAAAATGCAACAAAGAATTTACCTCAGGCTCTTCACATCCCCTCCAAACAATGAAAACGCGAAGCCGAAGCGAGGTGTTTTGGCCCTCTCGCCTGATCTTCCTCCCCGGTGCCCGCACGAAGACCCGCGTGCATGGACACGATCGCACGCAGCTCGGCCTCTTTGGCTCGGTCGGGCGACCATTTTTTCAAGGGGCTGATTCCCCATTATTTTTGGTGGTCGCCCGACTTTTTCAGTGGGGCCCACGGCTGAGCACATGTTGCAAACAACCCAGCACTCGAGGGGCTGATTCCTTGTCGATTCTTTTTAGCCTTCGTTCTTTTCAAAAAGCAGCCATTTCCCCAGGGTTTTTGGTGGTTTTCTAGAAACAAACTCCGTGGAAAGAATGGGGAAGTTACCCCTAGAACTTGCACGCCCCAACCGCAAGGCCGAAGGTGCCTCCCCCGTTGCCCCAGAAACCATGACTAAAAGTGGACCAAAAGGGGGGAGCCAAAAGGTCAAAAGGTCGATTCGCTTTGGCAACTGAGTTTCATTTGCTATATATAGTTGTTGTTTCTGTTTTTCTTTTCTGGGGAAAAAGTAAACATATCTGCAGTAGTGATACATTCCCTTTAAGACCAACAGGGGGAAATAGCAAATAATCATTTCAGCACATGGGAAAACCGCAATTTCGGGGGACCGGGACCAAGGGATGTTCATGCCAAGGGATGACCCTGGATTGATCTTCTTGAAGGCTGTGCCACAAAATGAAGTCGGACTTGAACCAAAGCCTGCGCTGGGGATATATCATCAGTCTAAACTCCACCAGCCGCCTAGAGATTCCATGAGGTAGAGGCCCCTGAAAAGGGGTGTTGCAACTGAAAAGTTGGCAGAAATTGGTGGTCAGAACCAAGGAACCGATCGGTTCAAAATGTCTGCCTTTTCCAGAGTGGCTCATGCCCAGTTTAACCTCCTGGGGCCGTGACCAAAAGATAGGTCGAAAAGTCGATTCGCCCAAGGGGCAGGTGAGCATCAAGCAGAAACCCTTAGGGAACAACCCTGATGAACCCTAGTTTACACGGAAACAACAGCCAAATCGATTCGTCAAACAACAATTCCCATCAGAGCAACCTCTGGGTCTATGCAACTGGTTGCTTAGTAGGAGGTCTGAAAGAAGAACAAGAAAGCTTGGGATAAGATGGGAGCACAATGGATTGTGGAATAGTTTCTGGTGCTATCAGCCACTGTGTTGCTCTCCCGTTGGGTAAAACACAACTTATGAGCTACATGGCCAGAAGAGCCACCTAAGGAAGACGATTCCAATCGACCAAGCCACAAAGTTGTAGCGGCCCTTGTGGTCAGCACCCAGCACGTGGTCAAGCCTTAGCTTTCGGCGGCTGCAACGCCGGGAAACAGCAAGTACTCTTCATGGTGGCCATGCTTATATCGGTATGGAAGAAAGTATCGAAGAATTCCGCGGCTACCGATCCGCTTCTGGCCTTTTACTATATAGCATATGATAACATAAGCCAAATGGGTGTGTCTTGCTTTGAGGGTAGCCGTTCTGTCGTGGTTCTTGAATAAAAACAAAAAACAAAACATTACTTTTGGGGGGTCCAATTCCTAAACAAAAAACACACCCACAGGGTGGGAACGTGTTCCAAAGATCTTTTGTTGGGTCCCGAATTGGACACGCCAGGCGGGCTTTGGTGGCCTTCTCGAGGAAGAAAAAGAAAGAAGGAAGGCAGAAAAAGAAGGAAGGAAGGAAGGAAAGACAGAAACCTCCACTTCCATGAAACCTGACCAGGTACTTGGGGGCAGACCACGCATACACACGCACACCGAACTGGGTCCGGTGGCCGGTGAAGCATCGCCGGGGAATTCTTCTCGAAGGAGGACCGTTCGAAGGCGGATAGCCTCTCCTTTCTTGATGCTCGGAAATCACCCTTCTCAGGATGGCCTAAAGGGAAGCAAAAAGGAAAACTACGTTTTATCCATATCTACATATACACACATATATATATATATATATGTGTTTATACATTTGGAGGGGGAGGGCGGGGGGCCCTGAACCTCCTGGACTCATGGACTCATTGGGGGGGGGGAGGGAGGGGGAGGGGGAGGGGGAGGGGGGGAGGGGGGAGGGGGGGGCCATGCCCAGATCGCCGGAGAGATCGAGCCGAGCGGCACCTTGGCGATGGGCCACGAGACGGGCGTGAGGAGAAACATGAAGGTGCCTCAGATTCCAGCGGAATACCCCAAACCATAGGTGTCCTTTAACTAGGACAGCCCGGGCAGACATCAAGTAGGAGACTTCGTTGAGGTGATTCATGTAACGGCCAACCAGGGGTTCTGGCATAGGTGTCCAATTTTAGGTTGGAAATAGATGTGGTTTCCCTGGTTGACTCTAAACCACCAGGTAAACCAGGAATCGCCATCGATTTGTTCGACCAAAACAACCAAAAAGGACACCTATGTACCCGTTCTACATACCCTAAAAGGGCAAATGGTTTCTTACCCTTCTCCCATACCCCTAATAAAGTAGGCTAGACAGATTTGTCCGAGACATATTCCCCAACCTTGCCATGCCATGGTAGCGCAGGGAGGAGAAAAAGAAGAAGCTTTTTTTTTGCAGCCCGTCAAAATGAACAGGACCAGCCCGCAACAAACAAACAAACAAACAAACAAACAAACAAACAAACAAACAAACAACACATGCCACCAAGAACGGTTATTGAAGTGTGTGCTTGTCACTTGCTCACTTCCGCGAAAAAGGAAGTTAAGCCCAGAGGTTGCAGGAAAGAAGCACGCGGAGGTTGAAGATTCGGGACATCCTACAAGTTTGGGCCCATCGACCCCACAACTTCCAGCTCTTGGTTGGAACTTCCAGCTCTTGGTTGGAACTTCCGGCTGTTATTTGGAACTTCCAGCTGCTCTTGGTTGCTTTCTGCTCCCCTGCTAAAAGTCTAACTTCTGGTGGTTTAATGGGACAAAAACCCCTATGTTGGCAGGAAAAAAAGAAAGAAAAAAAAATCCCAACACCCCTTGGCAAAATTTGCACCAAAGCCTTGGTTTTGGAACGAGAAAACTGCGCGCCGCGGCTCCCAGCGACCGACAAGGCGCTGACCAGCCCCGAGAAGCGCGCGGCCATGCTCAGCTGCTCGCTGCCCGTGAAGACCGCGGAGGGGATGATCTCCCCAAACCTGATCCATCGAGCCGGGGCCGGGGGTAATGTTCACCCCGGATTAATAAACCCTGGTTGATTACTAGATGGGTGTCCTCTTTTAGTGGGGATTCATCACTTTTGGAGGGGGCCAACTTCTTGGTGGACGTTCTGCGGATAGGGACGGGGCCGAAGGGCGAACTTCCCATTCTTCGGGGGGGTGGAAACCCCTCCAAGAGTGGTCTGAATCCCCACTAAAAGGGGATCAAAGTCAAGCAGGGTTTATTCATCCTCGGGCTTGACCTTGGTTGACCTTGGGTTTGGGGAGCAAAGAACTTAATGTTTGCAGTCAAGTGGAAGGGGATTTCAACCACTCAACCACAATAAGCAAAAATTTGCAAAATGTGTCCCAACGACCAAATGGCGGACTTCCTTGGTTGCTGTTGGGCACCTATGTTCTGTGCCCATTCACTCACATGGCCCTATGAAGCCCTCCCAGGACATTCATCCCCAAACCTGACAACCCCATGCTAAGCCCAGGTTAGGAAGTACGGTGGTGAAGGTTTGGTTGCTGCAAGGACCCCCCTGCAAAAATTGGATCACTTTTTGGGGGTTGAGTGGAAAACCAAAAAGTTGAAGTCTAAAGACCCAGCCCAATAATAGCAGTCAAGCTTTGTGGTTCAAACACCCAAGCCAATCTAAACCGCCAACCAACTGCTTTTTTTGGTTGCCCCACCCCCACCCCGCCCCGCGACGCGCCCGAAGTCCCCAGAAAGGTTCGCCCTCTTTAGTCTCCCATTGAGGCCATGGTCAAAGTTCCCTGCTTACAAAGGTTCGCACAGGCAAGCCCCACAAACTCAGGAACCTGCTTAAACATCACCCCCAAAAGGAAGCTCATTGTCAGTTGCTTCAAGAATCGATGGAAAATCCAGAAGAGGCAGGAAACCTTGTGAGAGGCCAAGCAGGCCTGGACTCTGAGTTTCTCCAACCCCCGAAACCGCTTTTTCAAGAAGAACCTTAGGTTTTCTGCGCGGAAATGTTCAGGAGACCTCTATTTTGCCTCTTGGCTTGTGGGTACCCAAAAACAGGATGGCAGCCCTACTTGCTTGCATGGAAATGAACAAGCAGAGAACCATGTCCTATTGCACACAAATGTCCAACCTATTCGACAGAGGCCTCCATTTTGCTCTGTGGCTCACCCCAACATCATTGCTTGTTTTTCTCCGGGTTTGCGATTGCTTTCAGGAAACAGGGATCCTTACATTATACACCTGAACATTGTCTTGTTAATGCGGTTAATGGGTGGTTTCCCGTTATTTGGGTGAAAAACGCCACGTTTCAAATGGTTGCAAAATGCCTTGGGATCCTGAGGAGACACCCCGTGACCGGTGACTGGACCCACCGGCTGAGGGCTGCGCATTAAGACCAGGGACACCGAGAGCACCACCGCCAGCCAGGACCTGAGGGAAAAAAAAAAAGAACTGGGCCCATTTCAGCGCCCTTGCTTGGTGGCTTGGAGACACTTTTCCGTGGTTTGGCCTTCTTTGGTGGCTTGCAGTGTGTTGGGGGGTGGTGGGGCCAGTTCAGCTGCCCTTGTCACGTTTCGGTGGTTTGTCCTTGGTGGCGTTGGCTTGGTTTGTGGATTGGTGGCTTCCACGCGTGGTTTGGAGCCCGGTGGTGTGGTGCTCGGGTGGCCCCATTTGCCCTCTGCAAGAACTAGGGGTTCAAATCCAAGTCCCATCCAAACCACCAATTGCAGGTTGTGTGACCCTTTACCCTCTACAAGAAACAGCCAATATTTCAAACCACCAATCCACAAGCCACGAATCCAAGCCCCAAACCTGCCCAAGCCACAAACCAAACCAATCCCCGAACCACCCAATCCCCGCCAATCCAAGACACCAATCATGGCTCAAACACCTCAAAAAAGGCTGCATTCCTCTTTGTTTCTCACGCAAGGTCCATTTCTGTTTCCGAAGCGACCCCGTTCCATTCCGCTTCTTCCCCTCAGGGACATGGTCCGCACTAAGGGGGTGCGCAAAGATTCTTGAACCTAGAAATGCTAAGAGTGGCGACAAAAAGTAAAAGGGATTCTGACGTATGTTCTCGTAGCTTCCACCTCAAAGGTTCTGAGAACCGTTTCCAGGAGGCCGGAATGCATTACGCTTGCATGGCTGGGCCTGAGGGCACGGCGGGACAATCTGGTCGAGGAATAAGGGCAACGCCTCATTGGCGATGGAGTTCATAAGCAGCAGGGTGACCTGGCGGTTCTCGCCAAAGGTTTGTGTAACCCGACTGCACATCGGACACGTCCGATTGCTTCCAGGTCCCTGTCTCCAATGACAGGGTGAGGCGAACCTCCTGGGCATCCATCTGTATGAGGGTGTGATTTTTGTTCGGGGCCTCTCCTCCTGGCCGAGCGTCAGACAAAAGGAAACCGTAAAACAGCCTCCCCAGAAGGCCATGTTCTGCGCGAGAGCTACTTCGAACTCGGGCCTCTTAGGCTGTCTTGTGAACATGATTTCCTACTAACATACTGTGGATGGACAAAATCCTGCACCACCCAAGAAACAATGGGGAACCATTGTTTGTTGGTAGTTACAGGGGAATCGAATCATTGCCAAGGTTTCTTAGACCATCCACAGTATGTATCTACATGGTCCTGTCATGTCGCGGCAGTTTTCATGATGTTGACTTCGGATTCACCCGCGGAAAAACCTGCTGATCCACTTCCTGAGGGGATCAGGAGGGGGGGTCCTGTGATTGGTAGGTTCCCCAGGTCCTCATGAGCTTCGCATTACCTCCTCCCTCAACCCCTTGGCCATCCATCCGGCCCATGGCAGTAGAAAAAATAGCATCTTCCGTGATGCCGATGCGGTTGATGCGTTTAACATCTTTATCAAGAGACTCCCCCTGGGCATCGAAACTGGCAACTCCTGTTCAACCATCTTTTTCGAAAATCGAAGAAGCCCTTCCATCTTGGTCTCCCATGTCTCCATGGTAGCAAACAAGCTTTGTTGTGTTGCAGCCCCCCACTAAAAATGAACAGAAGAAACAAACAAACAAACAAACAAACAAACAAACAAAACGTGATCCAACCACAGCGAAGCCCCGGTTTCCTTTTAAAGGCCAAGCCGGCTCCCAAAGTCCGGCCAACCCTCTCCGCCCGAGCCCCCGGGGGCGACGCCAGCAGCAGGTGGTGGTCGTGGATCAAGGGCAAGATCTTCTCCGCGGCGGCCTGGTCCTAACAGACGACCGACGCGAAAAGCCGAAACTTCTCACGACGACTTCTCTCACCGAGAGGTTTTTGGCCGAGTGGGTAGGATGGTTTGTACGCGGATGTAAAGGGACATGGTTAAATAAAGGAAAAATGTAACATGTATATATATATATGTGTGTGTGTGTGTACATATGTTTTTAGATAAGTACATGTGTTGCAATTGTTTCTCCTAAGTCATGAAAGAATTGTAGTGTCCCCCAACATGGCTAAGGGTTTGCTTGGCCTCGAGCCAACCAGTCCAACGAACAGGGCGGCCCAAACGGCAACGTGTTGCCCCTGCAGGACAGGAGGCCAAAGTCTAGTTTGCAACCCCTTCCTTTAGGGTAATGTTGACCCAGGAAATAAACCCGTCCCATTATTAGGGGGGTGTTCCCTCCACAAGTGATGAATCTCCACCAAAAGGGGACACCCCCCTATTAATCAACCAGGGGTTTTATTAATCCGGGGTCAACATTTTTGTAAAATTTCGGCTTCAACCCGCGCTCTAGGTTCAAGTGTGGTACGCAAAAAAAAAATGAACCCTGACCGTGGACCTAGGGCTAATTTTGGGGCTCCGAACCACGAATTTGACGAGCCATATTCATACTTAATTTCCGTTCAGCAACCAAAAGTTGACGTCACTTCCTGAGTGAAGTGGCCACAAAGTCCAGCCGATTGCTTACCACTCATGGTCTTCTCAAAAATCAGACACATGGAAAGTGAGTGGTGCTACAAGCGCCGTTGTAGCTCCCCAAATCAACATGGAACCCAACAACGATTTCCGGAGTGGGCGTGGGTCCCTGGCAATTTCAGGGCCCTCGAACCAAGGCAACTTCGGCAACCTTTTGCCTGAAGCCGCACTGAGCAAAAGGTCGTCATCAACCTTTTTGTAGGTTTAAAAGGACAAAGCCATGTGTGCCCAAAAGGTCTAAGAGGCCAAGTCCACACCAAAGACAAGCCATGTCGTGAAATTTGAACCTTCTGGAAGAGGTTGTTTGGGCGGGATGGTCTGCAGGGCGCGCTCACCAAGCTTCTAGTTTTTTTTGCGTGCGTGTCTACCTAAGTCTCTTCCAGTCAACCTATCTAAGCAACTATCCACCGTAGAGGACCTAGCTTGGCGGATTGACATGTGCTCAAAGCTGCGTCTGGAAGAATCGATCTCCAGACATTGCCCCCAAAAGGCAAGATTTGTGTTTGTGGCCTCAGAAAAGAAAATGAGTGAGGAGAATGCCGAACCCACCCTAAACAATCAAAGCAGCCGATGTCCAAGGATGCGAGAAAGGAAAGGAAGGCCCCTCAGAGGTTCGGACGTGAAAAACTGCCTTCAGCTGAAACTGGCAGCTTTTTCTAGGTCTCCCAGCTGAAGGGTGCTCCCCTGCTAAAATAGACTACAGAAAAAAGGTTGGTACCCTTATTCTAACCTCTCTACTGGAGGACCATTTTCTCAGGGAAACATATGGTGGAGGGTGGCGAAATCCTCATTTCACAGCACCTAAGAAACCATGGTTGACGCCATTGTTTGTTGGCATTTTGCAGGGGAATCGAAAACAGTTTCTTAGGTGGTGCAGGATTTCGTCCATCCACAGTATTTCTTGTTCCTTTCGATTTCCCTTCAAACGCCGGCAAACAGGGTCCCGAGCCTTACAAAACACAAACTCGGAATGCGCCCCACACACCACCTAAAACTGGGCATGACCATGTCCCAAATGGGGGAACCCTCTAAAACGAGTGGCTCCCCCTTTTGTGACACGATCCTCCCAAAAAGAGTACCCTCAAAAGACAGACGCACCAAAACGTGGCCAGCAGCAAACCACCGTCCACTGTGACAGTCCCGCAGTCACTTCTCTTCACTTACCCTCGACAAAAAAAGGACCCTGCGTGGAGGCCCCTGCAAAGGACCCGTACATGAAACCCTGAAGCCGTGGCCAACAGCCCTGAAATCCCTGTGGTAAATTCGAGACTTGTTGGCTGCTCGCGATACCCTAGACTTGCATTTGGTTCAGGCCCCAGGAAAAATATGTCCTCCTTTAAACCCAACAAGAGAAACTAAAAAAATACTCTTAAGCAAATGGAGGCAGAGCTTCATCTGCAATCCAAAACGTCAAAGAATTGGATGCGCAAGCCAAGGGGACTGATCAAAGGTGTTCGCTCCATTTTACACCCGCTTGCCTAGAAAACTGGCGGCTATGATTCCTTCCGCTCATCTGCGACATTCCCACCATTTCCCCCTTCAAACCCCAAAGGTTCACCTTACCTCTGCGGTCGTTGCTGTGTTTTTTTTTTTGTTACATATGTTTTAAGAACTGTTTTTTTTGTTTTTCATTTGCTACATATGTTTCAAGAAACGCCGTGCCCCAGGACGTGCTGCTCCTTTCTTCTTCTCTTCTTCTCGACACGGCGCGGGTTTCCGGGGCCTTCTTCAGCTTCTCCTTGGCCGAGGCTTCCAAGATGTCCTCGGGTCGCTTGAGAGAAACCCCTGCAGCCCTTCGGCCCACGGGTTGTTGGGACATATACGCACCGTGTGGAGCTTCTTCTTTCCTTTCTTTTTCTGTTTTTCTCTTCTTCTTCTTTTTTTTTTTGGGGGGGGGGGGTGATTGTTTCATTGTTTTAATAGAAACTGTGGATTTTGAGAGCCAGGGATTCACATCCAGAACGAAAAGCCACTGGTTGTAGTAGAAGTGTTAGTTTGCAAAGCATCGCGAGTCGCAACTTCGCAGCGCGCGTGCAGAAGGCGGAGTACACTTTGGCAGTGCCACCTCGAAATCGCAGCGTTGTAGAACAAATGTTGCGCGGAAAGCGCACTTCCGGCCTCCAACAGCCCCATTCAGGCCCTGTCTGCTAGAGAAAAGGCCGTTTCCGGACATGCTTCCAGCACTGAAACGAGCAATCCCGGGGCCCGCTCCCAAGCCTCCCTCGCCGAATGAAAAAAAAAAAAAGAGTCCTGTTTAGGCAGCTTTAAACACGAACTATCCTTCCCAAGGCTTCCTCTCCTTCAGCTTGAAACTCGCAACTTTGTGGCAGAAGTGCAAGAACGCGAAGTGCAAGCCCGCAGCTCCAGCTCAAGAAGCGATACAAACATAAGCTAAAGGCATCGCTGTTGTTGAGTCCCCAATCGTTTCTTCGTGGTTTCAAGCACTTCAAGCCGTATGGATGCCCATGTCTAGACGACGTTGCTTTTCAGGAGATCCTGGCCGTGCTTCATATGTGTATATATATATATACATTTACACGCACATGCGTCAGACGCATACACATGAACACGCATACTGCTACGAGGACTTCAGCCAGTGCTGAACAAGCAAGTAGAGTTGCCACCTATATCTGCCCAAAGCCTACGTTTAGAATTCAGAATGTCATGTTGGTTACAGTCAGGCAGGCAGTTTATGGCGAACAGCATCATAGTCTATCGATTTATTCACTTGCTGCCTGGTGCATGGGGCACCTCCAATTTGCTCGTATACTCTCGGTTGTTTTCTGCTCCGCTGCTAAAAGTTCAACTTTTAGTGGTTTGATGCAGTTGGCAAAAAAGTTAAAGTCCTAACATATCTTGGCAAAATGCACCATTATTACTGCAGGTAACCAATTCCTGCGAACTTCTGCCCGTCCCGTCCAACCGATAATCCAACAATGACCTCGCTCGCTTCCCGCCTTGTCTTCGGTCTTGACGATGATCTCCATCCTTAACCCGAAGCGCCCAAAACCCATGGACTTTTGGTCCAAATGGGCTTGCCTTTCTTGACAAAGATGCGGAATTCATGTGCAAGAAACGGGCACCCCCCACAAAAGACACATATCCGTATGAAAGCAACAGTTTGATAACTTTTAATGGGACCTGAAAAGGGAGGTTGGCGGTCTGCTGTAAAAAAAGCTGGGTGTCCCCACAAACCGCAGAGCTCTCAGCTCTCTATTTTCGCCCTTGAACATCACGCCGGAAGCAACCAATCCTCCTCCCCCCAAAAAAAAGTATGGTTCCGTGCTTCCCTGAAGAGACCCTTCCCCGCTTTATATATTCGGCTTTTCCTTTTTGATACACCGGAAAAAAGGAGAGAAAAAAAACAGGGCAGCAGATGCAAATGTAGGAATATAGGGACTTCCCCCCCCACCAAAAAAAGTCTGGTTGGGTTTCCCTGTAGAACTCCCCCTTCCCCTCCTTAAAAATTCGGTTTTTTCATATCTAGCACCCCCCCCCCCCAAAAAAAAAGAGAAGGAAAGAAGAAGAAAAAAAGGAAAACCGAAAAAACCAAAGGAAAGAAGAAAAAAAAACGCCGGCCCCCAGGCTCCTTTGAGCCGAGCCGAGCCGAGCCGAGGGGCTCCATGGGGTCGATGGACACCAGGCCCATGGTGAGCCCCGCCGCCAGCGCGGCGCCCACCACGCAGACCAGCGCCAAGGCGCAGGACTGGGCTCGGAATTTCCCCGTCCCCGAGGCTTTGGGTCGCTTTGGGTGGGGTGTAGGGGGTGGGGTGGGGTGTAGGGGTGGGGGGTGGGAGGGGCTGGGGGGTAGGGGGTGGGGTGGGGGAGAGAGGAGGCCCACTTTATAACCTCCGTGGAGCCAAAGGGTTTTCAGCTTCCACGTTGGGCCGGGGAGAGGTAGTTGTGTAGAGGATACGGGGTGGTTCCCCACGCATCCAAACCAAGGGAATTCGAACCCGAATCCGAATCCGAATCCAAGCCACAAACTTGCTTTGTCAGCTTCCTGTTTGATTGGTTTGGTTTGGGGTTTGAAGCCCTCCTGTTCAAACGCCTCGTTTTGTTTGGTTTCATCGAATTCGGGGGTGATGTGGCACCTCTCCATGCTTTCCAAGCCGAAATGGAAAACAACAGCCGCCAGTCGTGCTCGAGCTCCACTTTCCAATGTGAGAAAAAGAGTTAGAACTTTGCCACTCCACCCCTCCAGCAAAAAGATGCAGCTTTGCTCTAATGTGACTTTTTTGGATTTGTGGCTGGGTTAAGAGTGGTTTCCCATGTACTGTACCCTCCACAAAACCAGGTTCCAATCCCCGAACCATCAATCCCGAATCCAAACCACAAACTAAGGGTTACCTGGCTGTTTTGATCGTCTTCTTTTGGGTCCCTCTCTCTCTCTCTACGTTTCTCTCTCTAAGACACATTTCCAGCAGTGACAAACCCACAGAGGGAGAAATACAAATACTCATTTGGTCAAAAACCCGTGCCCCCAGTGAACATCCCAATCCCCACTAAAATAGGTTCTACCATGGGTGGTGCACCTATCCTAAAATGGTCTTCCATTGGTGTTGAACCATGGCCTCAGCAAACGGACGTGTTGTTTTTTAACCAGAGGGGCCCTGTGGAAGCTTCGCTTCCAAACGCAGACCGAAGCTTCACGTCCCGCCCCCCGCCGCCGAAGGCCTTGTTGAAGCCATCGCTACCGAAAGGCAACAGACCTCGAGGTATCGGCGTTTTGATCAAAACCGGCCGATACTCAAATGGTCTTGGAATTCCATTCATGGCTCCATTTTCCTTTTTTTGTGGGGACAACAATACATGGAATTGGGAGACCCCGACCCCCCCTCCTTGAGGTTGGGGGGATTTTGAACACTCATGGGTTGCATTGTCCTATGCTAACCTAGGTCCTGTAGAGAGGTTCGAACAAGGGTACCCGAAATTTATGGTCTATTTTAGTAGGGGAACCCTCCCCCCAAAAAGGGTAAAAGGGGCGTTGATTGTGGCTCAAGTGGTCTCCATTTAAGCACACCCACCAGAATGATTCTCAGAGCCCTTTGCTTGTGTTGCTGGGTTTTGGTCAGTGCATCAGCGGGTGCAAAAACCAATCAGGAGTCTAGACTTTGGGGAGTGAGATGAACATGGAACCTGATGGTGAGGTAGGTGTCTATGTAGGTTGGAATCAGATGGGTTTCCCTGGTAGATGAGAAAAAACCACAAGGTAAACCAGGAATCGCCATCTATTGTTCCAAAAAAGGACACCTATGCTGATAGGGGTGAGGTTATTGGGATGGCATCCGTAAAAGCCACTTGCCGCTTTGCATGCCGCTTTGCCAATCAACTGATCGCCCGCGCCTTCGCCGTGCGGCTGCGAAGCTAGTCGCTGATATTCCTCAGCTTCACAAAGAAAGGGCACCTTTTGAGGCTTTGATCAAGTGGGGCCTTTGGAGTTGCAGTTCAGTGTTGCCACAGCCAGACAGGCCAAAGCATTGATGGAAGTCGTTCAACACCCGTTGGGAAAGTACCCAAACAATTTGTTCGGGGAAAATCAACCCCTGACTGAAGGTGGCATGTACCACGGACAACTGCCCTTTGTGGCAAGTGAAGAACTAGGTCCTCCAGTAGAGAGCTTAGAATAAGGCTACCAACCTTTTTTTCTGTAGTCTATTTTAGTAGGGGAACCCTCCCAACCAAAAAAGGAGTGAGTAAGCACCTAGCTGGGGGACCTAGAGGGGGAAAAACAATGGGCAACCCGAGGTAAGGATTAAGGATTGCCACTTTGAACAGGCCGGGTCCCCACACCCAAAAACCAATCCACGAAGCTCCCAGCTCCTTCTCTCCTTTCAACAGATTTCCCCCCCTGCCCCCGACACAAGACAAAACAGGTCGCCCAAACAATCTTGCAGGGCAAAGGGTTGCAAGCCAATTCTCTGTTCAGGGCTGGTCATCCTTCAGCCGGCCTGCAATCTTGCGAATCCCTAACACCTGTGGAGTTTGATCGGGGGTTGTCTCCTAGCGGTTGGATTCAAACCACTTCTGGCGCCCCCCTCCCCCCTTGGGACAGGCTCTACTTTAATCCGGTTGGCCAATGTGGCCATGGGGAATAACCTATGGCTCCATTTTGGGGTGGAAGAACATCCATTTGCCACCTATTTTGACGTTCAGCAGGGGTACAGAATTTTGACCCACAGCCATGTCTTTCCGCAGCTCACTTCTGGCTGAGGCGGCGTCTGCGTTGCACTCATCCAGCGAGGTGAAGTGCGCAGAAGCACCAGCGAGGACCAGCGCCGCGAGCAGGCGCATTGTGCAAACAAGCACGCGGCCGCCAGACGTAGGGATTTTGGCCAAGCAGCTCCACCAACTTCTTGCTTGTTGTTTTTTGTTTGGGGGGGGGCGTCAGGGGTGCGTTTGGTGTTCTAGGCCCGCGTCGAATATCATCTCTCTCCTTCTCTTTCTTTAACGCTTTTTGTGGTGTTGCTTCACCTAATTTTGAGTCAGGGTGATGTATTGGCCGAATCTCGGATCCCACATCACATTCCGCCGCAGAACAAGAAACAATCTGTGTAGAGGCTGGCTGTCTTGGCAGAGCCATGGCTGACAAGATCTCAGCATCGACCCTCCACTCGTCTTGCTGATCATGCTTTCAAACCCGAGCCCAAGTGGCGCAAGCGGCCCAGGCGACGGAACATCAAGCCAATTGGCAGGAATCGCAAGTCTAGGTCCTCCAGTGGAGAGGTTAGAATAAGGGTACCAACTTTTTTCTGTAGTCGATTTTAGTAGTTTGGAGCCCTCAAAAAAGAATGAGAAAGGGAGCTGGGGGACCTAGAAGTGAAGGGGTTGCCAACCCCTCCGAAGGATGGTAAACTCTGAAGGATCGCCTCCAAGAAGACACCCACATGTGTTTCCAGACCCCTGCTGCACAAAGGTTGCGGGACCCGTATGGGTCGAATACAAAGGCCCTTCACCGGGTTGGACCTCCCTCCTCTAACAAGGCTTTACAAATAAGGCCTTGACAGAAACTTCTCAGAAACCGGGGGAAGGGGGTTTGTATTAGGGGGCTTGCCATTTTCTGCGACCAACTGGAACAAACCACCTGTCGAGTCGTTTCCGCAAAGTCACCAGATCGCATCCATTCGCGCCCATTTTTTGTCCACTCGCACATTGGCCATGAAAGGAATGGATTGGGATCTTCACACACGTCCTTGCCAGCTTCGGCAAACAAAAGCGAAACCTAAATCGATGCAGTCACTTGGCCTAGGCCCGAAAATCAGAGCCTTCTGAACCCTGAGGGAAAACGGCCCAGATCGAGAAGTTCTCGTATAGCGCCTCTTGCGGCCATGGTTTCTTTAGTGGAAGCCCTGTCCCCAACCACCGACAAATAAACAAGTCCCTTTCTAGGCCTCGACCATTTTCGCCTGTCGCCCAAGTGGCCCGAAAGAAAGCAAGAGGGAACCTCTTTAGGGGTGGATCATATTGACTTGGGAACCCGAACAAAAAAGGGACAAAGGGTACTGACAGGTGTGCCTCACTTCCTCTAAACTCGGGTGGCTTTGCGCTTGGGGCTCCACACTCTGCGAGCAACAATGTGGCTCATGCACCCTTGTTACATGAGACTCCGTTCGGTCAACTGCCCACATTCAATGCCCGGGAAGCCCTAAATGGGAGTACAAATGTGGGGGCCAGCGGTCCAACAAGGAGAAAGGCTAGAGTCCAGCCGTTCCCCTTTTGGGCGTAACAAACTTGGTTGCTGTAAGGACCCCCCTGCAACAAGTTTAACTTTTTGTGGCTTCAACGGGAAAACCCCTTGATTTCCCAAAAGGCTAAAGTCTAAAGATCCAACCCAATAGCAGTCAAGCAAACAACCCCTGCTTTAAGTCTACCTTGGGATACTCAACTCTGGAGGAGATGCCTAACATCGGACGCTCCAAGCCATGGTTCAGTTGGCTCCAACTTCGACGCTGCCCTGGGGCGCTGGTGTGGGGCGAGCCAAGCAGCCAGAACGCCTCAAACAGGGCATGCACCCCCTGCTCGCAATACCAACCTTTTTTGGGGGCCAATCTTAGAGCATTTGATGAGTACCGGCCTTTCTTAGTCCGGAGTTGGCATACCGGTCACACACACAAATGAAGAAGGACTTGGAGCAAGGGGTTGCGACCTTAAGGTGTAGGGTGGGGTGATCGGTCCCCCGTGTTCCGGAGGGGGCCACCGACACGTCTCCTTCTGCCCTGGTAGATTTGCAGCAGATCAAAGACGCCGAGCCGTGCGCCCTGGCCAGGATGTCACCATGCAACCTTGCAGTGCTCCTTCGTTCGACTTGAAACAAAGCAACTCGAAAGGCCAACATCCAGCTTCGGGAATCCCCATTTGGCTCTCAGCCAAAGAAAAACCCACCAGGAATCATCACAGGTGCGCGACCTGTCGTCCAGAAAATGCCGAGCGCAGTGATCTGCGCGTTTGGGAAGATCTTGAGGCGGCATGGCTCATGGGCACAGCGGGGCGACGACCAAAGAGCTGCCAAATCACTCGGCGGCCTCACGGCACCGCCTCACGGCACCGCCTCACGGCACCGGCGGCACCGCACAGAAATCCGCCATCCTCGGAGAACTCGACTCGGACGGATTCGGATCGCCGATCGCCCGCCGCCCGCGGAAAAGCCCGCGGGGGGCGGGGGGGGGGGGGCCCTGGGCACAAAAGAGAGCCGAGGCCCTGAGATCTGAGGTGCGACACAACATCTGAGATGTCCCCAACCTGAATGGAGCTGGGCATGTCGAAATGCCCCACTTTGCCAGTAGGGTTGCCCAAAAGCCACCTGCTTCGGCAGAAAATCCTTTCAGTTCAGCTGGGAGGGGGTTCCGCAATTTCCCCAAGTACAATTGATGCGCCTCAAGCTGGGGATTTGGAGCCCCACGCCCCCGCTCCCCAAAAAACGCTTTGCGTGGAGCGGCCCAGCGTGCTGCAGGGAGCACTCGCAGGTCTTCCAGAGACCTGGACTTCTCGGGGGCTCAACGGTACAGATCGGAAGGAAGGCTGGGATTGAAAGGAGGGAGGAAGGAAAGAAGAACGGAAGGCAGGCAAGCAGAGAGGAAAGGAAGGATGTAAAGGGAAGGAAAGGGAAGGAAAGGGAAGGAAAGGGAAGGAAAGCCAGGAAGGAAGAAAAGGAGAGAAGAACTGACGGAAGGAAAGGAAGGAAGATTATAAATGGAAGTAACGGACCTAACCTTTGGGAATACCGTGGATGGACGGAATCCTACACCAGGAATGAAACCCTTTTGAATACTGAGATAAACCATCTACCAACGGGTGCAGGGTTCTGTCCCTCCGTAGTTCAATCGGCCCCAAGGTGATGCTTAAAACCACAAAGGGAAAAATACAGAGAACCCTGTGTTCCTCAACTATCCAACCCTTGGTATGCTAGCAAAACACTTTGTTTTTTGCGGCCGCCTCCTGAAAGTGAGCAGAAACCGACAAGAATGAACGAACACCTAAAAAGCAATATCCGGCAACAGTGAAGGGGAACCTCCAAATCTCCAGGAAAATGATGTCCCACCAAAAGCGAGCCATGGAGCTGCAGGCGCTCCCTACATAAAGGAAGCTTGCCACTTGGCTCCCAGCAATGTTTTTTCCCCAAAGGGGTGAACCATCGCTTGGCAGAAGGCCTCTTTGTGAAACAGTCCGCACATCTCCCCAAAAATTCTCCAGGTCACCCAAGGGTCGACCCAAACCGATGTAAAGAATCTGGGCCGTTGCGCCGCCAGGTTCGACTGGCCCTGTGTGCTTGGATGTCCGGCCAAGTAAGTAGCCGCTTGTACCCCGCTTGGATCTCAGGGGTTAACTCCGCTGAACGGCTGACTTACCAGTGGCTTGTCACCTGGGATTACCCACTTACCAACCTGGCCGAGCCCCCAGACCACCGTCGCTAACTCCAAAAAAAAAGTGAACATGGGAACCCAAGCCTTGGGCCCCAAGTCGCAAGAGGAGCCTCCGATTTGTCCTCTAAATTCCTTCGACCATGGGCTCTTCGGAAACCCCATTGGCAACCCGAGTCCCTTCCAACGGCGAGGGCTCACCCCTCGAGGGCTCGATCGGAACCCCGAAGGTCCGACCTTCGCAGTGGCAATCGAAGGGCGCCCCATAGGTCGACCACGCCTCCGCGCATTCAAAGGCGGCTGCAGCGCGCGCGCAAGATATGCGGCTTAATTGTCGCGCACATCGATGGAAGCAACGCATTTGTTTTATTTATTTATTTCGGAGCAGGGGTGTGGACGATTAAACACATGTTGCAAGCAATTGGCCCCAAGGACTCTCCTTGAGTGGTGAATGGCCTAAGCGATTTGGACCAAGGTTGACCCACATGGACACCGATCAAATGCCACAAATGAGAATAAAAGTCAGGCGCACTAGTATCAAGGAACCACACGGAGCCCAAGGCAGCTCTTGATCGCCACCGTTTCGACTGAATTCTTCAGGCGCGCGCGCACGCACAAAAAACAATGGCTTTGTGATCATAAGACAATTCGGATCCAGGGGCCGACTGAACCCGTGTTTGAATTGGATGGGAAAGGCACCTTTCTGGGTTGTTTTAGAGACACTGCCTCCAAAAACGGCCGCACATCGGTGGAAAGACTGGTGAAAAATCGGAGACAGTTCAACGGCTTCTAAGTTCCGACTGGCTGCCCTCAGGACAACCATGCGTGGATCCTGGATGGAACCCATTTGATAGAGCCCATGAGAGTCACCTCGGCGCTCTTGTACCACAGTTGAGTGAGCGAAGATAGATTACACAAGTCCGAACCCACGTTGGTTTAGCCATACCCACCTGCCGGGAATTGTCACATCTACCTTCCCTCTGTTGAACACCTGTGGCAATGATCTAAGTTGGTTGAACACTGGCTATGACCCCTTCATTGAACACCCTACAGGGGTCGCTGGATTTCCCCTTCAAAAGTAGATTCGTTCACTGGCGAGCTGAAACAATCGCCACTTTTGGAGGCTAAAAGGAGATGGGTTCGGCTTGTTTGTCCTAGGTCGGCTTCTGACCCTTGGTCAACTTCCTGAGTGGATGTCTCTAGAGAAAAAGTCCAAGCCCTTGGTTTCACCACTGAAATGGTACCCCCCAAAAAGTGCACATCTCAAGCTCCAGGGCCTCGAGTGGGTGGTTTTTCACACCGCAAGTCGGGATTTCCCACAGCTCTCACTGGGGTCATTATTTTGACCGATTTCCTGGGGCCCGAGAAATCGAACTCAGAAAATGGGGGTTGGTTCCCTTTAACTTTGGTGACTTTGGTGACTTTGGTCATGGTGACTTTGGTTCAAATTCTTAGGTGACTTTGGTCATGGTGAAACCTTTAACCCACTTAGGTGACTTTGGTCATGGTGAAAGACGTGAAAGACTGAGTTGCCCGTCTCGCCGCAACGAGGAGATCGAGGAGATCGAGGCCTCGGAGATGGCGATCAGCGAGGAGCGGGTGCCGAAGATCATCAAGACCAAGGCCAACAAGCACTCGATGCCTACGAGCGAGGCAAGGCGCATGGAGAAATGCGCGTATGTAGATAGATTCATATATATATATATGTATAGATACCGCTAGAAATATATGTATATGTATATATGTACCTTATATATGTACATTTACGTGTGTGTATATATAATTATATATACACACATATATATATATATATATATATGTATGTATATTATGTGCGTGTGTGTCTTTGGTTTGGGTGTCCACACACACCACCAAAAAAAAGATAGGTTGAGGCCCCCGCGTTGTTGTGGGTTCAACGGGAAAACCAACAGGAAACCAACAGGGAACCCACTCATGTTTTGGGGTTCTCGAAACTGTTTGGTGGAGCTAAAGGCCGTTAGCGAAGCCAGCCAACTCTAGGGGGGCCAACGAGCCCCCTGCAGGTGAATTCAGCACGAGTTACAGCTTAGTCTTGGGGTTCCTTAAGGGGTATGTTAAAAAGAAACTGATGTACAAGTCCCCGGATCCTCTAAAATGGCTAGTGCTTGGACAATCTTCAATTTGCATCCCTGAAGGAACCCTAGGTTGACTTCCAGCCAACGGGGGCCAACATGGGCTTGGGTTGACCTATGTGGTCTCTGATTCTGCAACTCCGTCTGGTGAAGTCTCACAATTCACCCCGATGGCGCCTCAAAACGTCTTAAGGACTATGGAGCCGGATCACGCCCTCCTCAAGGTATACACTTTTTTCCACCCGTGCGGCGGGGCACTCCGTTGTGGGCACTCGCATCTCTGCCAGTGGGGGTTGATCAAAAGGTCCTTTGCAGTGCTCCGGGTACCCGGGTAGTTTCCCATTTGCCCTCTACAAGAACCAGTACAAATCCGAATCCACCAATGAAGCGATGAAAATTGTGTGGGGGTCTTGTTTAGATATGGGCAGAAAGCCCCTGCAGGTCTCCCCAGCCCGTCATCCCCCAACCGCCCTTCCGGAACCCTCCCTCAAAGCTGCCCCGAACGAGCCTCTCTGGGCAAAGGCCCCAAGGTTTCAGCTGGGGAAAAAGATCACCCCTTGAAATCCTCGACCTCTTCACGGTCCACTGAGACCAGTTGCGCTTTGACCATAGGCCAAACTCCCAAGTCCCGAAGTGGGCGTGCCTCTTTTTTGCGGGGCCGGGATGGTGGTTTGCCCGTTGGTCTCCCTTTGCAACCCCTCCGCCCCAAAAGAAAAAACACACACACAGGTACCCCCAAGACACAGACAAACCCAAGCGGCACATCCCGCCTATGATACCCCACTCCAGGACGCGCACGAAGACGGAGCCTGGCGATCCGCGAATTGAGTTCGAGGGCAAAAGGCGCAACCGACGAAAGCCAAGTTGCAGCATTTCAAGCAAACAGAGGTGCGTCTAAGGAGCTTCCAATTTTCTCACTTCCCTCAGTTTGGCCAAAGAAAGTAACCAAACTTTTTGTTTAGCAAAAAGATGGTCCAAACCCAACGAGCGGAAAAAAAGAGGAGGGAAAAGGAGGGGGAAAAAAATGTGTGTTCCATCCTGGGATTTTTTTAGGGAAACTACCCATCCCAAATACACCAAGCCAGGTTCTACCTGGCAATAGGCCAAGGAGTGGTGGTTTATTTGGGATTATGGGAAATAATCCCAAATACCCATAATCCCAGGCTACAATGTGGTGACTCCCACAAAGCGTAATCCCAGGATGGAATTGGAAAACCGATGGAATCTGGAGGTATGGAGTGACTTGAGTGCAACGGGAACACCAGCTTATGAATGGGCACAGTGCGTGTCCCTGGTTTGGGGATCCATCACTAGCGGGAACACCCGTATGGGACATGAAGTGCCCCCGAGCCACATGGCTATGTTGTGGACTAGGTTGAAAATGGAGGTGCCTGGGACCAGGGTCTGGTTGCCCACGGCAACCGTGGCGTTCGTCAACCTGTTTGATACCACAAGGGAGTCCACCTGGGTGTTCGAGCTACGTCAGGTCAATAGGTGAGTCACCTACTTCACGTCAGTCCCCCGGCTACACCAAGCAAAAGCTACTCACTAAGTTGGCTGAACATCCAAGGGGGCTGATGGAAAAACCGGGAAGTGAGAAGCCCACCCAAACCACGTAAAGAGTCAAAGAGCCAGCCGCGCCCCTGCTGGCCTTTACTTGCGCGGCTGACGGCGCGGAACAAGCGTCAAAAAGCTCAAACAAACTCTGAGCGTGCGTGAGTGCGGAAACCCAAAGGCTCATGGACCCCTCCAACGAAAGTAATAGGAGGGATGGGACTCCTTGGGACTTACGAGAACCCTGACCTGGCAATTCTTGATCTAGTCGCTTGTGGATCATGGATGCCAGCTTTGTTGCGGGCTGTGGGCTATCGAGAACATTTGACTTGCCAATACTGGTGTGCCTTCTCAGTAAACGCCTTGTTGAACACCTGTCTTAGCGATACAGGACACATTCATGAAACAAACCCTGCTCAGTTTGCCGCATTCATCTCACGACGTGTTGTCTTCCTGATTTGCGTGGCGTCCGCGTCTGCCGTTGCCAAGGAAGCTGATGCACTTTGGGGGCTTGCCCCTGTGCTTTCGTTCAGAACCAAAGAAAGACCAAGCAACTACACTGATTTGAGAGTAGATGGCACTCCCCCCCCCCCCATTTTTTGAGCCATCTACTCTCAAATCAGTACACATGAACCAAGAGCTGTGAAGAATTCCCCACCGGCAATCAACACTCGGTGGCAAGCCCCTTGATCGGTTGATTTCCTTAAGCTTGGCTTGGGTCGGTTGATTCCAGGCAAGGGGTCAACCCTCTGCCGATATCCAGAAGCGCCTTCTTGCAACAGGCACAGCCACAACCGCCGTCACCACAAGAAACACAACCACAAGACCCTCCAACCTCAGCGACCATAGCAACCACAGCAACCACAATCACAAACACCAACCAAAAGCACAAAAGCAACAACCGTAAAGAACACCTGAACTGTGCATACAGCATGAAACGAGATCCAGCTGGATTGCGCCCACCCGCTCGCCTCTCCCGATTTCATACTCTGGGTAATCCCAGCACATCCTGAAGTTGCCATCAGTTCAACATCTCATTTGCAGGAATCGCTCCGTCAGTCACGCTGAACAGGTGCAGGCTGCAGAATCAGCACAACACTCCAACTGGCATGAATCCAAGATGGTTTCCAGTTCCCACCACCCAATCCACTACCTCCAGGGCATAACGGTGAATATGCCAAGAAAACATACTGGACATCAAGCCATATAGAAGCTGCATGCCTCGCCCCCCAAAAATGCAAGGTCCTGGTGCAGACAAGGCTGGGGTTTTCGGCAACACCCCCAACGTGGCGTCGCAAACTTTTGCGGCCCGTAGGATGCACACATTGGCTGAGGGCTGCGTATGTGAGAAGGCATCGTGACCACCACGTGGTGGCGGGGGGGGGGGGGGTTATTGATCCGGAGTCAACTTCAAGAGAGCTCCACCTGGTCGCTTGGTCGCTCCACCGTTTTGCCGAGGTGATCCATGTTGAAATCCCCTGCCAAAGACAAAAATGTAAAGGATGCTTGAGGCCGCATATGACTCGTGGCTATCAAAATTATCAAGGTTCCCTCAACAGGACATGGTAAACCCAGCCAGGCCCCCTGGTTTGCATGGCTGTGGCAGAGAAAGGTGCGAGGTTGAGTTGGGACCAAGGCCCCGTCCAATCTCTAGGGTGCTTTCAACGAATCTCTTTGCTTGCCAGGCACCGCATGTACAGAACCAGCGGGATGATCCAACAGGATAGCCTCGGCTATGAGCGAAAGCCGGCTAGTCTCGAAGGGCGTACAAGGCGAACAAGAAACAAATGCACATCTGCTTGCCTAGATTTGGTGGTTTCAATAAGTGGTTCCCCATAAACCCCTTTCAAGAACTCGGACCTCTTTGATCCCCAGAGCAACCAATCCAAACCAGCAAAACATAATGAGAGAACGACACAGAATGAAAGGCACACATGGGTTTCTCCAAATACGGGTGCCACCAAATGGATGTGTTTTTTTTTGTTCTGTTTTTCTCGATTGGTTTCCCTCTAAGCCAACCCCCCCCCCCCTTAAAAAAAAAAAAAAAGTACCCTCACCAAACGGCCCTTGTATTCTTGGGAAATGGGTGTGTCCCAAAAATCGTGCTAGAACATGGCCGGCTTACTTTGGCCAAAAAAAGCAAGACGAAGCCAACTTATCGCGGGCACTGATAAGCCGCCCCCAAGAACACCGCCAAAGGGCGGGTTTCCAGACCAACAAGTCGGCACAAAACCCCCCGCGCCCCCCAAGGGCGGCTCGTTGTTTTCCCTTGGCTTCCCTTCAAGAGGCATGGACCTACAAACAAACCTCTTTGAACACAATGCAGACCTCCATTTGCTTCTTCGTCCCCGGGAAAAAAGAGAAAAACACCCAGTAGTGACAGATTCCCTTCTAAAACCTTGGAAAAAACGTCTTCACCAAATTGGGCGCTGACCCTGCGAGCGAAACGCTTTTTTCGCAACCCAAAACCAACCCCTGAGGAGGGCAGCCGAAGGGCTGTGCATGCCCAGCTAGGAGCTTGTGAGCACGAAAGGTTGCCCTCAACCTAGGTGTCCTTTTTGGGGGAGAAAACCGGGAGAGGGAAAAAAAAGAAACAAAAAAAAGACAGTAGTGGTAGATTCCCTTCTAAAACCAACAGGGGGAAATTGGGAAAAAAGAAAAGGCCCTACCAATGGAAGAAAACCCACCTAAACCAGCCCCATCTATTTCGAGCCAAAATCACCTCACAAGGCCGCCTATGTGCTTTAAGGGAGCGTGGACGTTTGGTGCGATGGACTTGCTGTCTTGGTTATGTTGGTGCTTGCTCTTTCCTTGCCATCGTTGCTTGCTTGCTTCCTTGTTTCCACATGTGTCATTGTCTCGCCTGTCTTGCTTCTTTCTCCTGCGCTTCCCTACCAACCTATCTGAGCAGCACCCAAGCCCATTGTTGTACCAGACAGAACCGTTTGAAATTGTGAGGGGGTGGTTGGAAGGAACACCAAAAGGAAACCAATCATTGTAGGGGCCTTTTTGGGCACATGCTTGGAAGTAAGAAGCCTTTAAATTTGACGTGGGTATGACTATGATGGTCCCATTCATTGACCGTTGTCAAAGCCAGCCGCAAAGTGCCACCCTTCCTCCCCAATCATAGCACCGCTGCTATGTTAGTGGGAAGGGGGGTAAGTTTTAAAGGGCAACACCTCCACTTTCCAACTTCGACTCATTCCAGAAACCCCCACTGCCCACCCCTCCCCCCCCAGCCCCCCACCTCCTCCCCCCACCCCTTCACCCCCCATCCCAAGCCCCCCAGCCCCCTCCCCGAAGCCCGTTTTCAGCCCCAGCCACGGGGTCACGGAGGCGCCCAGCAGATCCACCGCGGCGCCGAAGAAGGGCACCACGTTGGCCAGGAGCCACGAGGCGAACAAAGTCGTGGCCACCACCAGCCTCCGCGCTCGACCGCGCGGCTCGACCCACTCGACCCACTCGACTCCGCGACTCGATCGTTGGCCCTGCAGGATCTAAGTACCCGCGCAAAACTGGGAAATACATACACTTGGGAACCTGGCAAGCGCCCCCTAGGAAATGAATGCACTTGGGAAATGCACTTGAGAAGCTTCAATGTCCCATTAGGGGATGAAGTTCCCTCCAAAAGTGGTCTTCCCCACTGAAAGGGGACTGGGCCCGCCCTTGTTTCCGTTGTCAGAACCCCCGGGCCGTGAAACATGTTCTTGGGTTCTGTGTAAGGCCTGCCCGACTGATCCGATTGCAAAAAGGGATTCGTGCTTTGCTCCCCTGTTCTGGGGGATCGTTTTAGTCGGAAAAACAAAAAAACAGAGGGAGATCACCAACCTTGACCAGACTGATCCGACTGCAAGTGATGCTTGCGAAACATCACCGGCCTCACGAAAGGGTCCCTCAATTTGGACACATCTAGTTGACGCATAAGAATGTCCAGCGGAGACTCAAATTCGCCCCCCCCCCCCCTTCCCCCCCAACATATATATATATATATATATAAAGGATCCGTGTGTTGTATTTGTATTATTCTCTTTCTTTCTTCTTTTTTGGGGGAGGGGGGGGGCTAGAATCCATCTTTTTTTAATTTCTGGGGGCTCCCAAAAGAAGACCCCGGTTTCCCGCCATCGGCGAATCGATCGCTGAACTCCTTTTGCCGATCGCTGCCACGGAGCTCGAGCTGAAACCGGAAATCTGCGCTGGGCATGCGCGAGCCCCGCGTCCGAAAGCGCGGAATCGACGGAAGGGTCTGTCTTTTCTGGAGCTGGGACCCTTTTTGGTGGCTTCGAATGGAAGCTCCATGGAAAATTGGCAAAAAAAATCTTCTGGCAAGGTCCCCCAAACAAAGACACACCCATAGTGGATGCCAAAAAAAGCCTTGGAGGAGGCTGTCCAGGGTACGATGGAATCATAGCCTCCTCTCCTTGGAGCCAAAACTTTAGACCGGGGCACCTGAACTTCCTCCTCCAAGGTTTGGCATCACTTCCACTCGAAATGACCTAAAGCGAGTGGACTAGGCGTGCAAGTCCGATTCTTTTGCCTTGTGGGTGGATTGCCTTCATGCCAAGGGCAGAATCATCTCACCCAAGCTAGCAAACACAGAATGCAGTCTGCTGGCGCAACCTCAAGCTCCACCAGAGGCTCTCGGCATTTCGCTGACAAAATGCAACCCCCCCTGCTCGGAAAATCCGAATGCAGACGGGGGCCCCAGCATTCAACAACACAAAACGCCTTTAGCACCCCGTTCCCCAGACCACTTGCGGGTTTTTGGGATCTACGCTGCAGCCATGTGAAAGGATGTTGTTTGTCTGCCACACCCTTTTTCAAGTAGTGGGAACAGGGGCACGATGTGAATATGGCTGAGCTTTCGCCTGCAGCAAAAATGGCGGGTCGCTGGCGACCAAACTGCCGCCTTTGGGGTCATGAAAATCTCAACGCCGAGTTGTGAGGGCCACATCCTGTCGTGGCCATCAACCATCTTGGATCCATCCGGACTGCCAAAGCCTCAGGCGTTGAGCTTGACGCACCGCAAGTCGCGTATGCACATGACCCTCACCTGGCCGGTGAGCAGGCACAGCACCAGGTCATGCGAGCCGCTTCCCTCGGCGCCCGCAGCGCCCATCGCTTTCGCTTGCGCCCCCAGCACCGCAAAGTCCTCGGGAGTGCGGTGCCTGGAGGTCTCTTGGCTCAGATCCGCCCCGGCGGCCAGCAGTACTCGCAGCATCTGGTAGTTCCCCTGCCACGCCGCCACGTGGATGGGGTAGATCTCCTCGCTGCCCACGCTGCCCACGCTGCCGGCGGGCAAGTTCACGTCCACGAAGCGGTGCCGCCGCAGGAACTGCCGCAGCTCTTTTCTCTGCGCCTCCTGGCGGGGCCTCAGCGCCTTCCGCTTGCGGCTGGGAGCCCCCAGGCCCACCGCCCGCAGCTCCAGCTCCACATGCTCGGCATCCTCCAGGTCCGCCAGCACGGCCGGCTCAGGCCAGGCGCATGGGGTCGTCGGGTTCCTTCCTGCGCCGCTTTCATCCGGCAAAACCCGCTGGAAGACGCGCTCCTCGGGGCTGACCTTGGCCGAAACCAACTTCCGGCCCAACGCCTTCAGCGAAGTCAGGATCATCTTTTGAGCCCAAACGCCTGGCACACACTCATCTAGCCACGGCACATGTTACAGGCAACACGTTCTCCAAAAAGCCACTAACGACATGAATGTCTTGCAAATGGGAAACCAGCATCCTGGTGAACCAAAGTGTTCCTTGTGGGAATTCTTCGCAGGGCAAGCAATCCGGAATCTCCTGAAAGAGTAGCTATTCTGACCTTGCTGTTCACATAGGGGTTGATTATTTTTCCATTATCTTCAGCCAACGTGCTTTTCAAAAACCGATCGCCATTTCCCCAGGGTTTTTCGTGGTTTTCTAGAAAGAAGGATTTACCCCTAGAACCAAGCTCAGACAACAGCCAAGCCTACCGCGTCTCTGAGCGCGCTTTGAGACAAAAGCTCATACCACCCGCTGTTTTCGTCAATCTCCGGCTCCCCACGGACATTAAGCAGGAGCTGCTGCGGCGACTTTAAGAAACAGACTTCCCTTGCGACTAATTCACGCGTCAAGCTGCGGTTCACCATCGACTTGATACCCGACGGTTCCGAAGCCAATGTGTTGCAATTTGTCGTCCTTGTCCTCCAAAAGAAAAAGACACCTCCAAACTTCTAGTAGGCCAAAATAACAGCTGTGCTGGTCTTTTACGGCTCAAAACCGCCGTATTATTGTTAAGGGACAGGCGCAAAAGACGGATTCCGGCAGATCCAATTGACTCAGTTGCCTGGCCACCCTGGCGTTATCATTCAGTCAAGGCACGTCCAGCCAATCCTGGGCGGCTTCAGTCGGCTGATTTAAGTCAAAGCCTGGTATCAAAACAGACCTGGAGCCTCTACTCTTCCAGAAACTGCGCCATCCCAAACTTAAAGCTCTCACTTTTGTGGCTTGGCTTGCGCAACATAGGAATTTAGAAGGGAGAAGAACTTTACCTTTTTGCCTTTTTTTTCTTTTTCTCCTTCCATTTGCTGAAATGAATGTATTTTAGTTTCCCCTGTTGGCTTTCAAGGAGACACATCACTACCTGACTACGGTTTGGCGTTTTTTTCCAAGGGACTTAAGAAAAAGGAAGGGTACGAGTTTGGGCCAGTTGAACACATACTTTTGCTCGCTGGCGGTTGGAAGCGAGGAGGGGTTTTTTTGCTGGCTCTTGAAGAGGGAGCCAGGGAGCTACCAGGTACCAGTTGTGCAACACGGAAGCTTAACAAGTTTTGGAGAGTGCTGAGCTTTGCCCTGCTGGCACTTACAGCGGGGCAAAAGAGACATGAAGGAGCTTGGCATCCAATTGAGTGGCAATCGAAACCTGGGTAGTGACAGGAAAGGGCCTAAGGCTGACCCCGGATCAATCAACCCGTCCGAAAAGGGCCCATTCAATAAGTGGGTTGTCCCATCCTGATCAAAACCAACCAGGGCTTTGTCCAGCCAAAACATTGGTGCGGCTGCCCTTATCACCTGGAGTGCTCGGCAAGTGTGTGGACTTCAGCCACTCGGGTTTGGACAATTTGAGTGGAATCCCCTTTTGAGGACCTTTTTGTTCCTATTCTGAGCAAGCCCTCATAACTTGGTTGACGTTGGGTTAGGGGAGCAAACGTTCTCAAATTTTAGCAATTCAGTGGATTTGCAGTTCAACCACTAAACCACAACAAGCCCAAAAATGTAAACAAAAGAATGTCCCCCAACAACAACCATGAATAGGGGCAGCCCACCTTTTCCTGGGGGTTCATCCCTTTAGTTCAGCTTCCGACTAGTTGGTCGCTTGGATTGCTGGCTTTCCCAACGACGTGGGAAGAAGGCCTCTCTCCCCGTTTCTGAGCCGAGCCGTCGCTTCGCTCCGATCCAAGGCTCCAGGACCTGGGGCGGTTGTCGTCGGCGTGGGCGTAGTTCTTGTCGATCAGCCGGTGGACGGACTTGCAGAAGACCACGCCTCAGGGCCAAAACAAGAAAAAACAAAAAAAAAAACAAAGAAGAAGCTGGATCCCCAAGAGGGGGTGGCTGATTTTGTTATGTGGTTGCTTTTTTTTTGGGGGGAGGGTACCCTTCAAAGGTGGGTCCACAATTGAAAGCCAAAGACAGAAAAACAAAGTGGGCTTGTGCCTTTTTTTGAGAGTGCCATTTACAAGGTTATTGGTGTTTTTTTCCCGGAAAATGTCCAAGCAAAACGCATTTTGGGGTGGCACCCCGAATATGCACAAGGACCCTTGGGATCTCTCAAAATCAACCGGGGGTTATTTATTGGTTCCGAATTGTCGGTGGATCCTCGGCTCATTCCCACTGACACACAGGGAAGTTGGGGAGGCTCGAGGAACGAGGGGGGGGGCTTTGACACGGCTCACAGAAGCCTTTTGAATCAATTAATTGAGCCCCCTACTCCGCAGAGATTGGGTCAGGGAAACAATCCATGCGGAGCCGGTGTCCTTTCCGCTTCAGCCGCTTTAGTCCCGTTTCACTTGGACTGACCCCGTCTGTTCAGAATCCAACCTGGTCACCACGCTACTTTTTGGGGGAGGGGTCTGGTGTCAAGAAGAGAATGGTGATTTCCCTCCTTGGGCTCTCTTCCCCTCAGCCGACGTGTCCCCGAAAAGATGGGAGATGTGCAGACCACTTGGGGGCGTGAGACCCTTGGCTGAAGGAAGGCTCCTTCGTCTGAATAGCGGGCCCTGATCCAACCCCCCCTCCCGGGTGTTAGACTCCGCGCCCAAAAAGTTTGTGGGCGCTACCCCTCAAAGCCCTTCAAACCAGAGGTTTTCGGTGATCCGAATCATTTTGCACAACCGCTCCAAAGGGGGACCACCTCCCACCCCCCTCCCAAGACTCAGCATGTCCTGAGAGATCCTGAGAGCCAAGTCACCCTTGATCAAGTACGAGATGAGCATGTGCGTAAGCATGCATCCTGTTTTGCAGACTCAGAAGGGATGCGGCTTGTTTCCATATGGCTAGAGCCATCCCGATGTTTGTTTGGAGCCTGACTCTTTCATCGCCCACGCGCTTACCATTTCTCGGTCTTCCGCCTGGCTGGGCGTGCTTGCAATACGGTGGATGGACGAAATCCTCCTAGGCACCACCGTTCAGAAACCCTGAGATGACTCGATTCCCCCTGGAAATACCAACAATGGTTTCAACCATAGTTTCAAAGTGGTGCGAAATGGATTTCGTCCATCCAGCGTAGTTTGCATCCGCTCGCCTTTGAGTCCACCTAGCGATGCTTTTCGCCAACCCTCCTGCAATGGGGGTCTGTGGATCTTCTGATAGTAAACGTTCACACACTTCTTGGGGCCAAGACTTGGTTGCTGTTGACCCTCCTGCAAAAAGTTGACCACTTTTTGGGGGTTTAGTGGGAAACACCTTTATTCCCCAAAAAGTTAAAGTCTAAAAAGATCCAACCCAATAGCCGTCAAGAAGAAGAAAGCCACGAACAAACTCAAAGACGTCTATTGCTCCCATGCAAATCCTCGCTGATTCCTTGAGCTCGGGAGATGGGGCGCAAAGACCACTGGCCCACTTCTTGGGAACAAAAAAAGAGCGCTCAGAGCCTGCTCCAAAAAAATAAAAAAAAATAAACTGACTAGAAACCTGACTGCCCTACTTCAGAGCGGGAAGACCATCAAAAAAAAAAAACGCGAAAATTGCAGGGGCAACTCTAAGAGGGGGGACTTAGCAAGTTATAGCTCGGCTTGGTAAAAACTTAGTTGGGGAATCGAACACCCAAGGAAGCTTTGCCCGCGCCAGCTTTTCCTGGCTTCCAATGGAAGGACACCAGGGTTGGATCGCAGAATTCCGGGCACCGGATGGAGAACTCCAAATGCGTCGGAACTGCGCCAGCGAATTGCTTCCTTGCAACTCTCCGCCTACTTCCCTCAAGGTGGTTTGGAGTGGTGGCTTGGTGCTCCGGTGGCTTCCCATTCACCCTCAAGCGCCAGGGAATACAAAAATCCCAACCAAAATCCAACCCAAGCCAGCGTGAGGGATACTCGTCCTGCGGCCACTTGGAAGGCCGTGCCGAAGGGCAAGTTCTCGTTCCTCGGACAATCTGAGGAACCAGAGCTTGAGGGGCCTTCTGGGGTAAGAACCCAAGGAAAGCACACCCAACAAGCATCAACGAGGTTGAGCAAAGGCTTCTCAAACCTTGTCTCTTTCCTTGGGGGGACCACTCTAAAAACCAAAAAGAATCGGTTCTCAAACTTTGCTTCTTGTTTGGCAGGGGGCGGACCGGGTCCGCACTGTTTGTGGCAAGGGGATTGTCCACCCACCTCCACCTCTCCAAATCAACATGGAAACTCAAAATAGGGGGGTCCTCCAATGGTGGATGCCACAATATGATAAGCAAACCAACCATACTCAACCACAAAACCGCGGTAAATCGCCGAAAATTCAAGAGTTCCCATGTTCCTTTTTCTTTGGGGCGTCCACCGTTCCGCAACAACTGAAAATCTCAAGCAGAAACTCTTTTTCCGCCGAGGGGCATCATGCCGTCCACCTCAGACCACGGGCCGCTTACGAGATTTGGAGGAGAGGGCACAGTTGGCAAGCAAAGCATGGCCCCCGGAAGAAAACCATGGGTTTCTCTCCCAAAACTGCAGGACCTCCAATTTTTGGCATGTATTTTTGGGTTTCCCTTTCAAACCCACCAAACGGAAGTTCCGTAAAAAAGAGGCGATGCAGCCCCATCGCGGATCTGCAAACACATGGTTCGACCAGTCAATGGCCCAATCTTGCGGGTATCCAAATAAAGGAGCCGAGTCTCTATCCGGAGAAAAGCTGCCGGAGGTTGAAAAAAGACTCGCCCCCGGTGTTTTTTCCCCCCCAAAGTCAAGTGGCAGGAACTTGAAAACAAAACCCAGCTTTCAGATTCCGAGTTTTTTTCCTAGAAGTGAAAATCATCACCCCAGAGCCACAACTGTTCGACTTGATTCTCCAGGGCCCTAATATTGAAAGCTACTCGGTGTGACTTTGGGGACTATGGATTTGCCCTTCCGACCTTGCTATGGGGACGCCTGCCGATCAACCAGAGATTTCTTTGTGCGTTCCAATATGTCTTACATTCAAACAGGAGATCCCATCACAGCCTTGAGAAGCTGTGTTCCGGTAGAATGTCCTGCAACCCTACCCTTTTCTTGCATGGGATACCGCGGAAGATTGCCCAGTTTGTTCAAAGCCCGGATGGGCCAGGAATTCCGAAAGTGAGGGATGACTCACACTGAAACAATCCCAGGGCCGTAACCGCCAAAACACCACAAGGAAAACCACCACCTGGCATAGCAGGGATCCTTACATTATACACCTGAACATTGCCTTGTAAATGGTGGTGTCCCTATATTTTGGTGGAAAAAGCCACGTTTCAAATGGTTGCAAAATGTCTATTTTTAAGGAGCCCTGCATAAGGATGAGGAATTACCTGTCTTTTGGAGGTTGCCCTTAGGCCCTCCAAAGCTTCAAGGGGATCCTTTCTAAGGGCAACCACTCCCGACAAAGGGAGAGAGAAAAAAACAACACGCACATGAACATAGGGGTCCTTTTAGGTTGGAAATAGATGGGTTTCCCTGGTAGATGAAAAACAAATCCACCGGGTAAACCAGGAATCGCCATCTATTTTTCCACCAAAACAACCAAAGAGGACACCTAGCCTATGCCCACATTGCTCGGTGGTGTCCTGCTGGCGTCCTGGGCCTGGGGGAGAAGAAAAAAAAAACGACGTTGGGTTTGCACCCACTTCTGCTTGAAGATGTGCCCAGCCAAGAAAACGGGTCACAAGTTGCGTTGGGCCGACCCCTCTTTCTACGTTGCAAAATCTGTGGGTGTCCGTTAAAAGGTGCAACCCGCCCTGCTGAAGACTGTGTGGGTGGTTTTGGCTCCCCGCTCAAAACCCCGTCCAAAGGTTCCCTTTGTCAGCAACCCAAGCCCGCCTTGTCGCCCATGAACATGTAGCCGCCAATTCCGGCCAGCGTGAACATGATGAGCTGGAAGGGTGCGGAGACCCCAGCCTGGCGAGAAAATTCTCGCGCCACAAGCTGGGCGTCTCGCGCCACAAGCTGGGCGTCTCGCCCCCTGAAGGAAACCAAAGCTGGAACTGGCTTCCTTCTGGACAAGCGGGTTAAGCTCAGAGGTATTTACGGGGCCCCAAAGCTTTTGGTCACACCGACTGACTGGCAGCTGGAGGCCAGAGCCAATGCTGCCATTTCTGTCACTGGGCCTTTCGACAAGTGCTGCGTGTGTCTGAGGGGTGCGCCCGGGCATTTGGAAGCCGAGAAAAGCGCTGGAGCTGTTTTGCCCGCCTGTTCCAGATCCAGACCCATTGCAAAAAAGATATGCTTGGCCTGGACCAACGGGGACCAAATCCTGTACCCCCGTTTGATAGGGTGGGGGCTCCTCAGCCGGGGCCCAAAGTGGTCTAAATCCAACCACATTTTCAGGGGACCCCCCCCCCCAGAAAAATCAAACCAGGGGTCCAGCAGGCCGAGGCACATATGCCATCGGCATCTTGGAAGGCTCCTTCATCTCTGCGATGATTTCCTCGGCGACTGGCTTTCTGAGCTGCATCCCTGTCGCAGAATTGGGGACACGTCTTTAACATGTGTAATGGTTTGCCGGTTTGCTCTCCCGAAGCCAAGCTTAAGTACTGTCTGTGAAGAGTATTTCAGGCTGGATGTCTGAAAACAAATGAATGTCATTCGTTGCCCATGGCTATGTCCAGAGACCAGAACATTGCCCCTAGCGAGGACCCGGCACCTGTCGTGCCTCCTTGGAACAGGGCCCGTTCCTAGCGTGCCCCTCGCAAACACCACCCCAAGAGAACTCGCAACTTTGAATGGCGAGCGGGATGGTGTGCAAGCCACGAGAAAAATATCGGAACTGAGGAAGCCAATGTGAAAAGAGGGACGCTGGATGTGACACATTCCGCAAATAGTTTTTCCCAAACAGATTGCAGCCCAGATTCCATCAGCATGAACTGCGACGTCATGCCAAAGGTGAAGGTGGATAAACCACTGAGGATCATACTCGACCTCAGCATGTCGCCCCTACCTTTCGTGGGAGGGGGGGGGGGGGGGTGGGCCCCAACTTTTGAAGGGGGTGGGGATCTCAGGAAAAGCAGCGTCGGGAGGCTGGCTTGGGGCTTGGACAGTAAGAAGCCCCGAGTGGATTGGCCAAAAAAACACAAACTGTTTTTTCCCACTAATAAGAACAAGTCTACAAGAAAATACGGAAAGGGCGATGAACAACCTGCATTTGGACCAACTCTGACCCTCACTTCGGATCAACTCACTCCAAAATGGGAAGCCTCTTTGGGTTGCTTGCCCTTTTGCACCCTTATTGAAGGAAACCATTGAGCTTGGCGAACCACCTGGAAGTTCGGGAAAGAAACCAGCCCCCCCCCCCTTCTCCCTGAAGCTCAGAAAGGTTGGCATAGGCAAGCCCAACTCAGGAACCGAAGTGGAACCGCAGGCCTCGCCCAAAACCCAAAACCCAAGTAGAGAATGGTTCTGCCACAGGCGTACTATACCCCCCCAAAAAAAAACGGCTTCAAAAACAACCTACAAGAACCCACTCTGACATAGGCCTTACTCCGACCCCCCACAACCCCCCAATACAAAACCGAACACCAAAAAACCGGCAGCCCCGGCAATCTTGCCTTGGCCGGCCTTCGCTTTTCCCCCTCCCCTCATTCGCTTCAAGCATTCGGAGAGAGCGGACGAGTCGGACCGTCGGGTGGCGTCAGCTCGCTGTAGTTCTCCACCTTGCTGCCCGGGACCTTGATCTCGCTGGTGCCCACAAAGGTGTAGTAGCCCAAGGGGATCCTGGGATTCAGTCCAGCCGCCCCTGGCGATAAAACTGGTCAAACTGGGTGTGCAACTGGCTGTTTGTTTCTTGCTTTTCTTTTCTTCTTATTTTTTTGGGGGGGCGGGTTGAACAACACCAAAGAACTTTGGATTCCCTTCACAACTGCCAAAAAGGTGCTCCAAGAGCTTCACGATTTGAGGGCTCAATTGGAAGCCGCTGTCCTCGGAACCCGCAGATCCGCCCCGCGGAAATCCCGGTGGGAAAGGCTTCCAACAGACCCGAGATGGGAAACACCCGGAAACACCAAACAGGGCTTGCACACGACACCCGAGGTTCTATTTGGGTCTTTGTCTTTTTCATTTTGTTGGAGCGAAGCCTTTTGCGGTGGTTGGGGGGGAGCACCCGTTTGGGGCCCCGGTTCCCGAGACAGCAGCCATCTCTCCACCCCTCTCGCGGCATATGCCGTGCGGCATCACGGTGCCCATGAGCGTGGCGATGTTCACCTCGACCGCAGCCCGGCCCGGCCCAGGCAAGTCTCGTGGGCAAAAACGCCAATAGAGAAAGAGAAAGAAGAAGAAGAAGAAGAAGAAGAAGATGATGATGATGATGACGATGATGATGATGAATCATATTTTGTGGATTTGGGCAGTCAGCCGCATATTTGATTAGGTCACTGTTTTGGAAAGGAAGAAGGAGTAAAAGAGTTCAATCCCTGAACGCGCGCCTCAGATCTTCCGACATGCCCAGGCACGACAGCCTTAAGCCTTCCGTGGGAAATGGACCCTCAGACCTGCAAGACGCGTCGGTTCGACAGCCAAAAAGCCGAACCCACCACCACCACCACCACCACCACCACCATCATGGTTCCCTTTGTGTCCTTTTCGGCTGGTTGAAAAACTCACCCATGTGTGGCTGATAGTTTCAGGGTGCAATGTGGGTCAAAAAGAAAGCAGACCAACCAAGCCGGGAAAGAACAAAAGTCCAAAAAACAAATGAGACCTGAAGAAAACGAAACTGAACAGAACATGCCTCACTGAACCCACCAAAAAATAAACCATCCACCGGCCCAAGGGAGGTGACCCAAAAAAAACGAGATCCAACTTGTTTACTTGTGATACCCTTGCCCCTAAGGTTTCACAAGGAAAACCAAAAAGGAAAACCCACCACGCCCGTTTTTTGGGCTCATAGAACCCCCCAAAAAAAAAAAAAAAAAAAAACGAGGGGGGAGCGAGCCACCCCTGGGGACTCTTGTTCGTCCCTCCCCCCCCAAAAACCTTTTTTTTGCCCAAGGCGCCCAGACCAAGCTCTGCCAGGAGCCCATGTGCCGGGCCGTGGCGGCGAAGGGCAGCAGCCTTCCGACCGAGCGACCGATCGCCTTTTGCCGGCGGCCGAAAAAATTGGGATGGGGATGGAGATGCTTCGCAAAAAGCCGGCAGGTTGGACACCAAAGTCTGATTAACTAACAGATAGATAAGATAAACAGACAAACAGACAGACAGACAAACAGATTAAATAGACAGATTAACTAGCAGATTAACTAACAGACAAACAAATACATAGACATAGATAGATAAGATAGGTAGGTAGCTAGGTCGAAATACTCAGTTGCCCCTGAGGGACCCAGAACTAAAAGGTGATCACCTTTTGGGTTGCCATGACTAAAACTAGACCAAACAGGAGAAACCAAAAGGTCAGATCCGGTCGGCTTTGGGCAACAGAGGGCACCAAGAACGTGATCCTCCCTTCCAAAAAATTGCACCAAAAAAGAGCGCTTGCCTCGTTTGGAACCTTTAAAAAAAAGGAATTAACAAAAGAACAAAAAAACGCCTGCGGCCTGGGAGGCGTGGGGGTTTGGATTCGGATTTGAACCCCTGGCTTTTGTAGAGGGTAAATGGGACACCCCTCCTTAACCACCACCAATCCAAACCACCAATTAGAGGGCAGCTAATTAACAGATACGCATTGGGGCTTCATCCCAAATATATTGCGATCCACTGAGGCGGTTGTAAGCAAATCGACTGGATTTCACCTTTTGGTGTTCCTATGTTTGTGCATTGTTCGTCATGGCACCAACAGGATATGTTTTGTTTCTGGGTCGATCGGGGGCAACTGAGCATAAGGGGCGTGCCCACATTCTCATGATCATGGCCATATATGTAGTAGGGAACCCACAAGGGATGGGGCTTTCTCGTTTTCCGAGCCAGGAATGAAAAACTATTCAGTTGAATTGCAGGCGAGAGGCAGCAATCCAGCATACATGACCCAGTTGGGCAGGCAAACCTGGATTTGATAGAACAGCATACCTTGGTGCCGAAAGCTCGCGGAAAATGTTCACAGGAGAGAAAGAAGAGAAAAGACGTGGGACCCATGCCAATGTGCAGTGCATACGTAGATGGCACATGCTCCTTATCCGTGGCAAACCCTTTCCAGCCCCTGGCTGAACAAAAACGTCGAGCGCCGTAAGTGCCCAAGTCCTTACAGAACTGCTGGTAGCTCTCTCCAGGCTCACTCTTTACAAGCAAAAATTGAAAATTCAGGGTCTCAGCTCCCTTCGTCCGGCTCCCTCCCAACCACCAGCTACGTCGATGTATTTTTTCATGCCCCTTTCTCGTGCCGCGGCTGGGGTGCCAAAGCCCTTGCCGGCGCTCATGAGGTAAAGCACCAACATCCCCAGCATGAAGGACTTCTGACAGAAGCCCGTCATCGCCACCATCCTCGATTCGCCAGGTGAGTCACAATCGAAACCCGGTATTAAAATTGCCTACCCAGAACCATGCTTCAAGAATTAAGAAGGCGGCCGCAACTATTTCTGGCTGGGACTGCCCCTTGCTAACCTTCATCTACCCAGGTTTCGATTGTGGCTCAGGTTGCCATCACACCAACCAAACAGTCAAGCAAGCAACCAAGCACGCAAGCAACCAAACAGGCAACAAAGCAGCCAAACAACCAAGCAACAAAGCACTGCCAGCCAGGGACACGCATGGGATTGTGCAAGCACGGCTGGCCAAACTGCATCCAAGGCGCAGATGCCGCTGCCATCGCGGGGCGACGGCGAATGCGTCGCGCACCAATCCCTTGCTGCTTGCGGGCAGTTGCCGGGAAGAGGGGGGAAAAAAAAGGTCCCAGAGTTGTACGCGAAAGGTCCTCAAAAAATTGGCGTCCCTGGTTGCTCCCGGGCCCGGATGAATCCACTGGATCAACAGAAGGTTGTTGCTGATGAATTCTGGGTGCAAGCTGCTTTTCTACGGGTAAGCCCTTTGACCAAAAAGGAGGCAGTTGTTGAGTTGTTGAAGGCTGGCCGCACCCTGAAAAAACCAGTAGGGTCAACAGCATCTCGGTTTTTGCCGGTGTCGCCGTGAGGGGAGCAGCCTTTTCCAACAAAACCCGATCACGGTCCCATGTTCATTTGTTCACTGCGTGGTCCGCTCGCTGGTCTCATAGAAAACTCCCCCAGGGCGTCCAGAGCTCCTAGTGATTTGCCTTGAAAGCAACCCGATCACAACTGAGCAAAAAGACCTCAGTGACTCTGGAGAACGGCACAGGGCGCTGACGTCTTTTCGAACCCCCCACGCCCAGAAAGCCACCGACCGTTCCACACCCAAAGCTTCCTTTCAGCATTTTTCGGCGGGTAAATGAGGAATTCCATGAAGTCGGGATCCGGATGCATGAAAAACACCGATCGAACATTGCCTTGCTTGTAAATGGTGGTTTCCAACTTTATTTCGGTGTGGAAAAAGCCGAACCATGTTTCAAATGGTTGCAACATGAACTTCTTTTCAGGAGCCCTGATGAGGTCGGGCCGGAAAGCTCAGCCTTCCTCAGTGCAGACCAGTGGCGGTGTAGGTGATGGAATCTTTGCAGGTGGGGCAGAACATCCTCGCCAGGCGGACATGCCTCCTAACCCCTAACCCTCATAAAACCGATCAAAACGAAAACGGGGCCGCCAAAAAGAAGGGAAAGCGCCATTCAGCAAATTTGCGCGGAGAAGACAAAAAAACTTATGATACCAAAGTCTGGGTCAACCAAAGTCTGAGCCACAAGAAACGAGCTAGAACGGGTCCTTGGGAGCCGGATCGAACCGCCGCCCTTGCTGTTGACCCTCTGCAAAAAGTTATGAACTTTCTGCTGGGGGCAATGGAAACCCTGGATTTCCCCCAAAAGTTGAAGTCTAAAGATCCAGCCCAAGAGAAATCAAGGAAGGCAACCTTTCCGGAAGTTCAAGCTTCGGATGTCCTGTGTTTCAGGCTGATCGGAAGCGAAACGTTCGTGTCTCGACCCCCAAGAGGGAGAAAAAAAAGCGAGCGGCCACCCGAAGCCGAGGCTCCTGTCTTTTTTTCCGCCAAAACGCCGCCCGCCCCAACCAAACGCCACCCAACCGCGGAAACCGGACCCGGCGACCGGTCCGAACTCGCCACATGACGATGGAGATGTGCACGTTGGCCAGCAGGAGGAGGACGAGCCTCAGACTACTGGAGGCGCGGTCCCGATCCTTTCTGCTTGGAGAAGCTCAAACTGATGGACCCGTTGGTTCGATTGGGAAATCTAAATGGAACCATCGGGTCCCCCAAAGATACCCAAACCCAGGGCTCCACCGAAGCAACTGCGAAAACTCGTTCCTTTCCCTCTACGCCGATTGTGCAACCCGTTTCTCATGATCACCTCTTCAAATGGGCGGCTCGTCTTTTTGGAGTTGCCCTTGGTACAACCAAACCTTGTTGGTGCTGAAAGGGAATGAGAAGTGGACCCCGAGTTCTTTTTCACCCTCCACCTGGCAGCAACGTGGCAACCTGGGTTCATTCTCAAAGCCCCTACTCAGCACCACAGGAAGATCCCGGCTCCGATTTTCTCCAGCGAGACGTACCCAAGTTGAGCCAAGTCAAGAGAGCTCAAGCCAAGCGGCTCCAGGAGACCCAAAACCCAAGTTTCGATGGCTGACACATGGGGATCGGATGTCTCAAACCAAAAAGGGGGGTTCCTGGTATACCTTCCCCGCTTGGTTTTCAGAAGCAAGTGGAAACCACCAATCCCCAAACCGGAAATCCCAATCACTCGCAAACTTGTGTCCTTCTGGCTGTTCCAAATGTCTGGCTCTTCCTGTCGCCTCCATTTTGGAGTTGCTCTTTGGGCATGTCTCAGCTTTGAAGGAGACCCAAACCGGGCTCTCGACCCTTTTTCTGGCCCTCCTGCTCGGTTGCAGGTGCCTGACACCCAGCCAGTTAAAACAAGGAGTCTGCAGAGCAGACATATCATCATGCAGTTTTGCCAGCCTCCTTTTTTAGGGCCAAAGGGCGGCTTTTTTGTTGTTGTCCCGTTTCGGTGATTTCTGCACGTCAACGGAGGGTATAAATATGGAGCTGCTGCAAGGGCCGTCAGGTCATTTGCAAAACCCCTGGCCCACAACACCCACTTGGCTGTGGCTCAAAAAACCGGAATTCCAAAATGGAACCCTGGTAAGTGGAAGCATGGACCAACACCTGCGTAACCCCTCCTGTGTAATTTTGAGCCACAACCACTTCTGTTCCAGGGTCTAGGTTGATAAACCATATTCTCCCCGTCAAGTTCCTCCTTTTCAAGTCAGGGATTGCCTTTTTTCAAAGCTTTCAGTGAGCCACGTCCATGCTTCCGTGGGCTCTCCGAATTCACTTCTACAAGGTTCATGACCATCCCAAAGTAACCCCTAATGTTAACCCCGGATTAATAGACCCCTGGTTGGGGCTAGATTATCACTTCCTGAGTGGATTGCCAAAAAAAAATCTCAAATATTTGTTTAGGTGATCTGACAACTAAACTCTTTTTCTTGGGCAGGCTCATACAACATGGACCAGGATGAGACATTGGTGGCTCGGCTCTTCTTTTTTGTTGGCTGGCAGGGCGTCCCTTTTGGGTTCAAAAGGAAACCAAAAGGAACCCACCAGGTTTTATGGAATCCCAAAGGCAGTTCAGGTACAAGGATGCCGGTAGTTGAGAGCCCTAGCTTCCATAGGGTTCCATAAGGTTGTGTTGAGTTCCTTGGGTGCCTTGGAGAATCTTTATCCCCCCCCAAGGGAGAAAACAAAATATATATATAAAAAAAAAAAAAAAAAAAAAAAAAAAAAAAAAAACGCCCTCCGTACCCACTCCCCGAAAACCCCGTGCTGGCCCCTCGTAGGCCAGACCTTGCCCCCCCAGAACCCCCGATCGATGGATCCCATCCAGGGGGCGCAATGGCCCCCGGGATCAGGCCGAACTTGGCCACGGCCTGGGCGGCTTATCGAAGAGATCTCCGAGCGAGAGCCGCAGCCAAAACCCGGGGCTCGTCCAATCTCATTCCCTTCTCCTTGGCGCGTTTTTTATCTGGTCGGTTTGTCTGGGCGATCGGAGTGGAGGATTGAAATAAACACTACATGAGCGGTTACGACAAGGGATGCATATTTACACTTTTGGGGCGACAGAGTTGCATTGACTTCTGTTTTACGCTAATATGGTCTACCCAGAACCATGCTTCAGGACTTCAGACGGCGGAGATCCGCAGCTATTTTTTGGTTGGGATCGTCCTTTACTAAGCTACATCTACCCGGGTTTTGATTGTGGCTCAGGTGCTCATGGCTCAAGGGAGGCAAAGTGGGGAACAAAAAAGCATTTGTGGGTGAAATCCTCCAAAAACAAAAAGGAGGGGGGGAAACCAAACACTTGCGCGTGGTTCAAATCCCGATTTTGAGCAACGTTTGGAGCCCTGAAAAAGGGAGTCTTCCCACGACCCCGAGAAAACAAAAAGAAAAGCAGTTCGAACGAAAAGATGAAGCTATAACATCCATTTCCACAACTTGCCCTGGGTCGCGTAAAGCTTGTTGGGCAAGTTTCTAACAACAACCAACCAACAAACAACCCAACCAACCAACCAAACCAACCAAACCAACCCAGCAGCCAACCAACCCAACAAACAAACAGGCCATCTCCCCGCAAACCCTTCGCGGTGCAACCCCTCTCGGAATCCGAGGACCCAGCTACGGGCATCGCCAAAATCCCCGCGCCCACCACGTCCGCCACGATGATGCCAGCAGTCAGAAGCACCTGGGGCTGTCCCCATAGGTGTCCTTTTAGGGCAAATAGATGGCCCTGGTAGATGACAAAAAGCCACCAGGTAAACCAGGAATCGCCATCTATCTTCCACCAAACGAGGACACCTATGGCTGTCCCTTATTTGGAGAGCATCCCCAGATTTGTGGGCTTCTAGGGGGAGCCAAGAAGAAAGCCACAATATATAGACCTTTTTGTAAGTTTATAGGGGAAGCCAAGAGGAAAACCACAGTTTGTGGGTCCTGGGTCCCCCCCAAAAAAAACGACGCTCCCAAACATTTCAAAATGGGGGTTCCCTGGGGGTTGTTGAAAGAGTCCCCTTTTGGCGAGACATCATCTGAAATCCCTGGCTTCATCTCGGTGTTTCTCAAAAATGTATTGGGTCAAAGCAAGCCAAGCAGGTTTTGGAAACCACTACTTTGCAAGGCCCCCCACCTGGCACGATGAGTGGCATTTAACTGTTCCCCAGTCAAGTCCAAAGACCCGCATTTTCTTGCCAGTGCGATACGCGAAGAAAGAGGGCATGACCCCTATAAACCATCCTATGGCTTCCTTTCGGGCCGGGAATCGCCAGGTTCATTCCATCTCTCTCATTCTCCCTAATTTGAGCACCAGCAAGTCTTGAGGTGCTGCAAGTCAGGCGAGCTCAAAGGACCAAAACTGACACCCCCTTGGCTATCGGGTCGCTGCCGCGCGTGGGCGGGGGGGGGTGAGTGCGGGGGGTCCACTCGGGCGGAGTGTGCCGGAACGTTCCGGCAAGCCCAAAGACCGGTTGCCTCAAATCAGGAAGGAGTGTCCTCTATGGGCCATGTTACCCTGCAGCAGGGGTAACATGGAACCCCGAAACGGGGCGACCTCAAAAGGAGCCTCCAATAAAACCTCCTCTCGTCGGAACGGAAGCGCTTCAGGACCACTGGAAGTGGGGAGGCACATCAAGCAAGGTGCCACTAAAGCCACTAAACAACCGGGTATCTGGGCAAAGGTGGTTGATTTCATTTTGGTGTCTTGCCAAATGTCGACCACATTAGTTTGTAACGGGAAATATCCAAAGGACAGTCATGGTCAGCGTGCCGTGCTTTGCATAGCTCATCAGATTCATGCGTGAGTGAATGACCACGGCCTGACGCGTTGGTGAAACCAATAAAAAGGGGGGAGCCAGAAACACGGGTGGGCCCAGGGTTCCACTCCGACCTGCAAATAGACTTCAACTCAGGGGTGGGTCATGTACCCCAAAAAGGGAACCCTTGGGTTTGAGTCTATTTGCAGGTAGTCAAAAACAGAACCCTGAGTGGGCAAATTCGTCGTTTTTTTTGGGAGTCGGGCCTCCCGAAAAGGGTTTTGATTCTGGTTGGGCCGTCTGAAGGCCAGGCACATTGTTGTGTCCCAGGAGTCCCTTGAGATCGCTGTCGATGGACTCCATCCTGTGCGCCGAGACGCCGAGGCGCCGGCTGAGGGGTCCAAAGAAAAACGGCGTTGGAGAGAATTTCCATCTGGCCATGGGTCAAAATCCAAATCGCTTAGCCGCCAGTGAACATCCGATTCAATCCAACCACTAAATAGGCTCTAAAATGGGTGGTGAATTCACCTACCCCAAAATGGGATCCCATTGGTTTTGACCCACAGCCATTTGGGCCTGTCCTTTTTGAGGGTACTTTCTGTTTGTTTTTTTCTTTCCCTTTTTTTTGCGGGGGGGGCCAAAAAGGAAAAACATAATTTTGGAGGGTAATTACCACTGAATTACCTTCACTCCCACTAACATGGCACCTGCCAGAGGGTCCATTGAAGAGAAAACTAATCTTCCAGGTGCCATTCCACAGGTGCTATGTTAGTGGAGTCCTTTTTTAGTGGAGTCCTTTTGGTGGGGGGGGGGACAGAAGGAAAAACCGGTTCCCGAAAAAGAATGGAAAAAATCTGCGATACTCCCCTGCAAATTAACATGGAACCAAAAATGGGGTCACCAAAACATAGGGTTGTGGGTTCTGTGTTCGCCTGCGGGACGGGTACCAAAATGGGATTGCCTTCCCCATGACACTTTAAAGGCCAAACTTCCAACAACCATGATCATGAGGGCACTGACCTAACAAACCTTGGCAAGCCTACTAAGGTTGAACCATGCCTCGGTAAACTCACCCAAGGCCAACCACCGAACCAAAACACCAGAATCATCAGCTCCCATCCTTGCCCCTGCTAACCCACCGGACATATGAAGATAACCGTGGCAGACCAGTGTCTCCAACCACAAGCGTTGCTCCCCCAACCATTGTTGGGGGTCTCGACCTCGGGCTCGAACATGCTGAAACCACCCTGGTGTGAGGCCAGGCGCCAAGACCGTTCTTGTTGCTTCATCATCCTGCCGACCCAAGAACCGCGCCAGGGCCCGGGCCCCCAAGTGGAAGCCTCCGAAGCCGTCTCATCGGCGGAATCGTACATGGCGAAGGCGTGGGAAACTACCGGGGCGGTTGGACTTCCTGGACTCTCATGAGCCGCGAGCCGGCAGCGAGAGGGCCTGCGATGCGACATCCAGGACCTATGCCTGAAAAATGTCCAAGCAACCAGGAAACCCTCCACTAGATGTTCAGTCAGTTTGGCAGTCAACAAAGGCACGCCCAAGTCCAGTAGGTCAAAAGGACTGTCATAGAAAATCACGAGTTGTTCGCCATCGATTGTCCGTGCGAACCATGGTTTTGTGATTGAGTCTGCTCGGTGTACTTGCAATTCTTACGGCATTGCGGGGTGTTCACATGGGCCCACATACGGGGTGGTTTCAACCATTTGCGGCAATGCCCTCGGGCTGTCATTTCAACTTCGGATTCATCCGGGGACCGCACTAACCAGGGGCGCCCCAAAAGACCCGCAGCCCCTTGGATCACGCCAAAAAGCAACTCTCCGGGCCGCCCGCGTCCGCCTTTGCTGTACCAACCTCAGCAAATCGCGAGCTGCCTGGGGATAGTAGTAGTTTCAAACCAAAATGGACAATGAGAATCGCACCCCAACTGTTCTTTGCAACTCAAAGGAAAAGGAATCCGTCCATGGGGTGTGTCTCAGGTAGGCGTCCCTTTGCTTTCCAACAGCTGACCATCCGAAGGGGGTTCCCCTATTCTGAGACACACCCATTGAAGGATTCCCCTCAAAGGGGTTCCCTAGTTTGGGGCTTGAACTGACCAAAAAAAAAAGAAAAACGGTTCTCTAGTTTGAGACACCAGGGGGGGGCGGACTTCCCTTGAGCGGAGATCTGCAGAGGCCAAAGGCCGAGCCGCCGCCCCCCGCGCCGTGTCGGACTCCTGGCAAGGGTCCCCTCGTCTGGAGTTGGGTCGTTGGTGCCCCTCTCTGGTCGCGTCTCTTTTGGCTTCCTCCATTTTTTAAAGAGGGAGCCCGAGGGAGCGACCAGAAGTTCTGGTTGGGGACATGGCAGTGTTGGTTGCTCAGGGGTTCTGAGCCATGTCCCCCCCTCAAAGGAACCTTCAATCAAAGTGGAATCCGATCGAACTTCAATGATCAATGGAAACCACCAGTCCATTGATCAACCTTTCACGCGGGGAAATCATGCGAGCCCGGTTTCGAAGGGAAACCGCAAGGAAAACCGCTGAGCCATGTTCCTGAAGGACGAGCGAGCCACCCAGATTGGTCTTATGCAGGGCCAAAACTGAGATCAGTGGGGGGAGGTGATTCCAAATGTTCTCTGGAAGCCTCCAACCTGAAGAAAAGAATTTGTTGGATCGCAGAGCTGTCAGTTGGGAAGAAACGACGAACGAGTTCCGCTGGAGAACGAACATCCAAGCCGAAACCTGCGGAATCCATCCCCCCCCCCCAAAAAAAAAAAAGGAAGCGGAACCCAACACGCGCGCAGAGAAACCTGTCGAGAGCGGGGGCCTTGGCATTCTCTGAGCTCTGAATGATGGGCTCCAGGGCAATGACTGTACCTAAACTGGGCCCGTTTTCACATCCCCTGCTAAAAGTGACTAACTGTTAGTGGGTCAAATGAAAACCCCCAAAAGTCCCCCAAAAAAAAAAAGTGCGAAACACGTGCCACAAGTAGGTCTCCTGCGTCATGGTGGTCATGATGTCGTGGACATGGCTCCCTTTTGCGAAATCCTTTACAATGCCTGTCTAAAACTCCTGCAAAAGATTGTATGACCACCCCCACCTACCCCAAGTTAAGGGGACGTGAACCCGGTGTCACCGCACCTGCACGCGGAAGTCTTCTGCAAAAGCGATCTCGCATTGATCTGCATGCGGCGGTTTGTTCCTTTTTGACCTTCATTTTGACCTTTCGACGAGCCGGAAAGGGCTGTACCTTGGTCTCTGAGTCATTCAGGCACCTACAGGTTCTTCCCAACTCACTTCAGTGGATGTGCAGAAAAGCATGAACCAATGAAGTTGCGCAACCCCGAAAAACTTCGGGTAAAGTCCGAGAAGAACTCCGGGAGTGAGCCAAGGAAACGTGGCCGACGTCCTAGGGAGCGGCCCAGTCACGGCCATTTACGAGGGGCCAGGCCCTGCACTGACGACCACCAAAGCGGCTCTCAGAACCTGCTGCTCCTCGGAGCCTGGAGACATGCAACGGATGCAACGTGGCCCAAAGGAACCGTTTTTCAGGGGGGGGTGGTTTTGGGGGGGGTTAGGGGGGGTTAGGGGGTGTGGGTGGTGTGGGGCCTTCTTTTTTTTTTTTTGGGGGGGGGGGGTGGTTTTGGGGGGGTTTGGGGGGGGGGGGGAAAAAATACATAAAACGGCACTTCTAAAATCAAAACCAAATATTCAAACAGCATACAACAAAATCAGCAAAATTCACAGAAAACAAGATAAGAACCACCAAGCAACTAAAAAACCAGAACAACCCCCAACAAAATATTTAATCAAAGCATAAAACATTAAATAATTCAAACAAGCATACCAACAAAACAGCAAAAATAAAAACCATCAAAGAACACAAACTCAAAAACACACATCAACAAAAACAAAGCAACATACCAACAAAAAATATCAGAAGAGTATCAAACAAAATAAAATACAAACAGCCAAAGCACGAAAAAATCAAAAGAGCATACCAAGTTCAAACAACGCACTTTGAAAGAGTCAGCCAAATCAAGAAAAAATAAAATATTTCAATCTTTACAAACTATAAGTACAGTATAATTATAACATATAAGATTTTACATGTTATTATTATAGTATGATTAAACATTATGACTTATTACTGTTCTTCAATGACAAAGTGATGTTTTACTCCATGTTCCAAACAGAATTTCACTTCCACCATGCCCGTTTTTTCCTTCCACCATCGGTGGAAACCCTGTAAAAAACAGCATTTCCACCATGCGCGCCTTTTCTTTCCACCATGCGCGCCTTTTCTTTCCACCATGCACGTCTTTTCTTTCCACCATGCCTATTTGTTCCTTACAAGATGATGTTTGCGGTCTTCGTCAGTTGTTGATTTAACATGAGGAATTGTTTTTCCATGCTTCGTGTCTAGGAATAGTACCATGTTGGATTTACAACCCCGCTCGCTACATTTGTTTTCACAACAAAACCTATTAGCGTCAGGTCAAACTCACCAAGATTTCAAGTATTAAATCACTAGGTATTCTATATAAATCACTCTGTGAATGAATGATGGGGTTTTCCCCCCAGTCGGCTTTGCTTTTTTGTGGCAGTCTCTGCGCAGTTTCAATATGTTTCCCATTCCTGATGTTGCCACAATCCTTTTTACATAAATCTTTAGGTTTCCAAGTTGTAATGTTATTCCATAGCCTAGTGCGTTTTCTGTAATTAAATCCATATTTACAATAATCTACATCTTTAAAATCAAACTCATCCATAAACTCCTGATTTTTTAATAATCCAGTTTGTGGATTTTCGATTACAAAATACTTAGGATTGAAATATTTGATAATTTCAATAGTTTTTAAAACTATACTATTAGCATATTCGATATTCCTAATTCCCCTAGTTTTTGCTACACTATATTCAGTGCATGGAGGACTTGCCCAGATAAAATCAAAATGGTTCCTATCAAATTGTTTATAATCCCATTTCAAAATATCAGTATTTATATCAGCATTTTTCAAATCCAATGAAATAACATTGAAACCGAGCGACTTTGCAACAAGTCCAACACTGCCTGTTCCACTAAACATCTCTAATAAGTTCATTATTAAAGATATTTAGATAATATTATCTATGAATAAACCCCTGTATCTTCATCATAGTCGATTTGATAAAATGTCATAGTTGAAGCCTTCGGTTCTTTAATTTCTTTGTTATTAAGTTTGTTTAAATAAATATTTCTTTTATTTTTATATTCACCATTGGTTCTATCTACTTCTTTACTTTGATAACTGTTTGTTAATGGTTTCTTCTTTTCCATTTCTTGTAAGATTTCTAAGATATTCTTATTCTGTTCTAAAACCTTGTTCAGTTTTTTAACCATCTTTTCTAATCCTTCATCCATGTAAATATATATTATATTATAAAATAAAACTTTTAAAACTAAACTTTTAAAACTAAATGTTGCAATTATGTTAAATCTACTTTTTAAATACTATTTTTTCATTATTTCACGTATAGTTTCCTGAGTTTCGATATCACCATTTTCCGAAAGTGATGCATCCTTACCCCATTTAAAAGTTATATTATGAACATCCGTTTCCAGACTTATACAGTCTTTAGTTTTATCAATATTCATTTTCTTATCATTCTTACTTATTTTGAAACTGGCTGGAATACACGAACATTTACAAGTTCCTTTCTTTTGTATTTCTAATTCATTTTTTAATTCTAAGATTTTTTTACACATTGGACAAGCAAACTCAATAACTGATGTTTCTTTAACAATTTCTTCTTTTTCTTCATCAGTTGAAGAAACAACTGGCTCGGACTTATTCTTTTTCTTTCTTCCCATCTATATTAATATTTATATTTTTAATATATTGTATTCCTAACTTAATTAATTCTAATGAATAATAACAACATTTCTTAATTTTATTATCGGTTATTATTACTTGTTCTATATTTTCTACTTTATCTATTATATCAATATAATCTGAATAACTTCTATTCATATAAAATAATAAGATAAATTATTTTTTCATTTCTGCCTTTCTTTTCTTATAAAGTTTTTTCATTGTATCGTCTTTATTCCATCTATATTCCACAACTTTCTGATGATGTTTTGAATTTAGATGTTTAAATAAATATTTGTCATCATAAGTTTTACCACAACTGCAATGGTTAATGACCATATAAAATAATAAATATAAAATATTTTCTAAATGTCTTTAATATTATTTTATTATGTCAGATGTACCAATAATAAAACCAATAAACATAACTGAATATGAATTCAAACAATCTAAATATGAGCACGTGCCAAAATTACCATTTAGAAGTATTATAGTTGCTTCTTCGACAGGCGGCAAATCGGTCTTGGTTCAGAACCTTATCTTAAATGTTTATAGGGACTGCTTCGCTCGTATATTCATTTTTAGCCCGTCAGTTCATAATGACCCTACCTTCGTTGAAGTCAAGAAATATCAAAAAGATAATATGAAGGTTGATGACGAAAAAGAAAAGTTATATTATGACACCTACCAACCTGAAGAACTGGAAGAAATAATTAACACACAAAGAAAGATAATTCATTATATGAAAGAACAGAAGATGAAGAAACTACATTCAATTCTTATTGTTATTGATGATTTTTCAGATGACCCTAAATTTTTAAGATATTCAAAAATATTACACGGTTTATTTACGCGCGGAAGACATGACGCCATCTCTTGCATATGTAGTCTTCAAAAATATAAAACAGTCGCTAATATAATCCGTGTCAATGCCAGTTCATTATACATTTTCAGATTAAAAAACATATCAGAATTAATGAGTTTTATTGAAGAAAATGCCGCGATTGTTGATAAGGATAAACTTTTAGAAATGTATCATACAGCAATAAATCATTCTACATATTCATTCTTTTTCGTAAATTTAAATTCTAAAGATGTCAATCGCATGTTCTATATCAATTTCGAGAAACGATTTACAATTAAAGATTAACTTATATTACATAATAGGACTTTATAATGCCACGAAAAGAAATGAATTACACCAAAACACATTTTTATAAAATAGTATGTAATGATTTAAATATCAAAGACTGCTATGTGGGTCATACAATAAACTTCAAAAATAGAAAGTCGGCTCATAAAAGAACCTGTAATAATGAAAATGACAAAATACATTACAATATGCCTTTGTATAAATTCATTCGTCAAAATGGTGATTGGGACAATTTTGATATGATATTGATAAACACTGAAACATGTGAAAATAGATTAATGGCTTTGAAGCGTGAGAGGGAATATATAGAAGAACTAAACGCAACATTAAACAAAGCACGTCCATTTAGAACAGATGAGGAGTTGAAAGAATATAAAAAGGAATATTTAGAAAATAATAAGGATTATATCAAGCAAAGGGCAAAAGAGTATAACGCTACTAATGCTGATAGAATAAGAGAAGCCAAAAATGAATACAGGAATAAGCATAAGGAAGAATTAGCATTGAAAAGCAAAGAATGGAGAGAGAACAACAAGGAGTATATAATTCAACAAAGAAAAGAATATAGGGAAACTAACAAAGAGAAGATTACAGAACGAAAGCAAGTATATTACATCAATAATAAAGATAAAATTAATGAGAAGAACAGATTACGTTATAATGAGAATAAAGAAATATACAATCAAAAGAGTAGAGAGTATCGCTTAACTAATTTGGAAGAACGAAGACAAAAAGATAGAGAGTATCATCATAATAACAAAGAACAAAGAAATCAAAAGAGTAGAGAATATTATTACAACAAAAAGAAACAACCAGAAGAAACACCTGAAATTATTGATTAAACACATAATTAAATTACTAATTAAATAAATAAATATATTAATATTATATGATATTTTATGATTTACCATTAGACATTAAAAACCTTGTATTATCTTATAATTTAGGTGATGTTAGATTATTAAAAATAAAAAATAATAATATTATTAAAAATTATATTAATAAATTTAAACCAGTGTATAAGTCTTACAAATTAAAGAATTCACAATATTTTGAAATTGATAATATCAATATGAAAAATATTATCAATAACGGCATATCATATATTTTTAACTTAAGTGAGTTAGATAAATTACATCAAAAACATAAACCATTAAAATTATTAATTGAATATGATATATTTGCTACATCTACCTCATTTACTTGTTTGAATCATGTTCGTAATCGTACTTTAACATCGAATAATTTATTTGATATTTATTATTTTCTTAATAAAGACCTTTATGAAACTAATTTAGTGTATAGGGACAATATGGTTAATTTTATTTCATTACATGTGAAAAAAATAACTATTAAAGTCATCAATTATGAAAGACAAAGTTTTATTAGTAAATTTTATTCATATGTTTTCAAGTAATAATATTAATAAATCATAATAATATTATTAATTTAAATCAATGAAGCGTTGCATAATTGTAAATTTGGTAATTTATATATTAGTTTGTCCGATTTTTGATTTTCTAACTTTTCTATTCTCGTTATACATTCTTGAATAGATTTTATTATTAAAGTATCCGCTCTTGTTTTTTCATCTACTCTTAAATTCTTAATGTCTTCCATGCTGTTATTTTCTTCGTTTTTACTTTGACCAAGACCCATTATATATTATTATTTAGATTTTTCTCTTTTTAATTCCTTAATTTCTTTTTCAAGTTTATCTACTTTATCATTTAATTCTAATACTGCTTTATGAACTAGCACGGGTAAAACTAAATAATTTAATCCTAAATATTCTCTGTCCTGACTAACAACATTTTCAAACTCTTTTGGAATTGCTTTTAATACTTCATCTGCGATATAACCTATATGAGTTTTACCACCATCATTTCTATCGTGTCTCTTAAACTTCTTTGGTTTAAATTTCTTAATAACATTCATACAATTAGATTTGATATTGTCTATATCATATTTCAATCTTGAATCAGATGAATCAACAAACGTTCCGTTAATCGTTACGGTTGTTGCTGTTAAATCTATATTTGTCCCTGTTGCTGGCTCAATTAAATTACATAACAATTTCTTCGTTCCTGCAACTTTTACATTTTCATTGAATGTTGATGAGGCATTATTTGTAAAACTTCCAGTATTTACTGTTGTTCCAAATGTCTTATCAATAGATAATAAAACTGAAGGTGTAGTTGAACTATCTGAAACTCTGAACGCCGTGTTTGACGTTCTGAATATTACATCAATTGTGGATAAATTAGTTCCATCATATAAGTTGATATTTCACTTGTTCCCATTAATATATCTGTTCCTGTTGTCATTGAAATATTATTCAAAAATGAAACCGTTGTTAAATCAAATGATTGAATGGTATTAGTTGCTAAATAAGCATTTTGAACTGCTAAGTTAGTATCAACGGTTATTAATGTTCCTCCGTTAGGTGCTAAATGATTGCTTCTTAATGCTCCCCCGCTTTTAACATAAATATTGTCTGCAAATAAATTACCCATTACATCAGCAGTAGAAGTGTTAAAAGTCCATCCTGTAGAAACATTAACAGCTCCGACTATGTTGGACTGGACAGCAGGGTCTCCACAAATGAACCTAATTGAAGAATTAGCATCGGTATTTCTCATATCAAAAGATGAAAAAGCACTAACATATCTATATAATTCACAGTTTGTATCAATTGTTAATTTACCATCAGTATCAATATTAACATTATCACAATTAACATCAGCATTTGTATAAATATTTCCTAACACATCTATAGGTTTACTAAAAATTGTTTTTCCTACAAGCCCATCAGCCATAAAATATTGGTTAGAAGCATTAGTTATATCTCCTACACTACACGCTACAAAATTAGGATGATGTATATAAAAACCTTCTATTGCATCTGGTGTATATGTTTCTAAATATGGTTCTAATCCATTTATTGAAGTATTGATATTATCTATTTTTGTTTTGATATCTGTTGAAAAATCATTATTTGTAAATAAATTTCCTTTCATATAAACAGCACCTTCGAAATATGATGTTCCGTGCATCTGAGCAAAATTATATGAAGTGTGAATATTACCGTTAATTGTTATTCTTGAAGCATTATTAGGTCTACCTATGATTACGTCTCCTGTGTTCCATCCGAGCCACAGTCTGTATGGCGTGGCTCCTTGTAAACCTTGATAAGAGTCCAATTGACATCCGCGTTTAAACTCTAGTCTTTGATTACTAACTGCATCCTGAATTCTAAATATTGGATTAGTATTATCTGTTAAACTAAGTATTAATGGAGAGTTTACTGTTTGCGCAGTTGTATTAACTTTGTCTAATTTTTGACTTATTACTGTATCTTGTGCGCTATCATTTGTAATTATTGAGTTGATTGTGTTTGTATTTCCTGTTATTAATGAATTTAATCCATCTGATTGTAAAACATATCTAGCGTCAGAACCTGCTATATCTAAAATAGATGAACACGAAAATAAACCTGATACTTGTAAATTAGATAATATTGTAGTATTATGATTTAATAATATTTTATCATTTTGAAAAGTTGAAGAATTATTAATTTCTACATCTCCAAAACCTCTTTGATTTAAAAACATAGTTGCTCCACTTAAATTTCCATAAATATAACTATCAAAATAATTATTATACATTTCATAAAAATTATTATAATTTCCAAAATTTGCTATTTTAAAAGTCGATGTTGTTGTTATATTATGTATTAATGTATTATTTAATACTGATGTGTTTAACTTTTCTGATAATAAATTATTAGTCGTTATTTTATTATAATAATCTGCTTCATTAAGTGAACCTCCATTCTGTAAATCTGATATGGCTGAAATATGTGAACTGACTGTACTATTTAATCCTGTTATTAAATTAGAATTAGAACTAATATTATTAAAATTAGATGTTATAGTAGAATTTAAATTATTTATTAAATGTGTATTTGATGAAATATTATTAATATTTGTATTTATTAAATTAGTATTAGAACTAATATTATTAAAATTAGTCGTTATAGTAGAATTTAAATTATTTATTAAATGTGTATTTGATGAAATATTATTAAAATTTGTATTTGAAGTTATTGTCAGATTACCTATTAAAAATGTATTTGATGAAACATTAACTAAATTACTTGCTATTGTTGCTGTATTATTCATAATAAAATAAGCATTTGAACTAATATTATTTGATAATACATTAACTTCCGTCTTATTGTATGATTGATTTATATCATAAAAATTAGCGTCAATCTGTGCTTTTGTGTAAGTATCTACTTGGTCTGCTTTATTGTTGAGTAAATCAATTATATCTGATTGATTAGCATATATGTTTCTAATGTTTGTTATCCCACTTGTAGAATTGATTTCGCTAATTGTGTGTGCTACAACATTTTCAAAGTTTGTTAAATTTATTGAAGGCATAATCGATATAATTAATTGTAGAAATTAATTATATTAATTATTATTGTTAATGTAATCTTGATGTTTTTTACATTTTAGATGTTCCGCTTTATGACAATTTGTATATTTACCACCACACGGACATTCAATTTTAGTTGATTTCCAGGCTTTATCTCTTTCATAGATTTTATCTTTATCTTTTGCTTTCTGTGCTCTGTTTTGCTCTCGCAGTTTCTCACGGCTTTTCAGCCCATTCCCTCCTACATTCTAAAAAGTGGTCGTGGTGTTTATCTCTGTATTCTCTTCTTTGTTCTGCAATTTCAGTTGGCGTTCTTTGTTCAACTCGTCTATTGATTGTTGCAAGTTCTCTTATCAGCTCTCCTTCTCTTTTGTTGAGATGTTCTTTATTTTTACACGGGTAATCTTCCACGAGTTCTATGTAAAAATGTTCTATACCTATTTCACTCATTTTTCTACTTAATGATGTTGTATTTGGTCTCATCTTCGCATCGCATCTGTGTTTAACCATCCTTTTACATAATGAAACTATTGTAGAACCTATGTATATGTCATCCGTGATGTCATTTTTAACAGCATATATTTTACCATTTTCATATATGTTCTCCATTATATAATAACATAAAGCGGGATGTCTTTAAACCTTTTTTTTACTTATTTTTAATCTAAAATCTGGCAACCTGCATCGCGAATGCTTAATATTTGCTCACTCACTAATGTTATATATATCGTGTCTGGCATATTTGCTGATACCATATTTCCAACAGGTTTCACACGAATTAAAAGCTGTTGCCCTGCTTTTGTGTTAATTCCAGTATATGAACTATCGGGAACCTTTTCGAAATCCATAGCAAAGATAAACTTATCAACACGATAAGCAGAATATTCAATCGATAAATGGTGTTGATGGAACAATGGTAAATTTAATGCTTTTCGTAAATAATAGAATGCTTGTGTTAATGAACGGCATGGATACTCAGGATATAGTTTTGACCCTAATTGAAGTTGAAATTCTAAATCAAGGTCGTGATTGTAGTATCCGCTTTCTTGGTAGTTCAAATAATACATAGGATGATAGAAGTTGTTGTATTCTTTCATAACGTGAATATCACCTACTCCGCTTTTACTGAAAGAGATGAACGCGGTAGCGAGTTTAGACACTGAACGAACAACAGTAGTGTTAATTGACGACGAACCATCGGGAACTTGATTAGATTGACAAATGTAAGTATTATAAGTAATAGGTAATTCTTTCCCATCAAGTAGGTGTGCAACATATTTATTATGAAGGTCGTTGTCCAAGCTTACCAAATCAGTTTGAAGGAATGCGTTACTAATTGAGAACTGCTCATTTGTATGAAGGCTTGAGTCTGCGTTGCCACTTTCTGGAAACCTCGACCCGCCCGCTGAAACAACACAATCAGTAAAATTTGAAACTAGTTCAAGTTCTAAAACAAGAGGACACGCTTTTAACGGGATATACTTAAATTGATTGAATAAACCAAGCATCGGTTTAAATCCTACAACCATTTTTCTGTTAAAGCCTGGAATTGTGTAAGCGTCATATGCAGGACCAATATGACCCGATGCAGGAACTGCACGACGTGTGTTTAAATCATCATCATATCTATAACCAAAACTCTGGGCGTCTTCATTGTCTCTTGCTCCTTTTGACATCATGCAACTCATCATGTGATGATTTCGGTTGTAATAATCAATGTCTTCAACAAGTTGATTACCAGCAATTAGTCTTGCTCTTCTAAAAAAGGAATAAGCAGGAGACAGAGGACGTAAGCGTTTATTGTCTGACGAGTCAGTGTTTTCAACGGTGAAATAAACCATTACACTCTGCGGGTCAAGCCAAGTATTATCTTCAGCATTTAATGCTATTTTCAACACACGTTGACCAGATGAAGGGGTGTAGATATTACTCCCAGAAGGAAAAAACGAGACAGAACGACGGTCGTTGATATAACTTGCACCTTTATTTAATTTAAATGAGAGGTTGTCAATTAGAATATCTTCAGCACTAAAAGTTTCCATTGCTATATATAATTTAATTTAGAAATAATTTAAACTAAATTGATAAATTTATACATTTATTAATTTCTAAAACATAATTAATAATTATGTTTTACAAATTGATGAAATTGTAATTTCATTAATTTCTAAAACATATTTTATATATGTTTTACAAATTGATGAAATTGCAATTTCATTAATTTCTAAATCATAATTAAGAATTATGATTTACAAATTGATGAAATTGTAATTTCATTAATTTCTAAAACATATTTTATATATGTTTTACAAATTGAATAATTTAGTGTAATCCTTTTGATTAGAATTATTATTATTTTTAAATATTTTCATTTTCTTTTTCTTAATCTTATCTTCAACTGGATTATTCCCTTTTTCTTTTTCTAATACTAATTCTCTAATTTCTTCATATGAACTTTTCTTATACTTTTTATTTTCATTTTTAATCATATCATCCGTTGTTTCATTGTTATATTTCTTATGTTGTATCATTAATATAATTTAGATTATTTATAATATCTCCTTTACTGGCTCAATACTTCTTGAAACATCACGCCCCATATCACCGTATCCAGTTATGTAATCGTGGTTAGTAAATGGATTTAATGAACCAGTATAAACAGTTATAGCGCCACGGTCAGCAATACTGACAGGGTCTAAGATACTTCTAAAATTAATGTAATCATCGGTAATTTTAGACCTTCGTGATATAAACGGCGCTCCATAAGTGGTTAAAGTTAATTCTCTTTCAGGATAATCTTTTGTTATCTGTGCCCCTACACTTGAACCGAGACTATGTGTTATAAGATGTTTAACTTCATTGTTTTCATCCAATGCTGTTGATGTGTCTTTATATCGTTGTGAATATTTTGTCATTTTAAAGGGAAGTCCTACATCTGCCAGAATGTCATTAATAGCACCTCCAAAAGTTCCTTTTCCAAATGTTCCGCTTATATACATTTTATCACCATCAATATAAAAACCCTGACCATTGCCATATGCTCTACTCAATCCTTGTGCATCAGTTAAATTTGAATTAGGATAATAACTATTTAATATTTTGTCAGTTTGTTTCATAACATCAGTTATTTTAGCTGTTTTCTTATAAGGTTGATAATGTTTAATTGTCCCATGCTTCATTTCATAAATTAACTTTTTATTATTAATCATATATTTAAAGTTATAAATTAATTTCTCAATTAATTAATAATGCTGACTTACAGCTTTGCTCTAAGCAACTTTTCATATAGAAAAGTTGACTTACGACGTAGTCCTAAGCAACAGAATAATTTTTAATTAGAAAATTTATTTTCTAATTAAAAATATATTATGTTGACATACAAGAAGGTCTATATTGACAGCGCTCATAGAATTAGTGGTACATCATCTAATTTTAGAGTTGAATTGCCGGAAACATTACAAACAGACAACGGAGTACATTGCTACATTCACGAAATAACATTACCTAACTCGTGGTATTCAATACAGTCAGGATTAAATAATATATTATACTTTTATTCTTCTCCATTAGTTCCAGATGAAGATAATACTAATGTCCATTATTTAGCGTTACAATTGGACGAAGGAGTATATACTGGCACAGAACTAGCGACAGAATTAAAGGCAAAAATAAATGGTATTGTTGATAATGCTAATTTCTCAAATACTTATGAAATTTCTTACAGTGTAAAAACTAATAAAATAACAATTTATTCAAACTATGCTGATAGAAAGTTCGCTGTATTAACTGATGAACAAATGAAACTAACATATGCAGATTATATATGGAATGGAAGTTTTAATGTTAATAACTTACAGTCTGTTAATGAAGTTTTAGGAAATTATCAAGTTGCAGTTTATCAATACAATAATCCTTATGTGTCTGAGTTTATTAATCTTCAACCTATTAGAAATATTTATATTCATTCTTCTCAATTGTCTAATTATAATCAAGTAAATTTAAGGACAGGCGATAGCACAGTTGTTAAGAAAGTACCAGTCTCAGCACCACATGCTGGTTTGGTATTCGACTCCGAGCTAAACCCTCTCGATTACTTGGATGTATCAAATAGAAGCTTTAAACAGTTAGACTTTTGGTTGTCTAATTCATTAGGAAATGAAATTAATTTAAACGGTGTAAATGTTAGTCTGAGTCTACTTTTCGTAAAAAGTGATATTATTTAAATATAAAGGTATAAAAAGATATATAATATTATGAACAACAAATATCAGAATGGAAAGATTTATACAATTTGGGATAAAGACTATACAAAATGCTATATAGGAAGCACGGTAGAAACTTTGTCTCAACGAATGACAAAACACCGCTCATCATATAGGAGAAGTAGAGAAGGGAAATGTAAATATAAGTGTTCATCGTCGTTGTTGCTTGATGTGTTCGAGCTTGAGAATTGTAGAATTGAATTATTAGAGTTTTACCCTTGTAATAGTAGAGAGGAATTAAATGCTCGTGAAGGACAATGTATTAGAGAACATGAATGTATAAATAAAAATGTTATGGGAAGAACCATAAAGGAATGGAGAGAAGATAATAAAGAAAAGATTAAAGAGCAAAGGCGAGAACGATATGAGACAAACAAGGAAGAAAAAAAAACATATAGAGAAAACAATAAAGAACATATTAAGGAACAAGCCAAGATTTGGAGGGAGAGAAACAAAGAAAGAATTAAACAAACACAAAAAGACTGGGCAGAACAGCACAAGGAACATATCAAGGAAAAGTCAAGACGATATAGGGAAGACAACGCAGAACTCATAAAAGAAAGAAGAACAGACTGGTATATTCAAAACAAAGACCGTGTTAATGAACAACGTAGGTTAAGATATAAAATGTCAAAACAATAAATATGTTCTATATAATTCCAAAAAAGAAATATATAGAATATATTATATGAGTAGTATTGAGACAGTTGATGTTAAAGCGGATGAAGCACCTATAAATAATGAAACAGTAAATGAAGAACCAAAGGTAGAAGAACAAAAAGAAGAACAACAACCAGAAGAACCACGTGAAAAGATACAACAAGAAGAACCTAAGCCAAAGGCAAAGGCAAAAACTAAACCAAGAGTATCAGTTGAAATGATAGAGTGTGAAGATTGTGGTAAGCACATGCGATTAAAAAATTATAGGTATGGTCATAAAAAAGTTTGTCGCGGAGCACCAACTGAACTGACAGAAGTAAAACCTAAACAAGTTAGAACAATAAAACCAGAAGTAAAAGAAGAAATTAAGAATGAGATTAAGCAAGAAGTGATTAAGGAAACCATTAAGAAACACACGGCAACAGAACTATTAAGCCAACATTATGAAGAACTTAAACAAAAGAAAAAACAAGATACACAAGAAAAAATAAACAGATTATCTTCATCAATGTTTTAAATAATAATCTAATTATATTATATATTTATCATGCTTATGAGAAGTCATAGAAATGTAGAATTTAAAAGGGCGCCTCAAGTAGAACGTCATTATAATGTTTCAGATTTATGGGGAGTTGCTTCAAGAATGAATTATTTTAAACAGTTGAAGGACACACTGGAAGCGAGACAATCACAAGGAGCATAAAGTATAGAAATGATTTAGCTGAAAGCAACAGAACCGAAAGTTATAGAAAGGAATTAGACAGAATAAGAAACATATTAGACAACACACGGACACCAGATGGAATACAAACGAAGGAACAACTAACTGTAAGAAAGAAGCATTTAGAAGAAATGATTAAGAATATATCTGATTAATTTATTTTTCTAAATAATTAATATACTATGATTAAATCAATTAGTAGATTGAATACAGTAGGACCGGTAAAAGTAGGGTCATTGAAATCACAATTACATTTGAGACCTTCTTATGATGAATTATTGAAAGAAACGTTGGTAGGAGATGAGAACCGTCCATCAATTGAAAATGTGATAGACAGAAAAGCGACAAGATACAGATTAAACCAATACGGTAGTCAGTTTGATAATAAGGAAGCCTTAGACATTCAAAAGAAACAAGAACTAGACCGGAGAGGAGAAGTTATGAAAGGAGCAATGTCGGACGCTGACAGAGTAAGAGCTAAACTTAATGATGAATTGAAACTTGCTGACACACTGAAACAACACCAGTCTTTCATTCAAGAAGGACTAACGGAAGCACAGAAACAGAAAGAAGAACTCGCTGAAAAAATGAGACTTTGGAGAGAACAACAAGAAGAAATGGCAAGCGCTGTTTCGAAGAGTTCATATCCTGCCGGTGTAGAAGTTCATTCAATGGTGTCCGCTGATGAAATGCCAGAATTAGAACCATTAGAGGAAGGCGAAGAAGAAGATGAACGAGAAGACGACCCAGTTGTTGAAGTAGAATCAAAAGCAGAAGACGCTTATGATTACAACGTGTTTAAGAAAAGAGCGTCTGAACTAACACCCGCTTATCTTGCAAGCAGACCAGAAGAGATGAAAACAGTCATGGACAAACTGAAAGGATTTAGAAAGATTAAAGACAGTGTTCATGAAGAATTCACTGAGTTATATAATGCTTTAATTAATAGCGATGGTGATTTTATCAAGAAGGAACACAGATTGAAATTAGTAAGGTTTTACAATGATAAAGTGTATTACACAGTTTTCCACCCACGACCTAAGGAAAAAGAAGATAGACCAACCGTGATGGATGGTTCAGTTAAAGAAATACCCGCGGAAGTTTAATAAAATATATAATATTTAATATGACTGTTAAATATTATGGATTACGCCGACGTCCTACTTTTGAAGAAATGCTAAAGGAAGCGATGACGCACAGATTAAAAATTGAAATCATCCCCGAAAGACAGGTAATTGACTTGTCAATCAACAATATAGATTTTGACGATTTTGACCTTTCAAAATACGATAGGAGACTACGGTTGAATGCTAGGGTTCAAACTGATGAACAAGTTCTTCAACACGAATTGTTCCCTGATATGTTTGATGAAGTAGCGCCAACATCACAGTTTTATGAAAACAACGAAGCAGACGTACAAACAACACGATATATAGCAAAAGATTTTACTGATGAAATTTATAGTAATGCAATTTCAGGTAGGACTGAAGAAAAGAAAAAGTCAGATGAACCAACCGATGTAAAAGATACTGATTTAAAACAGTCTGATGAAAAGCAGGAAGATTTACAAAGTCTTCATTTAACGTCATCATCGTCAGCATCAACCGTGAAAGAGGAAGAGAAGAAAGAGGAAAGCCGAGAAATAAAGTCGTTAAGAAACATATTTTTAGGTGGAGAAGACAAGAGCGTATTTGAACTATTCAAACGTGATGACAAGAAGACATCCACACCATCAGAACAATCAAGGGAACAGGAAGAAGAACAACCGAGGACATCATTCTGGTCAAGACGACAGGTAGAAGCAAGAAGCAGAAGCCACTCACCAGAAGAAAGAGCAAGAGGTAATCAAATGAACAGAAGACAATTAGAAACAAGAAGCAGGAGCAACTCACCCCAAGAAATAGCAAGAGGTAGTGAATGGACGAGGGAACAAATGGAAACAAGAAGCAGGAGTAGAAGCCCAGAAAGCACAAATACAAAAAGTAGCCGAGGTAAGAAGAAAAAATAAAAGTCTAATTATAGGAAAATAATAAAAAATCACTTAAAGAGTAATCACCTTTAATATATAAAATATAATGCCGTCATATTTTGTTGATAATGGCGTGAAAATGACAATGACTAATGATATGTTTGATATGTTATGGAACAGTATAGGAAATGATGAATTTATTAGTTCAGAAACAAGCGACATATCATCAGAAGAAGAACCGAAAACAAAAAATGCTGAATGGAGAAAACAGGATAACGGATACTACAATAGGAAACCAAATGATGATAACTATTTTAAAACATACTATAAAGAAAAGACAAAACAAACATGTATTTGTGATATTTGCGGATGTCAATTGAGTTGTAAATCAAATTTATCAAAACATAAGAAGTCTAAGAAATGTCAAAAGCATTTAGTATAATTGTATGATATTATTAAAAAAATAATATCATGTAATTTTTAAATTGTTTGATATTATTCAAAAAATAATATCATGTAATTTATAATGAGTAGGAAATTAGATAAGGATGAAATTTTAAAAAAGATATATTACAATATTGATGAGGGGTTCGGTTCTGTTAGAGATTTATATGAAAAAGCGAATAAAGTTGAAGCAGGTTTTACATTAGATTATGTTTCTAAATGGATGAAATCTCAACCAAACAAGCAAACAAGAAATTATAAGAACTACAATTCATACACGGCTCCTTTTCCAAAGTATGAGTTCCAAATTGATTTAATGGTCATGTCAAGTTTGTTAAATGACGTTGGGGTTGATACTAAAAATCAACCTAAATTTGGTTTTGTTTGTATCGATATTTTCAGTAAAAAGTGTCATATAGTTCCAATGGAAAATAATGATATTGATACTTTTTTCAATGCTATGTTGGAATGTTTTAAAGTTCTAGGCTATCCACTTAGTATATATAGTGATGACGAAGGAGCATTAAATAGTAAGAAGATACAGAATTATTTGAAAGGTGAAGGAATTGAATTAATTATTACTAAAACTCATGCATCACAAGCGGAGAGAATGATTAGAACAATTAAGAAAATGATTAGTGATAGACTTCGTCATCATAAAGGGTCATGGGTTGAAATGATGAAAGTATCACTGAAGAAATATAATAGTAGTCAAATACATAGTAGCACACAAACAACACCAAACAAAGCACACGATTTAGACAATGTTTTAGATGTTAGAGCAAACCAAATACTGAAAGAAAAGCATAATAGAAAATATCCTAAAATAAATGAGGGAGATTATGTTAAAGTTTATAGCAAAGGTAAGGGAAATTTTGTTTCTAAGAAAGAGAGCCGTTCCGTGTGGAGTGAGAGAAAATATAAGGTAATACTTGTAGGTATGGATTTACTTAATAATCGCTATTATAAATTGGATGGATTAAGTAAAAAATACAATAGGCACGAAATTTTATTGGTTAATTAAATAATGTCCATATGGCAAACTTTCAATAGCGTTATAGAAATATCTTTTATTGCAAAAATTGGATAAAGAAAACTTAACTTGATTAATGCTATATATTTGATGGTTTTTTGAGCGTATAGTGTTAAATTCAACTTTATCCTTCAAATCACCATTTAATGTTTCTTCATACTTGTCATAGTTTAAACAGGTCGCCACTTTATGTTTAACAATGCCTTTACTCCTCTTATGTTCTTCATCTTCTCCATACACTTTATAACAATATGATTTAGGTTTCAAACCTATGAAGTGTGTCATTATTTTTCCATTTAACTCATCCTTCATTTTCCCAAGAACTTTTTTATTAGAAGCATTATAACATTCATGATTTTTAGGATAATCTGAAAAATCCATATGTTGATTTATATGCTTAAAATCTGTGTAAATATCATCAGTTTCAACATGGATAATAAAACTATCAGTGTCAGTATATGCTAATTTTATTTTATCGTTATATTTAGGTTTTAATACATCATAATAAAAAGAATACATATGAATTTTAGAATAATCTAAAATTGATAGACCCATATAAATAGGTTTGTCTAATTCTACCATTGCCTTTTCAAGTTCTACCACCACTAAATCTTCATTTATAATGTGTCTATGTTTGTATGATGGTTTATTTACTAATTTCTGGAATCGTTCAGGTGTATTGATTAGTCTGAAGTCATTGTGATTACGAACGTTTTCGAGTGTTTTTCCATATACAGCGTTATTTAATAATTTGAATAAATCTTTTTCAAATTCAGTTTTAGCATTCTTTCGTTTTTCGGTGTTGAAATCAATGTATGGTTTTAAAAAATCTGCTTGATTAAAACTAATTACCCTATGGACTTTCTTTAGTTTTAATCCATGCTCTAAATAAAACTTCAATGCTGATATATGTAATACATACTTTTTCTTATCCATAACATTTAATATTAGTTTATTTGTTTTTTCATCAGATGCATCTTTTCCATAATATTTTTTATGTATTTCTTTTTGAACTGGTGAAAGCATATTCTCACTAACACTCATAATTTCTGGTGCTAATGGATAATCTCTATGTAAATCATGTAATTCTTTTGGGTATTCTAAATCAACTTCTAAAATATAGCCTTTGTCATCATCATCGCTATAACTTAATACTTTCTTCTCATCCATCCTTGAAAAATACCAATTGAAATTATCAAACGGTAGCTTTTTACTCATAGCCAGACCATATAAGTTATTAGCGTCTAAATAACTTATATAACTTGATGGTTTTGACTTGTCATATTGTTCATTCATGTATTTATTATTTGCTTCTACTTTTTTATGAGCACATTGAGTCATCCCGCCACGAAGACCTTTTTCAATCATTTCATACATGTCTTTATTATGTATTTGTTGAAGTCTAACACCAGTAAGAGATAAGAAGGCAGACCACGAATAATTAGGTAATGTTATGTAATGAGCAGGGTCTAAACCATAATAATTTAAGCACATATCCCTAAAGTTTTCAAAAACATCACTAAGCAAATAAACATCTGTCATCAAATATAAATCATGGTAATAACCTAGGTTTTTGATATTGAAATTATCCCATATTACTTTTGCCCTTGTGTGTTGTGTATCTGTTATGCCTTCTTCATATAATTGACTGTAAAAGTCTTCTATACTTGGTAATTGCGATTCATTGAATTTATCAAATGAATTCATGTAGTCGTAAGGATAAACTCCTTTTTCAGTTAATAAGTCTAAATCGGTTTTATTTCTAATATATGGATTTGCTGATGAAAATCGGAAATTATCCTCCCAGTCATTCCGCTTTTTATATATAGGTTTATCATGTTCATCTTTACCTACTATGTCATATTTATTTAACTTAACTAATTTATCCAAAGATGCTGAGAGAAAAGCCATGCTATCTTTAAACTGTAATGAACCAAATGAAAATGTAATAAACTTTTCGCTATTTTGTGCTATTACATCTATTCTCTTATTTTCGTTCAATTCCTTATTTATTTCATTTGCTTTGCCTATGATTAAGTGAGAGTCATAGTTTTTTAAATTATGAAAAAATACTGGTATCTTGAAATATCTAAATGAATAATCCAAATTACATTTTTCGTGAGCACAACCTCTATACTCACCAGTAAAATGACAGTGGTCTCTGACTTTTGTATCTTCTGGTTTAAAATTCTTATTACATATTGAACATACAGTAGCTTTTCTAAATTCTGCTTCTTGTTCATCTGTAATATCCATTGGTTTATTAACATTCATTTTATCAAAAATATCTTTTTTAATTTCTCTTAATTTATTTACAAAGTGGTCTAAACAATCCTCTCCACGGTATAAAAAAGGTTGACTTGTATTATCAATAGAATTTACAACATTCAACATATAACCGCATGGTTTATGTTCCTGATACGTGCCCTTGATGCCATTATTTGAATTTACAGTTATACACTCAAAATCTCCATAAACAACAAATGGACATTTTAATTTTGTATTGTGTTTTTCAAATTCAATATAACTACCTTCTTTTGGTAATTTAAACTGTTGTCCGTGTGTTGCCATACAACCAGTTTCATAATGTTTTGTTAATAAATCCTTTCTAGTAAAAGCGTGAGAACAATAATGACAATAATGTTTTGGTTGGTCATTTTTGTTTGTTTGCCAGTTCATTAGACGACTTAGACTTTTAATAACTACATAATGATTATTATTATTGATTTCAATTTTCAAAAGGTTTATTTGATGTTTAGCATCTCTTGTTTTAGTTCTGTAATCAATTATAATTTTCTTTTCATTCAAAGTATCATCAATTTCATAAACATTGATTGAAACTAACTTACTATTATTTTCTTCAAACCTTTCAATATCTTTATTACCAGTTGGAAATTTAACACCTTCCCAGTTTAATATATTGTCGTTTAATTTGTTGTAATGGAACATTTCTTGGGAATTTGATTTATTAATTATATCAAACACTACACTTTGAACACTATATTTAAAACATTTGTTATCTTTGTTTTTGATATTAATACATGCCTTTTTTAGTTTAATCCATTCTGGTAAATCTATATAACTACCCGCCCTAGTAGGGTCATATTTGTCATAATGGATTGTTATTGATAATATTTTTTTAAATTGTAAATTAGACGCTGAACCTTCTAGTTTCTCTATGTTCAATAAAATCTCTTTGATTGATTTTTCAATTGCTTCATCCAAATCGGTTTCATTATATATGTTTGCCCTTGTTGCAGGTAAATTATAAAGTATCTCTGTATGTTTTATTACTCCATCATCATTATAATAATGATAAAATAAACCTTCTGCCCTTATATTCAGTTTCATAGCTCTATTAGTTTTCAAAAAGGTTAAAAGTCTATCTTTTTGGTGGTGTATCATTGATAGTGCCTTTTCACCTTGAAAATGTTTATTTACTAGTTTTATAGAATTAGCATAACTTTTGAAAGCTGATTGTTGGTCTGTTATTCTGAATTTGTTTTTGATTGCATATTTTGTCATTGCATTTTTCATTCTTTGTTTTAGGTATGTTGAGCGCAATGTTTTTGTTGCATAACTATTATACTCATTAGTTCTTGCTTCTGATTTTAATTTCTTGTTCAAATCATTTGAGATGGGTTTTTCTTTGTTGTATCTAAATTTTCTACCATCTATAATTATTGATTTTAATTCCTTGTTTCCTCTTTTTGGAATTTCCGCTTTATCATTATTCAACAGATAATCTATAACATGTTTCATAATACTATACTATATAAATTTAATGTGTTTATTTCTTTAAGTGGCTTTTAGAAAAATATACTTAAAGATTTAATACCTTAATATATTATAAATAGAAATGGTTGAATTTACTAAAAAAGAGCAAGAAGAAATTATTAATGACTTTTTGAATAAAATAAAAGTTAATGACATTATCAGTAGTTGTAAATGTAAACTAATAAATGAAAAAACTGGACTAACTAAGTTAAATTTACCTATTCCAATTGTTAAAAACATTTGTGATTTTAATTATGTTGAATGCGAGAAATGTGTTTTATTAAGAAATGCAAAGCAAGTTTTACATAAAAGTAATTTACATTCAACATTGAGACAATGTATTTATTATAAATACAAATTGAAATTTGAAGAAAATACATTTCTAAATGATGACTCATCATTAAGAACATATTGTTTTATAAAGTTAAATACATTTCCTACATATGAAAAAGTGAAAAAATATATACTGCAAGATAACGAAACATATATTTTAAAATTTTATAATGATATTAAATATTACTACGAAAAATCATATGAAGTTAGGTATGGTGGCAAAACTGGAACAACAAGACCAATTGAAGAATTTAATAATAAAATGATATTTAAATTTATTGATGAGTATGATTTATCAAATAATAAAATTGAAAATGATTGCAAGGAAACATTTTTAAACTACATAAAACAAAGAAACCAAGAATTGAAAATCATAATTGATAAAATATGTGATTATATTAAGGATGAACAGAAGAACAATACAATAGGTAAATTAATATATGGTGATGTGATAAATGATATTAAAAGTGTTTTAGGAAACTGGGGCATAGATTTTTGCATTTATGATTTTGCTGATAGAAAATATCCATTTAAAAATAATAAACAGAACTTTAAACAAATACCAAAGATTACAAAGGAATATTTAAATACTAATGACTTTGATTAAAACCATACTATAATAATAACATGTAAAATTTTATATGTTATAATTATACTAAACTTATGGTTTGTTTCTTATTTTTTCTTAATGCCTTAAAAATGACTTAAAGAAATAGTGCCTTAATATATTAAGATAGAAATGAACGGTGATAAAATCAATAATTATATCAATAAAAAATGCTATGATTGTTGCCACTTCAAAAAAGAAAATATGGAATTGTATAAATTAAATTTACCTAATGGAATAATAAATAATATTATTGATTATTCAATGGATGAAGAATATGTATGTGAAAATTGTAAAACCTGGAGAGATAATCAATTTTTAATCAAATGCTTGTTGAGAATAAAAGGAAGACATAATAGAAATGTAGAAGATGATATTTTAATATTTCTAACTGTAAATAAAATACCACCTTACGATTATGTTAAACAGTTTCTTAAAATCAGTAAGAAAAAATATGACATGATTTATGATATATTATGGATGTTGGGATATAGTCAAGAGAAAGGAGAAGATGTTAAAGAAAATATCAAATTATTTATTGAAAGTAAAAAGTTTAATATTCAAAATACATTGAGAGATATTAATATTATTTTTAAAATGATGTATGAAAGAAGAAAGATTTGTCAATTAAATTATTATCCTGTACTGAAATTGTAATCATACTATAATAATAACATGTAAAATCTTATATGTTATAATTATACTGTACTTATAGTTTGTAAAGATTGAAATATTTTATTTTTTCTTGATTTGGCTGACTCTTTCAAAGTGCGTTGTTTGAACTTGGTATGCTCTTTTGATTTTTTCGTGCTTTGGCTGTTTGTATTTTATTTTGTTTGATACTCTTCTGATATTTTTTGTTAGTATGTTGCTTTGTTTTTGTTGATGTGTGTTTTTGAGATTGTGTTCTTTGATGGTTTTTATTTTTGCTGTTTTGTTGGTATGCTTGTTTGAATTATTTAATGTTTTATGCTTTGATTAAATATTTTGTTGGGGGTTGTTCTGGTTTTTTAGTTGCTTGGTGGTTCTTATCTTGTTTTCTGTGAATTTTGCTGATTTTGTTGTATGCTGTTTGAATATTTGGTTTTGATTTTAGAAGTGCCGTTTTATGTATTTTTTGGGGGGGGGGCTTGAACCTTCTTCCTTTTTTGGGGGAGGAGGGGGGGGGGGGGTAGTTTGTGGGGGGTGGTTTTGGGGGGAGGGGTTCGGGGGTTTCCCCTCCACGTCCATTCGTCCTTGGGCGGTTTTGTTGGCGTTCCCCAGTTGGCCTTTGGTCCCCTTCTTGAAGTTCCCTTCAGTGTCCGCTGGGCTTCCCTCGCCAAGCCGTTCTGCTGAAGTCACGGGGCGGTCGCGTCTGAAACGTGTGTTCGCGGTTCTTTTTTTTCCTGAGGGTACCCGGGTACCCCCTTTTTGAACTGTGTCACAACGGAAACCAAGGGGAAAACCGTCACTTCAGGAAATCAAAAGGTTCGGGCCCCCATTGTTTTCGACAAATGCCAGGTCAGCGCTGCAAATGCAGAGCCCTTGTTGGAATTCGCACCCCCCCTCCCCCTCCCCACCCGTACCACACAACAAGGATGCCTTGGATTGAACAACCCAGCTTCAAAGCAAAACAGAAACTCGGGACGGAAAGAAGAAAAAAAAAAAAAAAACGGGAATCCTCTATGTCAAGACGCCCCCCACACAGGTGATTGCCGCACAAAAAGAACTGAAAAAACCAGCCGCAAAAACGCGCCTGGCGTCTTCAAAATCCAGCCCGGGCGGAGCTCGTTGGCGACCACTTCCTGCCATTTTCCAGTGTCCAGTTTAACCCGGCCCAGATGTTGCCTAACCTCCATTTGCTTGCTCGCCCCCTGGAAAAAAATGAAAGTATGTCCAGTAGTGAAATCGATACCCTTGAAAAACCAACAGGGAAAAGAAAAACAAATCATACATCATATTTCAGGAAATGGAAGCTAAAGGTCCAACTAGGGTGGTGAACCAGTGAACAACTCCCAAAACACAACCTGGGTTTAAGTCGATCTTGGGGTAGTCAGAAAGACCTAGTTACCAGCCCTGTACCGTACCAGATGGCTCGGCTCAAACGGCGGGGTTCGAAGAAATCTTGGGGCAAAGAAATAAGGGGGGCCAACTCCAAAAAAAGATGTTTCAACAAGTTAGCCCAACTCTGGGCTTTTCGAACGGCTTGAGCCGCTTGCTTCCATGCTCCATGCAAAAGAGGTGGTTTCAAGGATATCCAAGAGGAAAACCCGCAATTTCTTGGCGCCTGGAGAGGGAAAAAAGGAAGAAAAAGAGAAGAAGAAAAAAACAAAACATATTTGAAGCCAAATTTCGAGACCCCAAAGGCACCTTTCGATGGGACTTGGGGGAATGGTCCGAGCAAACAAACTATGAACCCTTCAGCAGGTTCCACCTTTGGAGGTCCAAAGCGGGGGTTTGAATGGAGGGACCGGGACCGAATCCACGTCACATCCGCACGTCGCACATCGCACTTGTTGACCAAACTTCAGGCCTCCTTGTACTCCTCGGAGGGCATCATAGACACCGCCTCGCAAGTCTTTGGCTCGGCCGCCAGACCCTCGGCCTTTTTTTTTGTCGGGAATCCCAAAAGGAGATGGTTTCAACAGCGGCTTCGAGTGCTTGGTTCAAGTCTTGCGTTTCGTTTCCGACTTAAAACCTCGCCAAGGGAAAACTCACCCCCCCTCCACCGCGGTCAAAAGACCAGAGCTTCACCTCCAGGTTGGGAAAAGTACCATCCATGTCCTGCTCATTTGCTCGTCTCGACCCAGCCGGCTGTTGGCTTAAGCCTCGTGGAGCTCTGGGTTGAAGACCTCCCCCACACTCACCTCAGACCGGTGACCAGGGCTTGGCTCGGGGGGGTTGGGGCCGGGGGTAACTCCTCATGGCTGTGTCTTTTGGTTGATGGAAAACAGAACTGGCAAAATGGGGTTCGAGATCGACTCAGCGAGTGGATGGGCGAGCGGCGAGCGGAGCAAAACACGGGCCTGGCAGCGAAACCCTGCAGGGGCTGGTCAACCTTCCAGCCCTTGGCAGCCCTCGAAAAGGAGAATGTTGTTTTAAGAATCCTCACTGGAAATAATCTCTGAGACTGGGGGATTGCAACTTTGAAACACCAGAGTCATATTAGTCATGTTCGTGCGTCGCAAGGAGTCCACCCAAAACCATTTTATGGCAAAGGTGATGTCCCCTCACACTCACTTTCGGATATGTTGACTGCTTTCATGGCAGGTAAGAAGAGAAGTGGACTGGGCAAAACCGCTCGGAGTGATTGCGCTTCGATTGCCTCAATCGATTCCCCTGTATCGTGATTGCCCTGAGGAAACGAAGGCGACAGGAACAGATCAAATGAAGTGATTCGCTGGAGGAACAGCAAGAGAATCCCATTGCATGGGAAGGGCCGTGGCAAAATGAGGACGAAGTCCCTCCGTTTTCCAGTCTGGAGAAACAAGAACAAAAGGAACACAAGAAAACGGGCTACCCGCGAAATATCAAAGAGCCCCTCCCCCCACCCCCAAAAAAGAGAAACCATCCAATCGACTCGCTTCAACTCGAAGACCGATTCCAACTCGAACACATTTTTCCGTGCTAAGGCGCCATCTTCTCGATTCCCAGGCTCTTCCAACTCTGCAGCATCTTGTCAAAGAGCGCCTCGAAGGTATCCACCACCGACTTCTGGCCTCGGTTTCGGAACCGCTTTCGGTCCATCTCACAACCCGGGCCAAGTCGATGGGCAGAAGCCGGGGCGAAACAAACAAAAAAAAGGCGGCCGGAGCGCAGAGAAGTTGTGGTGTGTTTTTTTGGGATTGTGTTTTTTGTTTTCTTTTGGGGGGGGCTATGGGGAGCCAAAGGTTGCTGAGTTGAAGGTGTTTTTCTTGGGCTGCCAACCCTTTCAAGAGGGGCCTGGAACAAAACGCAGAACCTCAACCTCAAGTTGGGCGTTGAGCTTGCCATACTGTGGATGCCCTAAATGGCCCTAAATATTGCCAAGTCAGGAACAAGGCTCTAATTTACCGTGTGTTACCCTGGTTTTTTCTGTTTGAGTATGACATCACGAGGCTCCCTTCCTCCATTTCTGGTTGCCAAACCCGCCCCACTCTCAAGGATCCGGGTGTTCCAAACATCGCCCCAAACCCAGGCAACATGAAAAGAACGATGGGGGAACGGAACGGGGAACCCTTTGTCTCTGTCATGAAGGTCTCCAAAAAACCAAGGCCCCGTGATTTATCGTTCCCAAGATCACCCCCCCGAAAAAAAAGTGGTTGAAGGGAGGCACACTAGTCTTGATAACCCCCAGAAACCGTCAAAATAAGGATACCTTTTTCAAACCGGAAAACCCCAATGTGGGTGTGGCTCAAATTAAACAGGAGGGGTTACGCAGGTTTTGGTCCATGTGTCCACTTGCCAGGGTTCCATTTTGGTACCGGTCTTTTGAGCCACAGCCATGTGGCTCGCGCCATTTTGAGTCACATACTAAAATAAGGGGTTTTTGCCTCCCAAATTGGGTCCTCCAAAATTGCGAGGGATCACTTTTGGGCTTCCCCTAAGCACCAAAAGTGGTTGAAACGAAAATCCCATGAGCAACCTCCTCCTCCATCTCTTAATTGCTGTTTATCTCTTTGCAGGTTCAATTCGTAAACCCAACTTGATTTGAATGAAAAAGTCAAAAAGTCTCAAGATTCGTTACCCAATTGCAACCAACTCCATCTCCCAAAATTTCCTCCGAAATGGCAAGGCGTCACTTCTGGGCTTCCTTTCTTTCAACACGAAAAGGGGTCCCCTGCAAATGCCAACAAACGTTATCGTTTCCCATATATATCTATATATATATAGACTGGTTATGTTCTACATACGTGTGAAACTGCTGTATACGTTTCGTACACACACATATATATATATATATATATATTTGTTTATATAAACCACGGGGGCCGTCGGTCTCGACGTTCAAGTTCTTCTTGGCGTATTCGAACTCGTCCGCAATGGGCAGCAGCTCTTGGACCAGAGGGATCGCAGCCTGACGGGCCCCGAAGCCGAAGTCTCTCGGCCCCGACGGTTGTCCTGAACCTTCTGCTTGACATGCCAAAAGGGGGCGGTTGGTCTCTGTTGGGCTCAAAGAGCTTGAAATGCGCCTACCGTGGATGGACGAAACTCTGCCCAGATGGGCATGTGTCAAAACTCGGGTGCGGGGGGCTCAAAATAGTAGACGGAAACTAAGCTGCAAAATGAGCTGTGTCCAGTTGGTGTCCCTTTGAAACACCTGCAAACATGGGACCAACTCACAAGAAACAAAGACATCCCCCAAATGGTTCCCATTTGTCTTGGAATAGGGAACCCCCAAAGTCGGTGAGCTCCGTCTTGCTTCACTTGGGCACAGCAGGGCCTGGAAAGCCCACAAAACAACTCAGCAGACAACTAGATCCAGAGCCTAACGGGTATGCCTGAGGGAATGTGAAAAATTCAGCTGAAAAGGGAGATATGGTTTCTGAAACCTAACTTTGAGAAAACAGACAGACAGGCGTGTGTTTTCTTGAACTTTTGGTCTAAGAGTCAGGGACACCAACATGTTGGATCAACTTCTTGCCTGGTGGGTTGGAACCCGGAAGAACCGCCAGGTCAAATCCAAATCATGTGAGGATTACCAAGGCCTGTTCCTCATGGAATCCGAATTTGTACCAACCCGGGGCTCGAAGCAACCGCCCCTTGGGGTGGTTCACTCCAAAAAACAGCCCGGCCCATCGCGGCCTTGCCCCGGGCCGCGGCCAGCTCCGACTTGGTGCGCTGCCGGAAGTTGTCGATCTCCATCTTCAAGCGCGAGTGCGCGCCCCGCTTCTCCTCGATCTTCTCCTTCAGATCCTGGAGGAAATGAATTCATGTGACTCCCGCGCAAGAATTTGATGCGGGGAAACAAATCCCCCAAATTGGCCAAGTGGACATGACCATCATTCAGAAAAACATGAAAAAAAGTTCACTTCACACCAGGTGAGATGGATGAACTCCCCCCCCCCCAAAAAAAAAAAAGACAAACCTCCCAAGCCCAACCCCGGTGCTCGGCCAATCCACGGGGTCGAACCCCCTGCGGCACCTTGATCTCCGAGCTGAGCTTCTCGACGTTGGCCCGCGCCGCGTCCGACAGCTCCTGCTCAGCCGGAAGTAAGGAATTCTCGGGGTTTTCGGGTTTTACTCCCAAGGCTCATGACCTCTTGTACCAAACCTACGACTTTAGTTGCGGTCCATACTTAGTGAATGATGTCAAAAGAGGGGCTCCTGTACCAAACCTACGACTTTCATTGCGGTCCATACTTAGACTGGAAAAGTGATGTCAAAAGAGATGGCTCTATCAAACCCACGACTTTAGCTATGGTCCATACTTAGTGAATGATGTCAAAAGAGGGGCTCTTGTACCAAACCTACGACTTTAATTACGGTCCATACTTAGACTGGAAAAGTGATGTCAAAAGAGATGGCTCTATCAAACCCACGACTTTAGCTATGGTCCATACTTAGTGAATGATGTCAAAAGAGGGGCTCTTGTACCAAACCTACGACTTTAATTACGGTCCATACTTAGACTGGAAAAGTGATGTCAAAAGAGATGGCTCTATCAAACCCACGACTTTAGCTATGGTCCATACTTAGTGAATGATGTCAAAAGAGGGGCTCCTGTACCAAACCTACGACTTTCATTGCGGTCCATACTTAGACTGGAAAAGTGATGTCAAAAGAGATGGCTCTATCAAACCCACGACTTTAGCTATGGTCCATACTTAGTGAATGATGTCAAAAGAGGGGCTCTTGTACCAAACCTACGACTTTAATTACGGTCCATACTTAGACTGGAAAAGTGATGTCAAAAGAGATGGCTCTATCAAACCCACGACTTTAGCTATGGTCCATACTTAGTGAATGATGTCAAAAGAGGGGCTCTTGTACCAAACCTACGACTTTAATTACGGTCCATACTTAGACTGGAAAAGTGATGTCAAAAGAGATGGCTCTATCAAACCCACGACTTTAGCTATGGTCCATACTTAGTGAATGATGTCAAAAGAGGGGCTCTTGTACCAAACCTACGACTTTAATTACGGTCCATACTTAGACTGGAAAAGTGATGTCAAAAGAGATGGCTCTATCAAACCCACGACTTTAGCTATGGTCCATACTTAGTGAATGATGTCAAAAGAGGGGCTCTTGTACCAAACCTACGACTTTCCTTGCGGTCCATACTTAGACTGGAAAAGTGATGTCAAAAGAGATGGCTCTATCAAACCTACGACTTTAACTATGGTCCATACTTAGTGAACCTTGACTGGGAAAATGATGTCACAAGAGATTTCAAGGGGAGGGCAGGAAGAGGGGTGCAAACCGAGTCTTCCAGATTGCGTAGTCTAAACCATCGCCCATCCTTTCGGAATCGGAACCCCCCCCCTCTAACATGGGTCAACGGGTTCCTGTTGGTTTCCCTTTAAGGAAGGAGCTCGACTTCCACTCAAAAACATATTTGGTTTCCGCTACACCCTTTGTAGCGTGCCCTTCAAAACATCACCCAGCAATATCCTAAAAAATGAAGCATACCTGCTGCTTGAACCCCCGGACTCAGCGTGAAGAACTCAGCAAACGAGGGAACAGAGCCGTCCTGGCAACGTGACTTGTTGGACAGAAATGCTTGGCATACCTCCAAGCTTGTTCAAACAATTTTCAAAGTAGCAGTCTGTAAGATGAACCAATTGGAAGTGGACTTAAGGAAAAAGGCCTAGTGTCCTTTTGCTTTCTTTCACCCAATGGCATTGACCTCCCAAATCCCCCAAAAAGCCCGTGCCTCCAGATCTGCCTCCTCCAACTCCGCCTCGGCCTCCACCGACCTCCGTGCCGTCGGTCTCAGGCTTCTTCGGGTGGGCTGAAACCTGAGATGGAAACTCGAAATCCGCGCGCCTCGTCTCAGGGCGCTTTCTGAGCTTCTGGCTGGCTTCACCCATGAAGACACCCCCGGTTGATGCATATATTAAGAAAGTGGCAGTCTCTTGGGTGCAACCTGTGTGGAGGACTTGGACTTGCAGCGATCCTAGGCTTGTCGCAAAATTTGGGCACCGCGAAAAAAAAATAAAGGCGGTGTGGCCTTGGCGTTCCCAGGCTCGAGGCCCATCCAAAAAGCTGGCTCCCTCAAACCAAATCACATCATCTCTGTGCTGTGCCACTTCTGGAGGCCAAAAAAAAAAACCGGCTCCCTCGCCGAACCAGGCGAGGCCCCTCTGTGAACTCAGACCCCCACCCCTCTGTGAACTCTCACCCCGCCCGGTCTGCCGCCACCGCCCCCAGCCGGTCTGCAGTCCGAGCGGCTGCCCCAAAAACCCCAGCTGGGTGGCCAGGAGCGCCAGGAGAACCCCCAGTTTGCACCGCCGGGCCATGGCGAAGTCCGAAGTCCCCGCCGCGCTCTCGAGAGCCCACGCGTCTGGAATTCCCGCCCCTTCGCGGACGACGCCCCCTGGTTTTTGAGCCCCAAAAAGGACAAGCCGCGGTGATGCGCTGATGCACTCACATGGTTCTGTTGGTGATTTTGCAGGGTGAAGGACACATCTTAAACTCTTTGCAGGGAACGCGGGGAATAGAATTACAATCGGATTTAGGGTGGCCTGTGCAGTTCCTTCCAGAACTATGTGTGTTCTTTCAAAAAAGGATGTGTTTTTTTGGTGAATTTACTTACAGTTAGGTGAAAGGTGGCACACCCCAATTCATCCACCATAGCCGGCAAATGCCAACCAATCTAAGGGGTGCCATTCAATCGTTCCGGGAGCCAAAAAAAGTACATGTCAACGGGGGGGTGTTCCCCCCAAATAAAAAAGAAAAAGAGTGGTTGTCCTTGTGGCATCCCTTGAGACCAACCTGGCAACTAAGAGGGTGCCCTTGAAGCCCTTGAAGCTGGACGCAACCGGGAATACAAGTATTCCTGAAAAAGGTGTACAATTTCTGCGCTTGAAATGACAGCTGGGTTCGCCTCTCCCATCGCTAAGCTGCCCACTTTCACTGTGGTCCGAGTCGGTCCATCTGCGCGAGAGCTCGACTCTTGCTCTGGCTTCTGAAAGATGGAGATCCCTTTTAGCCGGTGAGCCCATACTGAGAAGCAGCTAGCTGAACATTGGCGACCCTAGAAACCATCCCCAAAAAACAAATAATAATAATGATGATAATAATACCAAAAAAATGGTTGGGGTGAAGCAAGATATATCTCTTCCCCGACTCCAGGCCTACGCACACCTCCACTCAAAAAGATGGCATCGGCAAGACCCTGCCCTATCATCTGGGTGAATTATTCTATATTTCACTGTGAGGTCGCAACAATTCACCCAGTATCATGATGGACAACCTTAATATGAAGCCCCCCACCATCCCTCTATCAAGCTTTGATTCCGGTTCAAACTGTGTAATTAAACCCAAACATGTACAACTCTCTGCCCGAGTGGATTGGCCACAGGACTTAACTTGGATGTATCACACAAATGGCCCCTTCCCAATAAGTGCAAAGTCCCAAGTGCAATGTCCAGGAGCTTGTTGGAAGTGCGAAAGGTGTGTCTTCTTTTGAGGGTCCCCATTTCACTATTTTTATTTATTTACTTGATTGTTTAAACGTCGCGCCCTTCTGGGCACCCTTCTGAAGAAAAACACCCCCATAAAATACCTTGAAAAGGGGAATGAGATTCAGACTGATACTAGAAACCATCCAACTGGTTTCCCTTCAGACGCCCATGCCTGGGTTTATTCCCCGGAGGTCCTCCGAGGCTCAAGCTTGGAAGAGCTGCTGGTCTCGCAAATGTCGGGCCTGATCCGACCCAAGTTGACACGAGCAACCCCGGGTCTATAGACTCAGAACCACGCGGGAAATACTGTGGATGGACAAGACGAAGAAACCTGGAATATTGATGCCACTGTAAATGCCAACAAACAATGGTGCCTCATGGCTGCTTAGGTGGTGGACGACATTCTGCACCACCTAACAAACGGAATAATGATTCCCCTGTAACTACCAATGAGCAATGGTTTCCGTTCATTGCAATATGGTACAGGATTCCGTCCATCCACAGTATGGGGGTCAACAGCTCCGACAACTCATGGGACCGTTGGCTGGAAAACAAACTCCATCGCAAAAAAAGCTACCTGTGGACATTTGAGGGCCAGGAGTGTTGATCAACACCTCTTTGCTGGATCAACCAGGCGCCCTCGTCAATCTTTCTGAGCGAAGTTGCTGGGGCATGACAAGCCGCCGGAGGGCCTAGTGGTTCAAATGCGCTTCAAATTGTTTTAGCCCCGGAGCCAGGTAAAAAATAAACCAACACAAAACGGCCGATAAAGGCGGAACAAAGACTTGCTGGGAACATGATGTATCTTGTAAAGGATCTGAGTGCACACGCCCAAGCTCTGACTTTGTTGCAGCGAAACAACGAAACCAGCATGCCTAGCCAGGCCCATGAAAGCACTGAAGAGAAAGCCCGGTTGAAGGAGGCCTCTTGCATAGGCTACTTCTGACCCTGGTAGAAGTCTTCATAGGAGAATGCAAGAATCCCCTGTAGGATGTGTTCCCCACTCTGTATTTGCTTGTCGGTCATTCCTGTCCAGGACTTGGCTTAACTCAGGCCTTTTGGAAGAAATCCTTGTGGGTAAACTCCAAAAATGACACCTCACGGGGCACCTCAACATTTGAAGTTTTCCAATCAAAACTCCCAACTTGGCCAAAAAAACGAAAAACAAAGAAAGACGATACGCTCTAGACGAAAGGCGCCCCAACAACCCATCCAACGGGCATCCGCGCCATGCAGGCGGCAGCAAAAAGGCTACCTGGCGGCCCGGCTGGGGTGGGGTGGTGGGGTTTGGGGGGCTTGGGGGGGTTTGGGGGTTGGGAAGGTTGGGGGGCTTGGGGGAGGGGGTTGGGGGGGCGCTTGGGCGGTTGGGGGGGGTTGGCATCTCAACTTAAACCCAGCCAAATAAGGGGTTGCAAGCATTTGGCTGCAAGTTCGCGCGAAAATATGCCAATGGAGCCCCGAGAAAGAAGCCTTGACGTCGCAATCCTGACGGCGCTGACGTATGTAACGTACAAAGATCAATGAATCTGCGTTTTGCAATGGCAGAAAGGTTGGCCCATCTTGTTGTAAGAGCAATCTTGGCCCATCTTGGCTTTAAACATGCTTGGTTCCATTCTTGGCTGGTCTTGACCTGTGGGTTGCCTTGCGAGAAAGAAACACCAGCAAAGATGAAACGCTGCCTGGGAGGCAACAAGGTCGCCCCAGGATCCGGATCCTTCCCCACCTACCCCGCGCGACCTTCGCGCGCCTCAGGGCTTGGCCACAGCTCTTCCACTGCAAAATGACCTGCCGGGGGAGTTACCCTCCGAGGAAAGCTAACTCGGGCCATACCCCAAATGGACCGTTGCACATTGTGACGGAAGGCTCAGCTTGCAAAGGCGAAAAAATAGACCAGACAGGGAAGAAATGGGGAAGAGAAAGGGCATATCATATGAATGGAAAGTTAGGAAAGATATGAATGATATGCCTCTCTCCCCTCTCATTCACTTCTTCTTTCTTTATCCTTGCCTTTCATTCAATCATCTGTTACTATGGAAGGGCTTGGGCTTCTTTCTCGGTGAGCCCCATGATAGGGGCCCCTCCCTATAATAAGACCCTTCGAGGAGGTCAGCTTGCACTCCCAAACCATTGTTGGTAAACAAGGCACGCCCTCTTTCTGCAGTTGCGTGTCCTTGTTTGTTAAAAAAAAAAAAAAAAAAAAAAAAAAAAAAAAAAAAAAAAAAAAAAAAAAAAACGCAACAAGAGTTGCCACTCGCCTGTTGGTTCCAGTGATGGAACCAACTGGTTTACAGGGGAAGTACGCCTTTGGAAGACTTCCATGTACAACGGCCTTTGGGGAGCTTTCATGCTAGTCTGATGCATAAAGACCTCTTTGGGAGGGCCGCAGTTCGACCTCGGCTCCGAGGCATGGGCGGTCCCAATTCGGGAGCCGGACAAGGAGAGCCTCTGGCAGGCTAAAGGCGCGGTTGGCGCGGTTCAACCCCCTGATCTCAAAAAAGGAAAAGCTTGGCCCCCTTCCACCCAGCTGGATGAAACACGGCCTCTTTCAAAGGCGATCAGGACCTGGTTGTTTCGACCATGCCACCAACACTGATCTGCATTCATCGCTCTAATGAATTCACCGGCCATTCCGCAACTACATCTGGTGCCAGGTCAGGCTGTCGTGTACAACCAGCACATCAGGGATCGATGATGGGTCGTGTGGATCGGTTCGGGTCCTCGAAAATACCCATCAGGCTGCTGTTAACCCCCCTGATTCATACACCCGTCCTATTGACAGTAGGGGCCACAAGTGGTCTGAGGCCCAATCCTTTTTCAAAAATCAACCGGACAAGCCTCAAAGTGGGTCCAGAACGCGAGGGATGGAGTCTGAGTCTTCCCTGAGAGGAAAGTTGGGAAGCAGCCCAGAAAAAGCATGGCATTCCACCTCACAACCGGATTAGCAGATTCGCAGGGAGCAATGAATCCCACCCTCACAACTTGACGCCGCCTGAAGCGCATCCCTCGGGTTTCACCGGAGAAAGCTCGGGCCACAGCCCGCGAGAGGTGGCCGGACCTCGAGAGGCCAAGCTCAAACCTGTGATACCTGCGGTTTAGAGGATATCAATGGAGCCTCCCCAACCAAAAACAAAAAGATTTAGAGGAAAGTCTCCTTTTGGGTTTAACTTCGTTGACCGAACACAAGAACTTCTTAAAAAGTATGCGAGGGACCCCCTCGGCGCAAAAAGGAGTGTCCCAATTCGGAGTCTCTCGGCTCGTTGCTCTGTTTTGGGGGGGGGCATGCCACGTCCGCATCAAACACGACGGAAAAAGGGGCGTCCCAAAAGGCACGATGGAACAAAAAAAACGCCTCGTTTTGGAGTTCCCCGAGTTCTAAAAACCCAAAGGACGTCCTCGAAGAAAAAGAAGAAGAAAAAAAAACGCAGGACGTGAAACACCCAAATGACCTTGTGCTGGGCTCTCAAAATAGAAAAGTCCCCTTTCAATCATTGGTGCCCGAAGGCCCCCCTTCACAACACCAACCCAAAAAGGTCCAAAGCTTAAATTGAGGAACATTCTTATCAAAACATCACCCAAACAAAACAAGTGTTCAATGCACAAAACCATCTTGATGAAATACCCAAGTCACCCTATGAACCTGCCGGCTCGTCCACCAATGACCTTATGATCCTTATGGTGGTATGATGGGTTTCAAAACTCAACTCGCCGAAAGCAGCACCCGCTTGGTCCTCAAATGAGGCGGTTCCCTTGAAAACCAACCAAAACTAAACCAAGAGGCCCAGCAAGACTTGTCCAGATCTTGCCAAGGGGACTTAAAGGGATCAGGAAAACCAACCAGTCAACATGGGGTTCAGGGTCACTAGATTTCTTCAAACATTGCACTTTACTTGTGCTTTCGGTATGGAAACGCTCGCTTTCCATAAAGATATGGCTCGGACCCCAAAAAAGAAAGTTTGCTTTGGCGACCTGACTCGCTGGGTTTCGGAATCCGGGCAGCGCCAGCTCCCGCAGCTTTGGGCCGGGCACCGGCCCCCGTTCCTGCCGGGGAGTCTGACTCTTCGGTGAACCGAGGAGACAAAAACCATAAAATGGGCGCGAATCCGTTTTTTGGGGGGACCAAAAAAACACAAAAAACACCAGCAGAGACCCCAAACAGTTGAGGACTGACGGGCAAGCACAAACATGCCAACAGCTTGGCGTGTGTGTGTGTGTGTGTGTGTGTGTTTGTGCGTGTTCCGGGTGTGCATATATGTGTGTGTTTGCGTGTGCACATATGTGTGTTTGTTGTTTTTCTCGCACGCCTTTTTACTGCTGCACCAGTCGGTCCCCCTCAAAAACCCTGCTTGAAAGGGGGCTTCCGGGCACCAGGGGTAATCACGTCAAGGCCTCCCCACGCGGGAGGCTAGGCTAAGCGTGCGCGGAAAGCCGGCTGGCGAGCACCTCAAGAACGGGGCCGGTGCGGTCGGCAAGCACGTCACTGAAAGCGGGCGCAGGGCCGTCCAGGCAAGACAAGCCAGCGGAAGGCAAGGCAGACAAGCTGGCAGCAAAGGCCTGCATGGCGGCAGCAGTCAAGAAGCCAGACCAGCGGTGTGTGTTCCACGTGTACACATTTGTGTGTTCACGTGTGTCCACATGTGCGTTCCGACTGGACGCGTGCATGTGTGCCAGGAGAACACATGCATGTTATCATATGCACACGTGTCTGCTCCGCATGCACATGTATGTGTGTTCACGTGTACGCATATGTGTGTTTCACGTGTGCACACATGTGTGTTCCAATTGGACACGTGTTTGTGTTTCAGGTGAGTACATCATTGTTATCAGATGAGCGCACGTGAGTGTGTGTTCCGGGCGCAGATATATAGTTGTGTGTTCACGTGTACACATATATGTGTCCCACGTGTACACAGACGTGTGTTCACGTGTACACACTTCCGAGTTCCAACTAGGCACGTGCTTGTGTTCCAGGAGAAAACGTGCTTGTTATCAGATCAATACTCGTTTGTGTCTGTGTTTCTGCTTGCGCATAAATGTGTGTTTTTTTCACGTGTGCAGTACACATCTGTGTGTTCCCCTGTGCACATGTGTGTGCTCACGTGTGCGTATAAGTGTGTTCAGGTGTACACGCATGTGTGTTCTTATCAGACACGTCTATGTGTTCTAGGTGAACACATGTTTGTCTGAACACTCGTGTGTGTGTTCCACATGTACACATATGTGTGTTCACGTGTGCACACATGTGTGTTCCACTTGGACACGTGTTTGTGTGCCAGGTGACCAGATGTGTGTTCCACGTGAACACACTGCGTGCTCAGGTGAACATGTTTTTTGCATCTGACGACATATTTGCTCTCCACACAGGTATGTGCTACATAAAACGCATGATTGTTATTGAGGTGTGCACATGTGTGCGCGCGCTTTAGGTGACCTTTTATGTTTGCTCACGCGTGCGCATATGTTTGTTCCACGTGCGCACACATGTGCGCTAATCCCGCAACAACAACCGCACAAGCCCTCTGGTGCCCGGAGGCTACACCCCTAAGCCAGTTTCAATCTTTTTGGGGGGAGGACTGTGCCCAGCGGAAAATGGCGCGTGCAAGCAAAATTGCGTGTGTTTGTTTTCCAGGTGAACACACGTGTGTCCCAGGTGTACACACACGTGTGTCTCAATTAAACACGCGTTTCATTGTGTTTCAAGTGAACGCATGTGTGTTCCACGTGAACACATTAGCGTGTCGTAGGTGAACACATATGTGTGTCCCAAGTCTACACATCTGTGTGTGCTTTACAAGAAGCACGCAGTGCTTTTCCAGCTCACCACATGCATGCGTGTGCCGGAGGTGACTGTGTATGTCTGTGCGCGCTCACGGGTGCACATCTGCGCGTGCCGCGTGTACTGTTTCGGTCGTATACATATGTGTTGGACATGTGTGTCTGAACTGCCCATGTGACCGCGCGCTTGCGCAGCCACACTTGTGTTCACACGCGCGCGCGCTCCTCAGTTCCTGCGCGGTGCTGAAGCGCGAAGCACGCCAGCAACACACCTGCAGCAACGCAACCGTGCCGGGTTCACGACTGCACCATTTTGATTCATCATCCACACACGCACACGCACACGCACACGCACACGCACACGCACACGCACACGCACACGCACACGCACACGCACACGCACACGCTTGCACGCTTGCACGCTTGCACGCACGCACGCACGCACGCACGCACGCACGCACGCACGCACGCACGCACACGCACACGCACACGCACACGCACACGCACACGCACACCCACACACACACACACACACACACACACACGCGCGCGCGCGCGCGCGCGCGC
>CAUJNA010003549.1:0-42808 GCA_963377175.1 Effrenium voratum | reverse complement strand
TCGTGTCGTGTCGTGTCGCGTCGCGTCGCGTCGCGTCGCGTCGTGTCGGGTCGCGTCGGGTCGGGTCGGGTCGGGTCGGGTCGCGTCGGGTCGCGTCGGGTCGGGTCGGGTCGGGTCGGGTCGGGTCGGGTCGGGTCGGGTCGGGTCGGGTCGGGTCGGGTCGGGTCGGGTCGGGTCGTGTCTTGTCGTGTCGTGTGTTGTCGTGTCGTGTCGTGTCGTGTCGTGTCGTGTCGTGTCGTGTCGTGTCGTGTCGTGTCGTGTCGTGTCGTGTCGTGTCGTGTCGTGTCGTGTCGTGTCGTGTCGTGTCGTGTCGTGTCTTGTCGTGTCGTGTCGTGTCGTGTCGTGTCGTGTCGTGTCGTGTCGTGTCGTGTCGTGTCGTGTCGTGTCGTGTCGTGTCGTGTCGTGTCGTGTCGTGTCGTGTCGTGTCGTGTCGTGTGTGTGTGTGTGTGTGTGTGTGTGTGTGTGTGTGTGTGTGTGTGTGTGTGTCTGTGTGTGTGTGTTCCGGGTGTGCATATATGTTTCTGTTCGCGTGTACACATAGGTGTTTTCACGTGTGCAGATATGCCTGTTCCTCGTGTTCACATTTGTGTGTTGACGCGTGCACACATGTGCGTTCCAGCTGGATACGTGTATGTGTTCCAGGAGAACACATGCTGTTTATCAGATGAACACGTGTCTGCTCCGCATGCACGTGTATGCATGCTCACGTGTACGCATATGTGTGTCCCACGTACAAATTTGTGTGTTCACGTGTGCACACATGTGCGTTCACGCTGGACACGTGAACATGTGTCCCTGGAACAGACACACACACACATGCGTACACCTGGCACTTTTTTCTCCACGCCTTTTTCCAAGCATCACAAGTGAAACGCCGGCTGAAACAGACCAGCACCGCAGCGGCACCCTACGCCCCCTGCGCGCAAGCAGCTCAGCCGCGCGAGCCGCGCGCCCGCATCCGCGGCGAGATTGAGCCGGCTCGGGCAGGCCGGGGCCCTGAGGCGATGCCGGCCATGCGCGGCCCAAGGCCGTGGACCCGACAGCCTGCTGCACCGCAACCAAAAGCTGTGCCCACCAGCGCCGCTGCCACCTTTGGGCCGCAGGCCGCAAGTCCCGCACGAGCCCCAAGGCCTCGTCATTCCAGCGCCCGCCTATCTCCGAGCCAAGCACCAGCTGCGGCCCCTGAGAAAGTTCGTCGCCCACTTCCGGCGCTCAGCCACCCGTCCTCCTTGCCGGGCTGAAGGGCTCCCGAGCGCGTCAGCGGCGACACCAGCGTGGCATCGCAGCAGAGGCTTCCCCCCACATGGAAACACCGCACATGACCAGGTCCAAGCGGCGTCTTTCCCGCGCGTCGACGGTCACGGCTGTGGTGTGGGCAAGCCAGCTGCGGCGCCATTCTGGACCCACAGCCTCGCGCGCGACCTGCACCCAGGCCCGCTCGACAACCTTTGCGCGCCGATCGAGCAGACCAGTCCGTGGGCAAGCTAAGACATGATCCCCGAAAGCGTCAGCAACGCCTCCGCATCTGGGCCCCTCGCCCAGTTCGGGTGCGCCTCAGCGCAACCTGCATGGAACCCTGAGCATGCGTGCGCCCGGCTTTCCGGCTCTTTGGCCACGGGGCTCTTCACATCTATTTGCGCAAGAACTCGATCACGAGCGCTGAGAGTGCCCGCAATCCGCTCTCCGCATGAAGCTGACCCTCCTCACTAATGATCAATAAGGGCCACTCAGGATGCTTCGTATTGAAGTTGATGATCAGTCGCTTCTCGGTCACGGGGGAGAAGAGGATCGGCATCTCACGAACCAAGACGCGCTCAGTCGTGATTTCTGCTGAAGCCTCAAAAAAAACGCCCAAATGATGGTGATCAAATCATTCATTCATCAGGATCGTGTACTCCCAACTCTCGACGTCTGCAGGAAGTGTGCGAAAGATGGATTGGGCCGGAACTGTCAGGTATCCAGCGCCTCCTGTTTCCTTAGAAATCTCAAATCCTCGCTCTTGACCTTCCAGTTGGTAGTTGGTGCTGAGAGCTCCGAATTTCACTTCTCGAAAATGGCTACGGCACATTTCTGTTCACCTGCAACACACATTTGTGTTCGGGTGAACACACATGCGCTCTCTTGGAGCAGGTGCAACACTGGCACAGACCTGCATCACACAATCATGTTTTAACCAGACCAAACATCTGTGCTGACTTGTAACACACTTTTTGTGTACACATGGAACACACGTATGTGCACATGGAGAAACATGTGCAACAAAATTGTGCAGCACACATGCATTCACCTGGACAACAAAAAATATGTTCACATGGAGTTTGCATTCTTTGCAGGCCTGTGCATCAAGTGTCCGAAGCCGGCCGCAAGGCGCTATTCCATGGGGCTCTGCCTTGAACAGCGCTTGTGTTTTATATGCATGTTCCAAGTAGGACAAAAATGTTCGTGTGCGATCGCAATTTGCAACACGTTGCTAGCGCGCGAGCCTGCTGCTGCTGCTACTGCTGCTGATACGATCGGTGCCGGGTGCGTCTCCAGCATTTACAGGCTTCATCTTAGCAACGGTTTTCCGGCGCTTTCCAGCTTGGCTGCAGTGTTTTTTCGTATCGAGCAATCTGTTCTAAAGTGCCTTTATCGCATTGTAGAAACTCTTCGTATTGATTCAATAAAACATTTGCTTTCGCAGGGAAAAACACCCCAATTCTTCCGTATGCTCGGTACAAGGCATCCCTGCCTTCTTGCCTCAGCCGTTTTGCCTCCCGTTTGTCCAGCAAATCGCATTTCATGATAATTGGCTAGCGCGGCTTCGCCGTATTTTTTCGAGTCACGGCGACCATCTGTATGGATTTGACAAACTAAGGCCACGTAAGGTGAAGGTAAATGTGCGGGCTGGCTTCAGGTACTAAGTAAGAACTGCAACATTGCACCCTTGAAAGCGACACAAAGCCCACCCCGCGCAAAACAGAAGGACAGAATTTGTAACGATAAGATTCCCTTTGTTGGGTTGCCTTTTCAGACTATTGAAAAAGGGGAACGCTCGCAAAACGCTTCAGCTTTTGGTCTCTAAGACATATCCTCGAGTGTGTCTGGTTTGCCTAGGAAACGTTGCCTCGGACTAGGATTCGGCTTTGTGGGGTGGAACTCCCACAGCTTCCTGCTCAAAGGAGGGGTGACAAGATTGCCCGCAAAGAAACAGAGAATCATTGGTCTTTCCAGAAACTAACCAAAGAAGCCGCTGACCTCAGCTAAGGACGGAAGCAGTCCAATGGACAACTCTCATGACTACGGCCAAAATCACAGTTGCATTCTGGAGTTGGCCTGCACCTAAGTTTAATGTAGAAAAGCAAGCGCATACAGTTGAAAATATGGGTCTGTCTCATCCTTGAGTGGATCCGTTCTGGTGTTGCTTCTTCTTTTACAAGGAAAGACAAAGAAAACTGCGTATTTTTAGAAGGGTTGTGGCAAAAAAAACTTGGCCATAGGCACGGAAACAACGCCGCCCTCTTGACGTCCTGGCCAAAGCCATCGAGGAATAGCCAGGGCAACACGCCCGGCATCACGGCATCACGCGCTCACCTACCGTCCGGGGCGAAAAATTATCCCCCAGGCCTGGAAACTTGGTTGGTGCCAAGCTAAAACCAACCAACACGAGGTTCCCACCGACCTATGTCCCTGAAGCATTTGCCGTGGTCGTGACCGCAAGCCCCAACACACTCGCAGAGATTGTCTCGCGAGCCTGGCAGCATCACAGGCACAGCGACCAAAACCCTCGCCGGATCATGCATCTGCTATCCTTGATACAACAGAAGAGCAACAACAACTGCAGATCGTCACGGGCGGAAAATCCCTCCAAGAGCTGGTCGTGCCGTGCGCGGGACTCTCGGAGCTGAGATCGAACAAAGGGGGCAGCCCCCAAGGAAACACCAAGCACGGTCAGCCCCTGTTCATCGACGGGCCGGCTGCCAGCACCAAGAGTATGCGGCAATGCTCATACAACCGACTGCTAAATATTGGTATGCAGGGACTACACGGTTGGGCTGCACAACCGTCCACACATCATCTTCCGACGCCAAAAGCCAGGCCCCGCGCTCCCAGCGCGCACGGCGCACGTTGCCGACAAAGGAGCTCCACGACAGCCTTCCCGACCGCCGCGCTGATGCTGGAGGACTGCTTCACGGACTGGCACTCGCAAGGCCTGCGGTCTGCGGCCAGGGTCCCGGAGTCGTCATTGCCCAGCGCCAGCAGCTCGGCCGTCAGCGTGCGCACTGCAGCCGAGAGTTCGCCCAAGTGAGCCAAGGCCGCAGCCCCCTCACCCCTCTCTTCAAGCGAGTCAAGCAAGTCAGCTGCGCAGACGCTGGCCGCGCGCATCAATTGGCGGCAGGCAGCGACGCTACTCGACGAGTCGGACTTGGACCACCAGCGCGGCGGGGGACGCCACGCCATTTGATGTGCGACTGGCAGCCTGCAGCTGCAAGCTGGCACGTTTTTGCTACGGGCGCGGTGGCTGGTCTGGCGTCGTCGCTGCCTGTCCCAGCCAGCACGCTGCGCGACCGGCGACCGAGCGGCGCTTAAGCACGCCCTCGAGCCTGGGCGGCGAGTTCCGAGGGCGGAGGAGGCTGCTCACAGCGCCATCTCACTGGTTTTCAACTGCTGGCTTGGATGAGTGCCTTCCCGGGCGAATGCCGGAAACACTGTTGGAAGCGTAGCTGGCTCAGGGCAGCCGTTGCTCCGCCGTTGTGCGCGCGCGCGCCTGAACTGCGTGTTGCAGGGCAGGTTTTGCTGCAGACGATCGCCCCAAGGTGTATCTGTCAGTCGCGACCTGCGCCAGAGACCGAGGACGCGGAGGCCGATAGTGGGGGCTCAAATAAAAGGAAAGTCCGGAGAGGTGATGTTTCCAAGAAGCACCTGCTGGAAGCGCCGCGAGCACGCACTTGCCCTTTGAATCCAGGCCGGACAGTGTTTTTTTCTTGAGAAATTCGAGCCACTCAGCATATACGTCAATCAACATTTGCTGGACGCGACAGGCGTGAGCGCGGGTCTATTCCGGACAGAATCCAATATGCCACTGTGGATGATTGGAGGATGGATTGTCCCTGGTGGATTGTCTTGTGGATAATCCTGGAAGCGGCCTGCTAAGGTTCTTTTGCTTCACGCGATCATGAATGATGCAATGATCTACTAAAGGGGCCTTGAGCCAAATGTTGCGGGAGATCAACTGTTCTGAGAACCAAACACAAAACAGACACAAATTTCTTTTGATCTCCAGCACTAAGTATGAAATACTATTGGCTTCATGACCTTTGGCCGTAGCCTTGATGTATGCCGTAGCCATGCTGTGTGCCGTAGCCATGTGCATTAAAAATGCCGGATTTATTCTGTTTGCTGCTAGGATGAAATGTCTTGGCTTTCGAAATGGCAAACACTATGTACTGCTTCTTTTTGAGATACCTAGATGTATCAAAGGGTGATGTACAACGCTATGTACACGCGGCACGATTGTGAAACTATTGATCTCTCACTCATGGTATAGTCTTGTAGACGGCGAGGATCAATCATCTGAATTGAGTTCGTGGTGCTGAACGTATGAATCTTCATGGTCAGTCGGATCGACGATACCATCGGCGGCTGCTGTCGGATTGACTGCCATAGTCTCCATAATCATCCCAGGTCGAGTTGCTATAGTCCTTCCACTGCTTCTGATGTCCCCACTGCTTGTTGTAGTTCTTGTACTCCTGCGGGGTCTAGACTTGTTTCTTCTTGATGTACTCCTGGTATCTCTCAGAGCTGCGTTGCCTGGTTGCAGATTTGCTGCGGATGTAAACCATGAGAGGGCTATGAGCATCGGAGTCCTGCGAGCGCTCTGCGGATGAGACCTGGCAATCGAATATGGCCTTGGTTGGATGGTTCCGCATGAATTCCAGTTGTTCATCATCCATGCCGTTCATCTCGTCCTTCCGGAAAGCCTGCTGGATGTTCGTTTTGCCCCATCCAAATACGAAAGTCATCATCACATCTGGGAATGTTCGATCATATCCTGATCCACACGTCATGTACAGGTGATGACGGACAATGGATTTTAGGGTGCACGAAGTCTCCATTGCACGAGTGGTGGATTGAAGACGTGCTGGAGTTTGCTGTAGGTGTTCGCTGATTTGTTGGCGTCTCCGCTGATCGCATCGCATCGGTACAAAGTCACGAGCGGCATGATTTCATTTTGAAGATCTTCCCTTGCTGCTCCATGGCTAATTGAAGGATGGATGTGGAAAACTCCAATGGTAGCGAATGGGAGATCTGCCCTCGTTATGTGGCGGTAGTCATACTTGTGGAGTGACTTGTTGGATGATTTCGGGATCATGCCACGAAACTCATCACTCTGCTCGATATGGAGAATGACGATCTCCTTGTCTCGGCCATGTCCTTGGACAATGGTGCGCGCTGGCAATCTCGGTCCAATGTACTTCTTGGATTCAGTAAACATGGATGGTCCTGTGGTTGCCAAGCAATTTGAGGTCGGAATTTCGTGTTCGGGATCAGTGCAACTTCCTGCAGTTCCGAAGAAACATCTGAACATTCCGAATGTGGTTCCCCAATTCTGGCACTTGGTGGAAATGTGTCTTGCCAGAAGTTCCACTAAGCATGCGATCGGTCTGGATGACCATTGCTTGATTACGATGCCCTTGTAACCGTATCGGATGAAACGTCTTGATGAGCTCCCTGGATTTCTCATCATTAGGACTGAAGAATGCGTCTGCTTCATTCAGGCATAAGATGTGTGCACTGTTCTGCATCATCATCTTTACGATCGGTCGATCCTTCATCGGCATGTTGTACACCTCCCTGTTGTCCAGCTTTGGATTCCTTGTGAGGTTTCCATGGTTCAGGGTAAGCATGTTGATCGCTATTGATGAGGTGAACTCATGCATATTGAGATAGTCCACAGGAGGACGGTCGGTCGGCTGCATCAGCGATCCCAGGATATCGGCATAGGCTCGGATGATTTCCGGGTCATCATGTGACCTGAGCTTCTTCAATCCAAGCGGAAGCTTAACCGGACATCCGGATCCTGGTTGAGCTTGCTTGTACTCGTCAATGGTGGGACATTCTCCTCGATGAGGGAAGTAGAATTCTTCTTCTCCGAGATTGACATCGGGATCGACATGTGCCAATGAGGCTCTCTCACACTCTGTCAAGTTGGGATGAGCTCTTCTTGGATCTTTGTTGAACTTGTTCATGAAGCGGGAGAGGGTTGCCTTGGTCTCCGCGAGTTCAAATTTGTTTCGAGATAGATTCCCTTGAATTCTTGGATGAACTCATCTAGGTTCTCTGAATTGTGATATTCCGCGGTGACTTTTGGCTTGACGGATCTTTCCCCCGGAGGGTTCCATCGTCTCTTCTTCAGCTTCGTCCTGATCGGTGGAACGCCGTCTCTTCTTGGTCTCTGAGGAAGTATTTTTTTCCTTGCTGTGCTTGGTGGAATTCAGATAATTGAAGAAGGCATCGGCAAATTTGCGGATCTTGGTGTCGTACATCTCGTAATCTTCATGACTGAGCTGCTTCTTCATGATCCACTTGTTGCTCGCCATGAGGCTGCCATCAGGTTCAAATGCTGCAACAATGTTCCTTGCCTCGATGGTTTTGTCTGTCAACGCTGTTCGCTCTTCGGAGAGTCGGATGCCACAGTCTTGGCCCTTGAGGAATGCAAGGATCAACAGTGCATCTCTTCCTGCTGGCACATGGGTCAATGCGGTTTCTGCCTCATCGTCGTCAAGGATGACGTCATCGATGCATGCCATGTGGACGTGCATTCTCCCCGAAGAGTTTGACTAGGATTTCCAAGATTTGAGCCCGTGCTCCATGATGCTGAAGAGCTGATTTGTATTGGTTGCATGGAACATGACCCGCAGCCGTGGCCAGCACCGCAACCCTTGCCCAGCACGCGGTTGGCGCCGCAGCCGCAGCAGCAGCAGCCACGGCAAGATCAGCAACGGCCCAGCCCTGAACCAGCGCCAGCACCACAGCAGCCCCAGCAGATACAGCCGCCGCAGGAGCGCACGCAAGCACAAACGCCTGCCAGGCCTGGCACCTCGTGGCTCTCCAGGGGCCCGCCGGCCACCAGTGACGCTGTCGCAGGAGCGAACAGCTGGTTGTTTGTTCCGTTGTTGCAAGCCTCGGCCGGGAATCTGCGCAGAGATGCTTCAGAGCAGTGGGAAGGACATGCCTTTTTTGGGCCAGTGTGGCGGGAAACTCTTCTCCACCTCCACTGCGCTGCCCCGGTCCACATCCAAGCACGCAATTGAGGTTCACCAAGCAGCGGCTGCATTGGACCGCCGACTCACAGCCGCAGAGCTGACTGTGGCGGGTGTGTTGCAACAAGCCTCCGGGTCTCTTCCCGAGCAGTCGTCCGTGTTTTGTGCCTGGGCCGTCGAGCACTGCATGCTGGCTGACGGCTACATTCCTGCGGTTGCGCAAGAAGTTTTGCTGTTGCTTTTCCTAGGCGAGCGCGGGGCCGCACGGCTAGTTGCCGCCGCGGGACAGTACCGGGCGGCCACTGCAGAGCCCCTGGCACATGCGGACGCCGTAAACGACCTCGCAGCCGCGCCGGCAGCGGCGGCCCAGCAACCCGCAGGCGAGCGGCACGCCAATGGCAGCTCAGCAGGCGGCAGCGCTGCAGCGCCAACTGTGCCTGACACCCAACTCGTTGAGCATCGTGACAACAGTACCGGCCAAGCGGGCGCAGCGCCAGCTGCGCTGACAGCCTTGCCTCCAGGCCCGCCGCCCAACGATGCATCACCAGATGACATCCTGGGAGGCCGCAGCCCAGCACCAGCCGCTGAGCCAAGTGAGCCTGACGAGGTAGACACGGCACAGCCGACGCGCTTTCTCCCGCTGCCAGGGGCACGCTTGAGAGCAGCCTTCGCGGCTATTGATGCCCTGGATGCCGCAACTGTGCTGAGCCACCCATGCAGCTCCGTCCGGTCCCCTCCGCACTTCCTTAAGGGCACTCTCCGCAAAGCTCTCCGGTTTGCCCTTGATTTAATCCATAATGCAGACGGCCACGGAGGAGTTGGGAGCGAACGGGCGTGGAAACTCTGGCTCCTTCTGCCCAGGCTGCTTTTGTTTCGCCCCGCAGGAGGTGCGCCGGTGCCTAAGCAAGACTTCTTGGCTCGCTTCGACGCGTTTTTTCGTGGGGAGTGGCAGCTGCTAGTGAATGTATCAGGGTCCTTTCCGGACGAGAACCAGACAGGTCCTGCTGAGGCACCTCCACGCTCTCACAGTCCAAGGGTGCCAGCAGATGACGCCACCAGGCGGGCCGAGCGTGCTGTCCGGTTAGCGCGCCTAGGGGAGCTCTTGTCGGCTCGACAAGCTCTGCTGTCTGAGCCACTCGCGCCAGGTGATGCCGCCACTTTGCAGCAACTTACCGATCCTAGGAGCCGGCCCGACCAAGCTTATCAGCCCATTGCACCTGATCTGTTGGCTTGGAACCCGGACAGCCCCGCCGAGCTCCTGCCTGACCAGTTCTTTGCCAATCTCCGACGCTCGCGCAAAGGAGCAGCGCCAGGTCCTAGTGGATTGACCGGGGAAATCTTGCGATTAGTGCTGGATGATGACGAGTCCTCCCATGTTCTTTGGAGAGTTGCAGCGCGACTTGCCAGAGCCGATGTTCCCACCGCAGTAGGCGGCTGGCTTGGGATTGGACGGCTTGTCGCTGTCCAAAAGCCGTCCGGTGGCGTGCGGGGATTGGTAGTTGGTGACTTCTTGCGGCGGCTTGTGTCCCGAACCCTAGCGCAGCAATTTGCAGATCACTTCGATGCGGCTTGTCGCCCATACCAGTATGCGTTGTCGACCCGCTCCGGCGCCAAGGCTTTAGTCCACACTTTGCAAGTCCTCACGGAGACTTCTCCGACCGCAACGGTCTTGTCCGTGGATGGCGTAGGAGCCTACGACCACGTGAGTAGGCAGGCCATGCTCGAGGCACTCCGTGACTTGCCGGGTGCGTGCCGGTTGCTCCCTTACGTCCGCATGTGGTATGGGTCCCCGTCAACTTATGTGTGGCATGACCGTGTAGGCCAGCCCCACCGTGTGTTGCAAGCAGAAGGCGGGGAGCAAGGCGACCCGCTCATGCCGGCATTGTTTGCACTCGCCATGCATCAAGCGCTTGTCGCCCTGCAGCCGGAGCTCCGCCCGGAGGAGCGTTCCCTTGCCTTTTTGGATGACTTGTACTTGACAGCGCAGCCTGATCGCATACAACCGCTGTTTCAGGCTGCGTCCCGGTGCCTGTATGAACGTGCCCGCATTTCCCTTAATCACGCAAAAACCCGTGTGTGGAACGCAGCCGCAGTGGAGCCGCCAGGCCTGGCGGACATCAGTGCAGCGGATGTGTGGCGTGGCAATGCTCAGCTCCCCGAGGCAGAGCAAGGGATTACCGTTCTAGGAGCCCCTTTGGGCGGAAATGCATTCGTTCGGGCCCAGCTCGACGCAGTGCGCAACAAACAACTTCGCCAGTCCTCCCGACCCTTCCTGACCTGCAGGTCGCTTGGCTGCTGTTGCTGTACTGCGCGTCGCCGCGGTCCAACTATGCACTTCGTATCATACCCCCAGAACTCACCGATCTTTTTGCCATTGAGCACGACGCTGCAGTGCAGAGATGTTTCAGTGCGATGCTGTTTGGAGAGGACGGGGGGGCGGTCGGCAGTCCCAACTTGCCTTCCGCCATGGTGGACTAGGGCTGCGTTCAGCCCGGTTGCATGCACCCGCGGCGTTTTGGGCCTCGTGGGCTGACAGCTTGTCGGCGATCCAGCGCAGAGACCCCGACCTCTCGCAACATATTGTACGCCAACTTGAGCCGGATGTGCCTTGTTGCCGTGTCCTGGACGCGCTCAAGGCAACCGTGACCCTGCTCGCTCGGCAGGGGTTTGAGGCCCCTCAGTGGCACCAACTCCTTGGCGACGATGCGCCGCAACCACATGATGTTGAGGACGATGCCCCTGGCATCGGGCGGGGGTGGCAGAAAGCAGCGTCGGCAGCTCTTGACTTGCAAAGTGCGGCTGCCCACAGCGACAACTTGGATGCAGCCTCTGCAGCCATGCTGCTGTCCCAGTCCGGACCGTGCTCAGCCCAGGTCTTCTTGATGCTCCCCGTTTGCCCGGAGTTGATTTTGGAGCCCTCGCATTTCCGTGTGTTGCTGTTGCGACGCCTGCGCTTGCCCTTGCCTTTCGTCCCTGCGCGATGCCGGTGTGGAAGGGAGCAGGACGCTCTCGGCGATCACCGCTCTGCATGTCCGCGATCTGGTGTCTTGCGAGCACGGGGCGGCCCACTTGAACGGGCGGCAGCGCGCATTTGTCGTGAAGCAGGGGCCGTGGTTGCTATGCACACATTGGTCAGGGACCTCAATGTCGGCAGCGTGCCCGGAGATGACCGGCGGATTGAAGTCATAGCCAATGGCTTACCCCTGTGGGGTGGCATGCACCTTGCTGTGGATACCACGCTGGTGTCGGCCTTGTCCTCTACAGGTGCCCCGCGGCGCTACCAGAACAGAGCCGAGGGCGCAGCCCTGCGCCAAGCCCGACGGGCCAAGGAGCGCACATACCCGGAGCTCCTTCGCCCTGACTCACGCTGCAGGCTGGTGGTCCTTGCGCTTGAGGTTGGCGGGCGCTTCAGCCCGGAAACCGTGGATGCAGCGGCTGGCGCGGGCGCGTGCGAGAAGTGTGCCGCCTCGTGTGCGCGGCGCCGTGTCGGCTGCCTTTGCCCGGCGCTGGTCCTCCTTCTTGGCCGCGGGCGCGAGCCGGGCGTACGCTGCCAGCCTCTTGGCCTTGCCCGCCCACTCGGCCGCAGGTGTCGATGGGCCGCCGCCCTTGGTCAGTGACGTGCTTGCTGACGGCGGGGAGCCGTTTGCCGCGCGCAGCCGCGTCCAGTGAAGGGTGCCCGCCTGCACGTGAGGAGCTGGCCTCCGTAAAAACAGCGGCAAAGACCTCCCGTGCCCGGAGGCGCCCCTTGAAATCCCCCCTGAAACACGTTGAAGCCACTGCGGAAAAACGCGCGCGCGTAAAAAAATAATGTGATGGGCTTCTTCGCGAACGGCTTGATTTTGCTCTCTCTTCAATGGGTGGTGGCGCCGGCCTTCGCATTCTGTGCTTGGGCTGAGCTGCGCCTTCATCTTCATGAGGCGCCTCGGATCTTGACGGATGCGGACTTAGCGGAATAGATTCCGTTGGTACCATAGTCCGGTTCATCGTGATGAGGCTGTTTCTGCTGCTCAGCGTCCAAAAGATTGGATCTCGACTTGTCGTGTGTGTCCGCTGTTGCATCTCACGAAGATTTCCATCTCTGGATCGACATAGAATTCCTTGCCATCGCGCCTGAGTGCATTTTGTGCGGATCTTGTGGTGAGCTTGTCGATCCATCGATTCCTTGGAACAATTTCTCCCCGTGCCTTGCGTTCCTTATGTGGCCCGTCCACGGATGGAAATACGAATGCAATTTCGAAACGTGATTTTCCATAGCTCGGGAACATAGCCATGCTTCTCTGCATGAGGTCCTTCGCCTTGGAGTGTTGGCTGCCAGTAATCGTTGAATCTAGCCTTCAACCAGAATACCTTAACTCCATGTGGTCTCTCATGCTCAGGAACGAAATGGAAATCCGGATTGACATCAAGGATGGTTGAGCATTCCCTGTAATACTCGTACACAAAATTTAGAGTTTCCGAAAGGTCCTGCGTGTACGGATTCCTTCTGGAGGCTGATGTTTGTATCCGATCCATATGTTACAAACCACCGATCATTGGATGTGAGAACAGGCCGCATCACTGGTCGCCTTGGAGGTGCAGGTCGATCACCAGGATGATTGTCGGATTCCTCTTCATCTGAATCATCGTCGTGGGAATCTGGATCATAATCAACCTGCTCCATGTTAACATTCTCTGGTTGCTGAGCGGCGGATGGATTCTCATCGGCGACTTTCTCCATGGGGCAGTATGATGTCTCATCTTCCTCATCACGAGCAGTGGATTCCTTCAACGGCGATGCCCGTCTCTTGATCATCGGCGTTGGCACAGGTGCCGCGGCGCTGGATCGTCCGAACATCATATTGAGAATTTGCATGTCTTCGAACTGATCGAGCATACAAGATTGCAAAGGTCGGATTGGTTGTAAACCGAAAGTGGCTGCGGATGCAGACACATATTTCTTGAGATTCAAAATGGGTCAAGTGCAAACACGCGCATCACGGATTTGAGGTGTGGGTCCCCGTTGGCATGACAGTGTAGGCCAGCCCCACCAGCAGAAGGCGACCCGCTAATGCCGGCATTGTTTGCACTCGCCATGCATCAAGCGCTTGTCGCCCTGCAGCCGGAGCTCCGCCGGGAGGAGCGTTCCCTTGCCTTTTTGGATGACTTGTACGTGACAGTGCAGCCTGATCGCATACAACTGCTGTTTCAGGCTGCGCCCCGGTGCCTGTATGAACGTGCCCGCATTTCCCTTAATCACGCAAAAACACGTGTGTGGAACGCAGCCGCAGTCGAGCCGCCAGGCCTGGCGGACATCAGTGCAGCAGATGTGTGGCGTGGCAATGCTCAGCTCCCCGAGGCAGAGCAAGGGATTACCGTTCTAGGAGCCCCTTTGGGCGCAAATGCGCTCGTGCGGGCCCAGCTCCACGCAGTGCGCGACAAACAACTTCGCCTCCTGCAGGTCCTCCCGACCCTTCCTGACCTGCAGGTCGCTTGGCTGCTGTTGCTGTACTGCGCGTCGCCACGGTCCAACTATGCACTTCGTATCACACCCCCAGAACTCACCGATCGTTTTGCCATTGAGCACGACGCTGCAGTGCAGAGATGTTTCAGCGCAATGCTGTTTGGTGAGGACGGGGGGGCGCTCCCGGACACGGCCAGTCGGCAGTCCCAACTTGCCTTCCGCCATGGTGGACTAGGGCTGCGTTCAGCCCGGTTGCATGCACCCGCGGCGTTTTGGGCCTCGTGGGCTGACAGCTTGTCGGCGATCCAGCGCAGAGATCCCTACCTCGCGCAACATACTGTTGCTCCCCGTTTGCCCGGAGTTGATCTTGGAGCCCGCGCATTTCCGTGTGTTGCTGTTGCGACGCCTGCGCTTGCCCTTGCCCTTCGTCCCTGCACGATGCCGGTGTGGAAGCGAGCAGGACGCTCTTGGCGATCACCGCTCTGCATGTCCGCGATCTGGTGTCTTGCGGGCACGGGGCGGCCCACTTGAACGGGCGGCAGCGCGCATTTGTTGTGAAGCAGGGGCCGTGGTTGCTATGCACACATTGGACCTCAATGTCGGCAGCGTGCCCGCAAATGACCGGCGGATTGAAGTCATAACCCCTGTGGGGTCTACAGGTGCCCCGCGGCGCTACCAGAGCCGAGCCGAGGGCGCAGCCCTGCGCCAAGCCCGACGGGCCAAGGCGGCGGTCCTCCTTTTTTAGCCGCGGGCGCGAGCCGGGCGTACCAGCCTTTTGGCGTTGCCGGGAAAAACGGCCGCAGGTGTCGATGGGCCGCCGTCTTTGGTGAGTGACGTGTTTGCTGACGGCGGGGAGGCGTTTGCAGCGCGCAGCCGCGTCCGATAAAAGGTGCACGCCTGCACGTGAGGAGCTGGCCTCCGTAAAAACAGCGGCAAAGACCTCCCGTGCCTGGAGGCGCCCCTTGAAATCCTCCCCTGCAACACGTTGAGGCCACTGCGGAAAAACGCGCGCGCGTAAAAAAAAAAAGGCCTAATGCCAACCCGGGAAGACCGTTGTACATAGGGATGACGTGTTCGAGAAGAAAATCATGGGACGACTTCGGAAAGATTTTCAGGTTGGTTCCGAGGACAAAAATGATTGCTTCTTCGTAGGACAGCGCATCCAATGGAGGCGGGATGACAAGCACTTTTGAACAAACACCTGAAAAACGATACTCCTCTCACTCCACAAATGCATACTGCATACACAAGTGTCCTAGGTCAGATCAACTGGTTACAGTCGCCGACCATTGAGGACGTTCGCGTTATTAATAAGACAGTCAGAACCATCAAAAGCATCCCGCTTAGCATGAGATTCTGGCCCCTTCGTGGCAAGACACGCATAGTTGGCTATCCAGAAGCATCCTATCGCAACAGCGGGGATACGTCATCCCTACGTGCGCATTTTATCCTTCTTGCAGAACAAAGAGATCTTCGCCAGGGCTCATCGAACTCGAGAGGCTCACTGGTCGACCATGAGACGCACAAGATCACCGCCCCAACCATGTCCACTAGTTGCAGAGTTGCATGGACTAATGCGTTGTTACGGTTTTTGTTTTTTGTCGCACTTTTTTTCCGTGCAGCAAGGGTGAGACATTTTGTTTTTCGTGCAAGCAGGGTGAAGCGCTTTCGGCGACAATGGCGGAGGAGCCTTCCCCGCCGTCGTGCCGCCACGGCCCGGGGCCCATCAGCCGGCCCGCAGCGGCAGCCGGCTGGCTTCCTCAGCGGTTCAGCATTATTTCTTCGCGGCCTCTGGTCAGACATGACGGGCGGATGCGAACAATCTTGTCACCACAGCATCCACAACACATCAACCGGAACAGAAAGAAACAATGCATTTGATCCAGATGTTGAGAAAGGAAAGCAACAGTGGACAGAGACTTGCAAAGTGTGGACTAAAGCCTCGGCGCCGGAGCGGGTCGACAACGCATACTGGTATGGGCAACTGATCTGCAAATTGCTGCGCTAGGGTTCGGGAAGCAAGCCGCCGCAAGAAGTCACCAGCTACAAATCCCCGCACGCCACCCGACGGCTTTTGGACAGCGACAAGCCGTCCGATCCCAAGCCAGCCGCCTACTCCGGTGGGATCATCGGCTCTGGCAAGTCGCGCTGCAGCTTTCTAAAGAACATGAGAGGACTCGTCATCATCCAGCACTAATCGCAAGATCTCCCCGGCCAATCCGCTAGGACCTGGCGCTGCTCCTTTGCGCGAGCGTCGGAGATTGGCAAAGAACTTGTCAGGCAGGAGCTCGGCGGGGCTGTCCGGGTTCCAAGCCAACAGATCGGGTGCAATGGGCTGATAAGCTTGGTCGGGGCTCCTAGGATCAGTAAGTTGCTGCAAAGTGGCGCCATCACCTGGCGCGAGTGGCACAGACGGCAGAGCTTGTCGAGCCAACGAAAGTTTCTCTAGGCGCGCTAACCGGACAGCGCGCTCGGCCCGCCTGCGTCTGCTGGCGAAACTGGACTGTGAGAGCGTGGAGGTGCCTCAGCAGGACTATTCACTAGCCGCTGCCACTCCCCACGAAAAAACGCGTCGAAGCGAGCTCTTGCCTAGGCACCGGCGCACCTCCTGCGAGGCGAAACGAAAGCAGCCTGGGCAGAAAGAGCCGGAGTTTCCACGCCCGTTCGCTCCCAACTCCTCCGTGGCCGTCTGCGTTATGGATTACATCAAGGGCAAACCGGAGAGCTTTGCGGAGAGTGCCCTGCCAAGGGTACCGGATGGAGCTGCAGGGGTGGCTCAGCACAGTTTCGACATCCAGGGCATCAATAGCCGTGAAGGCTGCTTTCAAGCGCGCCCCTTGCAGCGAGAAAGCGCGTCGGCTGTGCCGTGTCTACCTCGTCAGGCTCACTTGGCTCAGCGGCTGGTGCTGGGCTGCGGTCCCAGGATGTCTTTGCGGGGTGCGTCATTCAACCCGTAGGCAGGCTTCATGCGCGCTCCAATGTGTGGTGGATATCCCATTTCAGGAGGTATCTGACAAATGATGTCACAAGACTGATCGTATGCTTCGCCTTGGAGAAATGCTGTCTTCAAGTCCATGTGAAATATATTCCAGCCTTTGTTTGAGGCTGCTTCAATTGCAAGGCGTACTACAGGCTTTGGAGTTGTTTTTCCCGCGAGACGTAATGGCACTGAGGAGCTGGTGCCGATGATTCCTTTTTCTTGGTATCTGCAGAGGAGCCTGGTTGCTCCTTCTGCAAGGATTTTTGCTCTTCTGGTAATAGAAGATCAATTCCGGGTTTCCCCGGACAAAAAGGTCTCATCCTTCCTGAGCTTCGTCATGTTAACCTTGATGAGTCGAGTCCCAAGACCAAGTCCAACCATCGCCTTCAATGGAAATGACCTTTCCTTTTAGCCATATTCTTCCCTTGCTTCCCGGAACGGATCTTGGATTTGTCTTCTTGCCAGTAGAATACCTTGTCCTTCACCTGAAGAGGCTTTGAACTCATTCGGAGATTTTGAGCAAGGTCTCGCCGGATGTCTTCGGATTGACGTGCTTCTTGGAAAGCTTGCTTTGACGGCTGCTTGATCTGGATGGCTGTCAGCATTCCTGTCAATCGTCAACTGAGTTTGTGTTGCGACATCGAGTTGGATGAGATCTGCTGGTCGTCTTCCGAATGCGAGCTTCAATGGTGTTACACCCCCGTAGGTGACGGTCTGATTTCTGACAGTTGCAGCGGCCTTCACTAGCTGCCTGTATGTCACTTTCTTCAGTGTTGCAGGCGCTGTACCTGCCTTGATGGAACTTAGCATGATCTTGAGCTGTGCCTTCAGGAGTCGAACTGCTGCCTCAGCTCGATTTGGCCATGGCGTATTCGGTCCCAAGGATATCGGTGTGATGTCAAGGGACTGATAGAAATGTTCCCATGTACCTGTCATGAAGGCTTGATCTGCGACAACTGATTTGGGCTGCAAGTGGTACTGGTCAAAATAGTTCCTGAGGACAGTGATGTTCTCGGCTTCTTGCGTACTTGTCACTGCCTCTGCAGTGAGCAATGTTGTTGCTCCATCCAGGATGACAAAAACAATGATGTGTTCTCCTGTTCCAAGAGGAACTTGACAGTGATCAAACAATGTCATGTCACCAAAGGTGTCCGCTCGAAGTCCACTTGTTTTGCTTCGTGATGGTGCATGGTTTGCCGCTTGGCAAACTTCACACTCACTTCGGATCTTGTCAAATAGATCGAATGTTGATTTTGGCAAATGAAGTGCTCGGGTTCTAAATCTGTTGTCATGTGATGATGCTGCAGGTGGAGTTTCTTCAACTCTTCGGGATTTGACAATCGCTTGTGTATTCTGCCTAGGGCAAGCGAAAGCGATGTAGGCTCTTCTGAGGATGGTGCGAAAGGATCTGGCTCAATAGTCGACCGGCCCCTCTTGTCGATGATCCTGTCTGCTGCCAATCCTGAACCTCCTTCTTCGTCCTTAAGCGAATTGTCCGCGAAGGTGAAAATGGTCTTACCTGTCCACAGATTAATCATCGGTTTATTTGCCTGGGATGTAAGTCTCCAATTGTCTTCTAGAATGTCTGGATCTCCACCTGCGGATGCATCAATGATTTCCGTAGTACGTTCTCGGCTAATGTGATCAGGATTGATTGGACATTCCTTGGCTCCATTTGGTGTGAACAGCGCCTTTCGGGGCGTGATGCGCACACGGATGAGCTGCTTGTTCTTCTGCTTTTGAGACCCAATGATCTTAGGAGTTGCTAGGTCCTCCTTTGTCTCGGATGATTTTGCTGCACAAACAGTTTCGCTCTTGGTGAGATCCCCGGAGGGAAACCATCGTCATAGACATAGTTGATGAGGCCCTTGTGAGCAATTTCTCCATGCGCCTTCACTCTTGCAACCGACGAGCGCATGTCCTGTACCGGATACCGGAACTGCTTGACGGTTCATGCCAAAGGCTTTGCATGTGATATTGTCACATTGAGGTGTGTGCTCGATGGTCATGTAGAGGTTCCGCATCTGACTGATGCTGAGAAGGATTGGTACTCCTTGTTCAAGGACGTCGATGTTGGTACTGCATGGAGGAGTTGTGTGATATCGAAGATGCAGGGTCCAATTTACCCTGCCGGTCTCTCCGTTTGCAAAAGTGAACTTGGTCTCGGCCGGGATGTACTCATAGGAGATGATGTCCTTCATTGGTTCGATGGCCTGAGTAAAACGCTGGATTGCATGCCAGCTGCCCATAGATCTGGTACATCCATTGTCCAGAATCGCATAGGTCGGGTTGTGCTGAGGGTTGATGACAGGCGCCATCAGCTTTGTCGCCAGAAGGCTGTGATTTGTTGTGACGGACAGATTGTGTTCTGAAACTGTATCTGATTGGATCAGCTTCTCGTGGATGGCCTTTTTCCCAGGATGCTCATACGCATCATGAAATGCCATTAACGCTTGTCCTCTGCTGGCTGTTTCATGGGATGAGTACCAGCCATGTTCGTTCCATGTCCATGATTGATCCCAGTCTTGGTCTGTCCAACCGGCATAGGTAGGCTCTGTGGATGGTGCAGTCTGCTGGATGGCGGCGAACGTCTTGAATTTTCCTTTCTCCTGTCCTGTGCCACTCTCATGAAATGGATAACCTTTGTTTCCATCATAGGGATATTGGAATTTTGATTTTCCTTTCTTTCCCTGCTTTCCTTTGCCTTTTCCCCAATATGCCTGGTCGTAGGGATCCTAGTTTTCGTTGGCCATATTGGCCTTTCCGCCAGAACCGCTTTTTCTGAAGGGTTTAAAGCCACCTCGTTGGTGACTGCCTTTTTGTTTCCTGATTTTCATTTTCCTTTTCTCTTCTTGAACTTGAAGTTCCGCCCCGACACTTTTCTTCCTATGAACGCATCGTTCTCCTCGAGGACCCAGAACGTCTCTTCATCGTTGTTTGACATGAATCCTTCAAGTCCTTCTTCATCCTCAACCCAGAAGCCTTCTTCTCCTTCGTATTCACCTTGTTCGATGATGAAGAATGTGTTGCTTCGGTTGCCTCCTTGAGGTCGGATGGATGGATCTTGGATTGATGTCCTCGTCGTGATGAAGAGTTCATGGTAGTGCGTCTTCAGCATCTCATAGGAGTAGTTTTCTAGTGAGATGTTTCTCAATGACATTGCACTTGTCAGTCTCTCTCGTTGCTGATCTGACAGCTCACTTTGAATAATGAAAAACTGTGCAATGAGATTATCCCCGAAGGGAAATGCGTCCCGCTGTCTATCCTGCATTTCTTGGATATACTGTCTGAGGACTGTTGGATCGTCCTCATTGAGCATTGGTGGAGGCGGCGCTCGAACACCGACTGCTTGCTGATGTCGAGCAATTGTTCTTGCATTTGCGTCCTGTACGGACTGTCGAAATGATGGGGACTGTGCCGTGAAAACGGGCATCAAGTCCATCCATGCTGCCTTCAATCTCATAAGAAGGATTTCGAATTTTGATGTAAAAATGAGGAACTCTTGGTTCTGCCTTCTATGGTTGAAGAAACTGAGGAGCCGGAACAGATACACGTTGGTCGCACCTTTCAAAAAGTACTTCAGCGTGTTCTTGAAATAGTTGACACCTTCATCAGGATCTTGCAAAAGGTCGTTTTGGAGGACTGCCTTGTACATATATGCATCACCGGTCAATCTGCTTTTGAGCAGAGGTCCTCTCTTGGGTGCTTCCACCGTTGTGATGGTCACCCAGTCGTCCACGATTTCTTCATACCTGAACCAGCTGACTTTTCCGTCGTGCAACGGCGGCTTGGCGGTCATCGATAAATTTGGTGTTTCCTCCGTATAGCCTGGATTTTTGGCCATACTTGAATAGGCTTCCATGAAGCCTTCTCCATCCGATGACATCTTTCCTTGGATCTCTGCACAAAACCCGCTCCGCTACCACAAATTGAGGCCCACTGCCCCACCCGAAGGGAACTGGTACCCTGTGGTAGTTGAGGTCGTTTGTTGGTCCCTGGATCTGTTCCGGAGAGAATCCAATATGCCACTGTGGATGATTGGAGGATGGATTGTCCCTGGTGGATTGTCTTGTGGATAATCCTGGAAGCGGCCTGCTAAGGTTCTTTTGCTTCACGCGAATATTGATGCAATGATCTACAAAAGGGGCCTTGAGCCAAATGTTGCGGGAGATCAAGTGGTCTGAGAACCAAACACAGGGTTGGGGGTTGGGGGGGTGGGGGGGGGGTTGGGGGGCGGCGCCGCCGTCCACTTGGAGCCCGCTAGGTTTGGCGCACGTGACGGTTCTCAGCAAGCAAAGTGGTGGCGTCGATTGCGATGGGTGAGTCTCGCCCTAGTTCCCGCAAGTGTTCGACGCCGCCACCTGCCACGCTGCGCTCCATCTCCCGGCGGGCACGGGTGCGTTGGGGGCTCCACGCGAAGGCAAGGGCGGATTTGCCGCATGCCCAGCGCAAGTCTTTTCGTCCGGGACGCGCGTCGGCCACTTCGTTGAGGTGCGTTGGCGAAACCAAGGCGGAACGTGACGGGGCAGCTTCCTTTGTTCGCGCCAAAGCGCGTGAGGCGCGGGTTTGTCTGCGGTCCGTGCGGTAAGTCCTCCTGGCGGGGCGCAGTGGTTGCCACTGGAGGGTGTTACAGGTGACCTTCGCAGAGAAAGCGAAACTGCCTGATTTTCATTGCGCGTGGCTGCTCTTGCTCGGGCCAGCCAACTTCGCTTCTCCGTTTGCTGGCGAACCTTTGCGCCAGTGCCTCGACTGGCAGCGCCCCGTCAAGGCAAGTTGGTTCCGGCGCCCGGCTCCGGCGCGTTCGCCCCGGTGCCCAGCCGAGACCGCAGCCGAGACCGCAGCCAGGGACTGCGCAGGGGCCAGGCCCGCGCGGCAGCAGGGCAAGCGCAAGGGCAAAAAACAAGGGAAAACGTGGTGCAGGTGTTGGCCCGCAGTTCCAACGGCAGCTGGTCCATATCCTGGCAGCGGAGGGGCGCTGCTGAGGAAACACAAACCCCGCCCCGTCCCATCAGTACAGTGGCCCGCGCACAAAGGCAGGCCCGTAAGGAGTTTTTTTGGCGCAGTTGGTTGCCGCGAGCGGCCAGGGGCTTGAGCGTGTTGGGGCTGGGGGTTGGGGGCTGCTTCCGATTTCTTTGCTCCACGGATACGTTCGCCTTCCGGCCCCTAAACGGGCTGCCGAGCCGGAGAGGGCAAAACTCGCAACGTTTGTCCACAGTGGACATATCGATGCCTGGACCCGCCGGCCCGACGAGCTGGCGCACGCCCGCTCGGGCGAAGCACTTCCCGACTGCAGCGCAGGCCCCGGCACTGTCTCAATGAGACACCCCGCGTTGGCGAGCCCGAGCGGCCGATTGGTGGAGAGAGAGCGCCCCGGGCCAACCTGGCAGGGCTACGCGCCCGCCTCTCCCCGCCTCCTGGTAAACACACGGGGCCTCCGTCTGGCGCTGTTTCCACCTGGAGCAATTCCTGGTTGTATGCGCCCCTGCTGCATGCCTGGCTGCCCACGGTGCAACGCTTGCAAGAGGCGGCCCCAGAAGATGTCGGCGCCGCTCTTGCTTCTTTCGTCGAAGCTGACGAGTATTTCCACGCAGTGTAAGAGACGCTGCTCGAGGCCTTTGCTGGCCAGGCTGCGGCACAGCTCCCACGTTCGGACGCGTTCCGTGTGGCGCCTGCGTGGCCGGAGCCCAACCGAGCGCGGAGGAAAGCGCCAAGGTAGCTGGGCGAAGGCAAGTGCCAGGGGGGTGGAACTGGCAGCCGCAGGTCTTGAACGAGATCAACCTTGCTGATGTCCTCCGTGCGCGCACGTTGCAAGGCGCAGGGCGTAGCATGCGCACGTAGCCATGTCATTGTGGCGGAGAAAGGAAAAATAATGGCACATGCACCGGAAACATGGAATGTTCGCGTGACGGACGCGGCAAAAGACCTCGTGAACGACACCAAGCCATCCAAAGCAACAGAAATAGAATCCATGGATGGTTTGCCTGATCATTTTGCGCGGTGTTTCGGGTTTTGAGTTGAGCTTAGTCAGCATGATTTGAGCCTGCAAGTACCTGAAAGAGCTAGGGCTGCAAGATTCCATGGGAAGGCCCACATCTGCACTTCCCACCATACCCCACCCAAGCGGCACTTTGGCACAAAAACACCACCCGCCTCAGGCCCGCCTCCCTTGGCTCACATCCTCTTTGCGACCCGCAAAACTGGCCCGCACGTGCACCGGTTCGCGTGCACGCGAACATGCTCGGATGGGACGTATCACTTATGAAGCTTGCCCCTTGGGGAACCCATCGCGAATCGCAACACGAGATTGTGCTCACCCGTACCCCCCAAACCAACAAGGAAAAGGAGCTTTTGCAGCGCGGCGTCACAAAAAGCGTGTCTCCTCGAAAACGGACCTCACATGCAAATGATTCTTGCAATCGTCCATCACTTCCTTGGGGATTGGTGTCCAACCATTTCACTCGGTTGCTCTCTGATTCCCGGCTAAAAGTTTAACTTTTAGTTGTTTAATGGAAAACCCATGAGTTGGCAAAAAGTTAAAGTCCTAACATCCCTTGGCAAAATGCACCAACAGTTCAGTTCTAACCCTCGTAGCCCGAGGCCACAAATACGCCCATCCTAGGCTTCCCCAACGTGAATTGAGCACCTCACGCCCACCGCCCTCGGCCAACCGCCAGGTCCCAATCCTCCCTCGCAAAAAATCGCGCAGGCGCCGATCAGGATTCCAGGCCCCCGCGAAACAAAAAATGTAACTTGGTTTTGGCTTTCCAAGCATGCGGCTGCGCCGGCATGCATGGAACCACGATGGGTCTGCATTGAGTTGCGCATCCACCGTCAAGGAACTATGCATGCCAAGTCGCACCAAAAAAACATTTACACTGCCAACATTCTGCCACACGTTCCGTCAAATAGTTTTCAGATTTAATTAAGAAATCCCTCAATGATAGTTGCCTGGGGATCCCCAGGTGAACTGCCATGTTGAACAAGAACATTGCATTGCGCGGTTGAATGACGGAGAAGAATTGGAAGACATGGTAGTGATATCACGGAGTGTACAGCCTCTGCCATGCTACATTACTTATGTGACATTGCATTACAGGGAAAGCACTTTCAGTCATGCCATTTTGGTTTTTTCTCACTTTACGTCGCCATGAATCGTATATTTGTCGTCAATGTCTGTCAGCTTGGCATGGTTGCCGCAGTTGTCCGTCTCAGCAGGTGAAGGATGTTTAAAAAAAAATGTCCAAAGAGCCACCCCAAAATAGGGCCCGTCAGCCCGCTCTCCAAACGGAAAAAATGAGGTGGGATGGCGCGCGCAATATGCCTGACGTGTCAAACAAATTCACGTCAGGAACCAGCAAGCCAAAGAGACGTTGGGTGATATCCCATTGAATATTGGATGAATGGTATATAAGCCTCAAGCTGAGACTCCTCAAATACAAACGTTGTTAATCAGAACCAAAATCCAACCCCAAGAAATGTGTCTCGCCATCCCTTTTCTAACGGGCTGGGGATCAATCAGATTGGCTTGTTCACTTGGCAAAGCATTGAAGGATCAGATTGGCTTGTGGGAGGGGTCAAATTGGCTTGTGGGGGATCAAATTCACTTGTGCTGTTGCGCTAGCGCGCAAGCCCGCACACACCTGGCAAGAACACCCGCTGGATATAGAGAACCTTAAGAACTGCACACATTGCCTGCCAAACAGTATCGCGGCACAAAATTTGCCAAGCTGCACGTGTCGCTTGCCAAAACCTTCTTGCCCGAGCTAGCGTAGGTCCATTAAGAGGGGACGGATCCACCTTCAAAATCTGACCGCGCAACGGGCACCCAGAGCAATCTGAAACAATCGTGTTAGACGCGAAACAGCGCACGCAGCCGGCTACACAACCCCTAAACTCTCGGCTTGCGCAGGAGCTAGCGCCGCGCCGAACGCCGGGCCTGTTCTAAACCTTAAGCAACCGTGCGGCCAAACCTGACCACCAACAACAACGAATGATCTTCAGCGACATTAGCGCGCGAAAGCTGGCAAGCCCCAACACAGTTGCGCGCAACGTCACGCCTGCACGCAACCAAAAAAACACCTGACCAAGCCACGATGAATTCAAAAGAACCTTGGCACGAACGCGTGGTTACCCCAAACCACAACTTACAGTTGCTCCAAGCAAACAAAAAAAAGAACAGACTCGTCATCTAAGCTTTTCCGCTCGACAACAAGCCGGCTGCCAAACAACTCGCAAACAGCTGCGTTTTACGTCTCTCATAATTTGGCGCAACGATCCCAGCATCAAACAGCCAAACAACCGCACCTTGTTCAAGATCACATTTGCTTGTTCTTTAAAAGCAAGCGATCGTCGCCGAACAATCACTTCGATCGGTAGTCGAAGTTAAACAAAACAAAACCAAAAAAGAGATTTTTCTTCGACGCACGCAAGGAAGCAACTTCGATTTACATCTTTTCTTACTTTCAACATCTCCCATGCGCATTAACAAGTCAATCTGATGCTCCAACACCAGAATACTCAAACAAGTCAATCTAACCCCTTCCACACGCCAATCTGATGCTCACAAACCAATTTTATGCTCTGAACAAGTCAATCTGACCCCCTTCACGAGCCAATCCAAAACAAACAACAATTTGATCCTTCACAAGTCTCATTGATCCCTTACAAAGATACAAGCCAATCTGATGCACCTTACAAGTCACTTTGATGAGCAGACCCAAGCAAACCCAAGCTACCAAAAAAACGGGTGTGCACCGAACAAACCCAAACAAACAAACAAACAATCAAACAAAAAATTAGCAACCTAGCACATTGCAAGTCCGGACCAGCTGGACGCAAACGTGATTTGCCAGCAGCAATTGCAGCCAACAGAAGGCAGCGACTGTGCAGTGTCACGTCATCAATGTTGTGGAGGAGGCGCTCACCTCAAATAGAGAAGTCACGCAAATGGCGATTTTCGATTGGCTCTGGCAACAAGCGCGCATCCGTCTCAACGCTGGGAAAACCAAGTGGAACGCAAGTGGGCGTGAGCTGCCTGGCGTGAACCAGCAAGTTTCTTGCGCGCGGCGTGCCTGCTGGGTCGGCCCGCAGCTCCGCGCCTTGACGGACAGCCCGTGCCAGAAAGTCAAGCGTCCATGGTTTCGAACGCCGCTCACTCATTCCCTCATCAAACCGTGTTTGGCAGGTGTCCCTTCTTACACGTTGAAGACACAAGTCGTTGGCAATGCGCGAAGCCCTTTAACACACCGCGCACTTGGTGAGAGAGTGGGTTGGGGGGGTCTCTAGCCCATCCCGGTCGTCAGTTTGTGCGCGGGTTGTCGTTTTGCCGCTTCGTGTTGTCAAGCTCGCCGAATTTCCAGAGAAAGCGTCCTGAAACGGGTTGCGCGTTGCACAAGCCAGCGTGACGCGGCGCATTTTCTCGGTTTTTCGCGCTTTGCGCGCTTGCTCCGGTAGCTTCTAGTCGTGATCCGTCAGCTTCCGTCCGCGCACGCACGCACGCACGCACGCACGCGCACGCACGCACGCACGCACGCACGCACGCACGCACGCACGCACGCACGCACGCACCCACACACACACACACGCACGCACGTACGCAGCGCACGCACGTACGCCCGCACGCCCGCTTTCGTCAGTTTAAGGTCGTGATCCGTCAGCTTAAGGTCGCGATCCGTCCGTTGTCGTCAGTTTACGGTCGTGATATCATGTCGCTGCAGATGTTGCTTAAAGTGTATCAAACTTCACATGGAAGCGTTTGAGCCCAGCTTGGAGCAACGCTTTTTGATGAAAGCTGACGCGCCCTTGGGCAAAAGCTCTTGTTGCTTTCCAGTCGGATGGACGATCTATTTGATTTCGAAGCTTACCAGTTTCAGGGTCAGTGGACACAGGGAATGCCACCTGCAAGGCAATGCCGCCTCGCAGCAGTGTGGGTCTGCTCTTCAACAAGCTTCTCTGAGCGCCACGCTCAACAAATAGCAACAATTGTGCACAAGTTGCCTCAAAAAGATCAAACTGGCAAGCCACGAGCGCAATCATTTCCTCCGCACCTCTTCAAATGGTTCGGTATTACATCTGCGCACTTCGGCACAACTAGGAATGTCTCGGTGAAACAGCTGTTGACTAGCGCTTTGCTACCCGTTGCACGCACATTTTCTGCTTGTCTTGAACACAGCAGTCTTGAACACCGCAGCCTGATGTTCACAAGTGTGAACATTGACCTCCCTTGCGCTTCAAGAGTCAAGCAAAGTCGCACTGCAACGCAACAACTGTGCCCGCGACTGCACCCTTTTGTCACTGCACGAGGTGAAACGTTGTGCCCCAGCATTGCCTCAGCCGAGAATAGCAAGTGACCACAGCTAGCAGCAGCCTGGCAACGATGCAAGTTGACAAGTGTAGAGCACTGCTGCGCTGCTGAGGTGCCTCAAACTATGCGGCTCCAGCAGCTCCAGCTGGTAACATGAATCCGTAGCAGTCTGCCCTGACAGCTGGGCGACGGCACAACCCAAAGTTGAAAGGCATCGAATCCAAGTGCAGGGCTTGGATCTGCCGCACTTGACTGCTGCTTCTTCATCTTCTCTGACCCAGCGGCCATCCTGCAAAGTCCAGATGAGAGACGGCAAGGGGTGAGAGAATGGAACAAATGGGTTTGTGTTGTTGACACGCAAAGCCCTCCTTCTGGCTGTATACATCGATCTTGGATGCTGCGATGGACAGTTCCTCTTCCGCTTTGATTGCCTGATTTGATGGGTTGCAAGAGGTGTAAAAATGGACAATCTTTGTCATCGCCCTTCTGCAAAACAGCTTACAATGGAAAGCGCAAGGCTAGCGAGGCTCACAAGCTCTAAGCGCAGGGCTTTCTTGAGGTCATCCACCTCCCCGCAAAGCACGAAGCAACATTTCCAAAGGCAAAACAGAGCTGAGGTAAATCCTTTATCCAGTGGCGCAGCTGAGGCGTGGGCATCTGAAACACTAGCAGTGATTTTGAACGCGCTGCCAATGGTCTCAGGCTCCTTGCCGTCCTTGCAACGCACAAGCAGCAGGGCAGGCAAAACCGCACACAGCTGCTGGTAAGGCCCAGGCAGGGCTTCCCAGCTGACAGACCCACACCGCAGCGGATGGTTGCGAGGCGGCTCCGCCTTGCAGGTGGCATTCTTGGCAGCGTGGTAAATGCGCCAAACAAACCTGCCTGCAAAGAACTGTCGCCACAGCTCCTTTTGGGACAGCTCGGGCATTCCCAGCGAAATCTTTTCACAAGAGCTTTCGCTGAGCCGAGGTGTCCATGACGTCCGCGTTCAGCATGGTTTCCACCAAGCTGAAAGCGCGTTGACGCAAACACAATGGCACCAGTACCATCTCTTGCCCGACTAAAGTGCACTTCTTGCGCGTCTCATTCAGTCTTGAGGCAAAACCTTGGTGTGTCATCCTGATATAGTTGATCCCTGTGTCGGAAAAGCGCTCAATCTTACCCACAAAGTCAGCTGTCAAAGCTGGCGTGACCAACCCGCCCGCAGGCTTATAACTGCCCCCGAAGTCATGCCAGCGGATCTCTGGAAAATCTACGCCAGACAAAGAGAGGAGCACGTTGCCTTCGTGTGCATCATGGAAGTGGTTCGAGTCTGCCATTGTGGCAAGGTCCAAGCGGTACCCTACCAAGATAGTGGAAACGGCTTGGACTGTCAGCTTTTCATATACGCTTTTGAAGGACCCATCGACACCTTTCATGATGCTGATCCCGATCTGGACTGACCTAGATAGGTTCGCAACATGCTGATGGTTTTGATTCAGCACAGGCACTCTGGAACATAGTTGCACACAAGCCAAACATTCGTGCAGGGACGGTGCTGGGGCAAACACCATCTTCCTCCATAAAAACTCGTCTCTCCAGCGGATTTCTCCATGGTACTCACTCGTTCTGAGAATGCGCCACACCAAGGTTTGCTGCATGGCTTTTCGGAGCTTCGGCACAATCAGGGACTGGATCCAATCATGCCCGCAAAGAGATCTAGCTAAATCCTTGCTGTGAAACAAGTACATGGTTCGAAAGCTGTCATACTCTGACTTGGGCCGAATGTCCTCCACCACAGAGAGCCTCACCGCAAGCTTGGCCCCATCATCCCTTGCGCACAGTGCGATCAAATTGTCTCCTCCACCAAAATACGCAGTGTCTACGCAATCCTTCAAATTGGTCACCAGACTCTTGCACTGCTCAGGATTGCAGCTGTCCGCACAGCGATTCGTCAAACAAATGCACAGCACAACGAAGTGGACACCGTGGCATGCTTGACGCACTGAGGATCGCCTCATTTCATATTGCGGGTGTTGCTCACCCAGCTTGGGCCCAATCCGCATTGCAACAAATCCAAGCAAGGACGGACAGGATGACAAGGAGTTCGAGCAGACCGTCCAAAAACGTAAAACATCGAAAACCACAAGCAAAAGAGCTCGCGTGACACAAAAAACACTCGTCCTGTGAACTAAAAAACAAAGGCCTTTGGGCCGGCCCTTGAAACTGGACTTCGGGGCTGGGGCCCTGCAAGAAAGGTTTGAGAACTCATTCCACAGCAGGGCTCGGCAACGCTTGAAGCACAGCAAGCCACGGCAATCCCTTCCTCCACACAAATCTTCAAATAATATGGTACTGCATTGACTGCATCTGCGCACAAAGGGGAATGCCTCTGTAAAACAGCTTTCGACCAGCTCCGGCAACTGTTGCTGGTCCGGTATTCTGCTTGTCTTGAACACCGCAGCTTCATGTTCCTGTGAGCATCGAGCTCCTAACCCTTCAAGCAAAGTCACTCTGCAACGAAGCGATGGCGCCCACTGCACGAGGTGAAACATTGTAGCATTGCCTGAGTCTAGAACAGCAAGTGGCTGCAGCCAGCAGTGGTCTGGCCACGACGCAAGTTCACAAGTGTAAAATGCTGCGCTGCTGAGGGAGGCGCCTATGCAGAAATGGGTCCAGCTGGCAGCACAAATCCGTAGCAATCTGCCCTGAGAGCTGGGCGACGGCAAAACCCGAGGTCGAAATGCATCAAAACCAAGTGCTCTGCTTGTCTGTCTCACGGAGACTTGCTGACATCTTCTCTTCTTTCACCCAGCGGCCGTCCTGCAAAGTCAAGCTGAGACACGGCAAGGGGTGAGAGAATGGAACAAATGGGTTTGTGTTGTTGACACGCAAAGCCCTCCTTCTGGCTGTATACATCGATCTTGGATGCTGCGATGGACAGTTCCTCTTCCGCTTTGATTGCCTGATTTGATGGGTTGCAAGAGGTGTAAAGATGGACAATCTTTGTCATCGCCCTTCTGCAAAACAGCTTACAATGGAAAGCGCAAGACTAGCGAGGCTCACAAGCTCTAAGCGCAGGGCTTTCTTGAGGTCATCCACCTCCCCGCAAAGCACGAAGCAACATTTCCAAAGGCAAAACAGAGCTGAGGTAAATCCTTTGTCCAGTGGCCCAGCTGAGGTCGCTGCGTTTGTCAAAACACCTTTGACCTGAAACGCGTTGCCGACGATCTCAAAGTCCTTGCCGTCCTTGCAACGCACAAGCAGCAGGGCAGGCAAAACCGCACACAGCTGCTGGTAAGGCCCAGGCAGGGCTTCCCAGCTGACAGACCCACACCGCAGCGGATGGTTGCGAGGCGGCTCCGCCTTGCAGGTGGCATTCTTGGCAGCGTGGTAAATGCGCCAAACAAACCTGCCTGCAAAGAACTGTCGCCACAGCTCCTTTTGGGACAGCTCGGGCATTCCCAGCGAAATCTTTTCCAAGAGCTTTCGCTGAGCCGAGGTGTCCATGACGTCCGCGTTCAGCATGGTTTCCACCAAGCTGAAAGCGCGTTGACGCAAACACAATGGCACCAGTACCATCTCTTGCCCGACTAAAGTGCACTTCTTGCGCGTCTCATTCAGTCTTGAGGCAAAACCTTGGTGTGTCATCCTGATATAGTTGATCCCTGTGTCGGAAAAGCGCTCAATCTTACCCACAAAGTCAGCTGTCAAAGCTGGCGTGACCAACCCGCCCGCAGGCTTATAACTGCCCCCGAAGTCATGCCAGCGGATCTCTGGAAAATCTACGCCAGACAAAGAGAGGAGCACGTTGCCTTCGTGTGCATCATGGAAGTGGTTCGAGTCTGCCATTGTGGCAAGGTCCAAGTGGTACCCTACCAAGATAGTGGAAACGGCTTGGACTGTCAGCTTTTCATATACGCTTTTGAAGGACCCATCGACACCTTTCATGATGCTGATCCCGATCTGGACTGACCTAGATAGGTTCGCAACATGCTGATGGTTTTGATTCAGCACAGGCACTCTGGAACATAGTTGCACACAAGCCAAACATTCGTGCAGGGACGGTGCTGGGGCAAACACCATCTTCCTCCATAAAAACTCGTCTCTCCAGCGGATTTCTCCATGGTACTCACTCGTTCTGAGAATGCGCCACACCAAGGTTTGCTGCATGGCTTTGCGGAGCTTCGGCACAATCAGGGACTGGATCCAATCATGCCCGCAAAGAGATCTAGCTAAATCCTTGCTGTGAAACAAGTACATGGTTCGAAAGCTGTCATACTCTGACTTGGGCCGAATGTCCTCCACCACAGAGAGCCTCACCGCAAGCTTGGCCCCATCATCCCTTGCGCACAGTGCGATCAAATTGTCTCCTCCACCAAAATACGCAGTGTCTACGCAATCCTTCAAATTGGTCACCAGACTCTTGCACTGCTCAGGATTGCAGCTGTCCGCACAGCGATTCGTCAAACAAATGCACAGCACAACGAAGTGGACACCGTGGCATGCTTGACGCACTGAGGATCGCCTCATTTCATATTGCGGGTGTTGCTCACCCAGCTTGGGCCCAATCCGCATTGCAACAAATCCAGCAGGAGGGGAAGGATGGACAAGGAGTTTCGAGCAGACCGTCCCATATAACGTAAAACATCGAAAACCACAAGCAAAAGAGCTCGCGTGACACAAAAAACACTCGTCCTGTGAACTAAAAAACAAAGGCCTTTGGGCCGGCCCTTGAAACTGGACTTCGGGGCTGGGGCCCTGCAAGAAAGGTTTGAGAACTCATTCCACAGCAGGGCTCGGCAACGCTTGAAGCACGGCAAGCCACGAGTGCAATCCCTTCCTCCACACAAATGTTCAAATGGTTTGGTACTGCGTTGACTGCATCTGCGCACAAAGGGGAATGCCTCTGTAAAGCAGCTTTCGACCAGCGCCGGCAACTGTTGCTGGTCCGGTATTCTGCTTGTCTTGAACACCGCAGCTTCATGTTCCTGTGAGCATCGAGCTCCTAACCCTTCAAGCAAAGTCACTCTGCAACGAAGCGATGGCGCCCACTGCACGAGGTGAAACATTGCAGCATTGCCTGAGTCTAGAACAGCAAGTGGCCGCAGCCAGCAGTGGTCTGGCCACGATGCAAGTTCACAAGTGTAAAATGCTGCGCTGCTGAGGGAGGCGCCTATGCAGAAATGGGTACAGCTGGCAGCACAAATCCGTAGCAATCTGCCCTGAGAGCTGGGCGACGGCAAAACCCGAGGTCGAAATGCATCAAAACCAAGTGCTCTGCTTGTCTGTCTCACGGAGACTTGCTGACATCTTCTCTTCTTTCACCCAGCGGCCGTCCTGCAAAGTCAAGCTGAGACACGGCAAGGGGTGAGGTGAGAGAATGGAACAAATGGGTTTGTGTTGTTGACACGCAAAGCAACAAATGGGGGTGCGCTTTGACACGCAAAGCTCTCCTTCTGGCTGTAGAGGTCAATTTCATCTGCATCGCACATCACTCGATTTGGCTTCTCCTGCTTCTTCTTGATGGCCTCAAGCAACGCTCAGCAGAGTTGAAATCACTCAAACCCTCCATCTTTTGTCATGACCCTTCTGCAAACAGCTTACAATGGAAAGCGCAAGCTAGCGAGGCTCACAAGCTCTAAGCGCAGGGCTGTCTTGAGGTCATTCACCTCCCCGCAAAGCACGAAGCAACATTTCCAAAGGCAAAACAGAGCTGAGGTAAATCCTTTGTCCAGTGGCCCAGCTGAGGTCGCTGCGTTTGTCAAAACACCTTTGACCTGAAACGCGTTGCCGACGATCTCAAAGTCCTTGCCGTCCTCGCAGATCCACAAGCACTGCGTTCCAGTTCACATCCATCCATTCAACGAACGGCTCCGCGATTCTCACAAACGCAGTGGACTTTGGAGGTGGGGGCTTTGGAAATGCTTCTTTCCTGCGCGTCACAAAAGGGAATGGACATTGAATAAGAAAGGGCATGGCAGCACAACATACAAAGTTTTTCGTCTTGGAAGATATCTTTCAACAAATCCTGAGCAATAAACAACCCTGCAATCAATCCCCGCGACAAGTAACAAGAACAACGCATGACAAGGCGTTGTCTTGCACAACCAACTTGCCCGCTGCCAATCTCTTGACTTTTGGAAGTCACATGCACAGCGTCAAACTTTGCAGGATAGGCATGACTGGCAGGAAACGCTAGCTGGGAAGGGTTCGTCACAACGAATACCTCGGGAAAAGATGCAACCCTTGTCAGTCCTGCTGCAGCTGCCTCACCCACACCGCTCCGGCTTGTTGAGGTCTGCCTTGTGTTGAACGGAGTCCATTCAAGGATCTGATGATCTAGTTTGATCTCAAAAAGCTTCACTGTTGGCTTTGAAAACGTCCAAGGCGCTTGACTTCATAGTCTCCACCATCCTTTGGATGCACTTCCGAGCGTAGGTGGTCGGCGAAAGGAGAACCCGCCCAACATTGGGGTCTCTGAACATCGCTGCCTTCAAGGCTGGGTCCAAGAAAGTAGGCGCTTCTCTCTCGATGATGGCGCCGAAGTTCCTCTTGGCGATGACTCGGGCGCCTCTCTGGCTCTCCGTCTCCTCTGTTGCAGTGCCATCCTCTATTGCTGACCATCCTTTCTCAGCCAAGTTCACCATGTGCTTCCGAGTGAGCGGGTCGCCCACGAGGTCACCGCAGGCATTGCCGCCTCGGACGTTGAAGGGGTGGAAGAGGTTTTCCTCACCCATCCTAAACTGCTCCTGAAGTTTGTCAATGGCTTGGTGGCATAGAAAGATGTTTCCACCAAAGTTCTTGTAGAACTCCTGCAAAGCAGCACGATTCGTATCAATGACAAGCAACTCAGCCACACGAAGAACACCAAATTCAACCGTGTCCTGGGCAAGCTGCCTGAGCTAACAAAAGCAAACTCGGAAACGTGCAAAGTCGACCACTCCTTCGCCAGGTCTTGAGACAAACCCCACTCTTTGAGCACTTCCAGCATGGGCTCCTCTTCCACCTCTGGACACACAATCGACTTGAGAGAGCCGTACTTGTTGAAGCGCAGTCCCTGCAGACCCAGTGAGAAGGCATAGTCAGACGCGATGAGAATCACGCTGACCTTCTTTGTCAATGCTACGAGGGTGGCGAGCGCCTTGGAGGCGGCTTCTCTCTTGGCAGCGTTTTCGCTGCCATTCTCACCATGTGTGGGGAACGCCAAGTTCGCTTCGTCAATCATGATGACAGGAACTTGTCCACCAGCCACTGCTGCATCACCAAAGGCAGTGACAAAGTCTTCAGGTGATTTGATATTTAACAGGGCAGAAACAGCCTGTGCCGCTCCTGCAGACACAGCACCAAGCACCGACATGGCATCGGGGAACCAAGAAGGCACATTCTTCGCGTTCCATCGTCGTTTGGCTTCTGCTTGCAGGCATTGCAATACGTCTCCCGAGCTGGGCACGGGCGGGAGACGCATGTCGACGTAGAGCAATGCAGCGTCGCCAGCTTGGTCAACCATGGTCTTTAAAATCTTCGTCGTGCCGAGGGATCCACCACTGATGACGAGGTGCAAGCCTTTCGTTCTCATAGCCTGACAAGGCTCAAGCGACATCGTGAGTTGTATCTCTCCTGCCATTCAAACAAACAGGCAACAAACCCACCCAAATCAAAAAGCTCCATCGCGCCGCCTCCTTCAACGAGTTCATGAAATCGACACGCCCCGCAATCTTATTGCTCTCTTGGTAAGCCCCCGCATTGCCGCTCACATTTTCTAAGAATTTCTCAGGGCTGATGCGCTGGGCTTGGGCAGCTTTTTGGATGCCCTCCAGAATGCTGAAGGTCGCTTCAAAGTGGAAGAGCCAAATGAGAACGCAAGGCAAAATTAGCCGGTGAGATGCGCTCCTCTTTGGAGCCATGGCCATGGTGCTCAAAAGCTTAAGACTGAAACCTGGACCCTGCCCTGCTCTGCATCGATGTTCAGTTGGTCTGTCGCGAAATTGGGGTCTCTAAGACTGAGGTGCGAGTGGCACAAGGTAAGCCAAAGGGCGAAACTGAACAGCAGAGCCCCAAGCTGCGCACGCAAGCATTGTGCCAAGATTCCAACGCGGGTTGAACATGTTGACCGATACAAGAGAATGTGCTTCACGCGTCATTGCCATTTCGCACCAAATTGTCCAGGAGCTGGAGCCCAAAATACATCAGTTTGTCGGCTTTGGGGGAAGTCTATTCAGGCCTGATGAAGAAAGTGTTGTTTTGTGTGATTCGGGCACGAGCCTAGGGTTAGTTGAGGTAAATAAGCTACAAAAAGAAAGGCCCCAAAAACGGTAACCAATCCCCGGTCCCAAAGTTCAGGGTTTCCCACACAAGTAACCAAACAACCACAAGGAAAATGACCAACAGATAAGTTAAGGCATGTTGCACTGCTCCTAGCTTGAACCCAAACAAGACCACCCAAAAGAACAATGCAAGTCCGAAGCGGCCGCAGTTCTTTTTACCGGGATTGCTGAAAGTAGCACTGCTTCCAGGGCACGGGTGCGAATGGAGCAGGAGGTGCGTTGACCCCCCGTGAAACTACAAGGCAAGACAACGCGTGTCCTTGCAAATGCATGCAGTGCGTGCATGGCGTGGCAAGCGTGCCCACACCCGGTCAGGAAAGGGCAAGCTGCGGCTCTGCCCAAACCTGCATGATCCGGAGACCATGCGGTCCGGAGACCAAGTGGTCCGGAGACCATGAACGGAAGTGCAGAGCGTCTGCGACTTCTCTTTTGCAGAGCCTTGCATAAGGCAGTGCAGGGTGGGTGGGTGGGTTTCAAATGAAACAGCAAGTTTGGGTCAAGGCTTTTATCAAAATGGCCACCGCGTAGGTAGATTCACAACATGCCCTAAACACAAGGGAAAAGAAAACCCTAAGCGTTAAGGCATGTTGCACTGCTCCTAGCTTGAACCCAAACAAGACCACCCAAAAGAACAATGCAAGTCCGAAGCGGCCGCAGTTCTTTTTCCGGGATTGCTGAAAGTAGCACTGCTTCCAGGGCACGGGTGCGCCTGGAGCAGGAGGTGCGTTGACCCCCCCTTCAGTGTTTCAGGCAACCCCGGTATAAGCGAGCCAGCTGGGCCGCCGGCCTCATCACCCATGTAAGCATGACATCGCACGCGCTTGGTTGTGAGCATCCTGTCGCTCAGGGTCTGCTCTTTTTTTTAGTCAAAGCGGCTTGATGTCAAGCTGCCGGCCGACGCAGCCAGGTATTCTGGTTGCCAGGGCGAGGTTGGCTATCGGGTCGCGATGCATGTTGGGACGCAATAAGGCTCGGCTACGCACTGCTGGAGGCAGCTGCCAGATGTTCCGGGCGCCAGGGCGCATCTATCGGACACAGCTGACCGCAGGGCTGAAGCGTACGCGACTCTCAGGGCGATGGCTGAATCTGGCCAACCGACCTCTGCTGAGGTCATCTGCCCAATCATTGCTCCTTCCCGGAACATGTGTTGGCTGCAGCAGCACGTTGCGCGCGTGAGCCCAGAAGGCTGTTAACTGCACGAAGAGTTGCAACGGCCAGGAGGTCGTGAACATTTTGTTAAGGCTTGCTTCCGTTGCCGAACTGAAGGCATGCTGAACGAGTAGTGCCCACCACCAATATGGCTGTGGGTAGCTTGCAGCAGTGCCAACTGCGCCAGCTTCTCGAAGCATGCGATGTACCGCTGTCCAGGCTTGACAAGGCAAGGCCATACTGCCCGTATGTCCTGCATGTTCCGAGGAAGTGATTGCCCAGCCCCCTATTCCTACCAAGTCGTCTTCGGCACACGCATCCGCGGCTGCCAGCTTGGCAGCTGGCGTCGCCGTGCCAAGGGCTGAACTGGCGAGCACTGGAAGCACGAAGACAGAAGGTTTTGCCAGAAGAAGTCGTAGGGAACCCTCCCTGGACTTGGTACCAGGAGCATGGACGTAGCAAGGATTGCTCAGCATGTCAACTTGGGCCGAAAGGCCGAGTGCATAGTGCAAAGTGCCGTGAGAGGTACAGACGTTGGGTTGTGGAAGAACGAGCCAAAGCATCGCAGGATGAGGCCGCATGTAAGGCATTGCTGGCTTATTAGGATCTGCAACACGTACCCACGTGGGTTTGCTTGTGCCAGGCACACGCGGGATGCCCTTGTGGCGCGGCACGAAATTTCCAAAAAATTGAGCCCACTGCGATCCACAGGCTGGGAAGGCTATGGCTTGTTTTGAGATCCTTGTTCAAGGATGCTCTGAAGGCTGACCACATTTGAGGTGGCATAGAGTGCGTTGAGCCTGGCGGGCTGCTAAGATCAGAGTATAGCGGCGCTAGCCAAGATCTCAGATGCAGCGCAATGCTGGTGGCCCAAATGAGCAGGCCTATGCACTGCTCGAGTGTTTTTCGGAGTACCCGTTTGCTCCCTAGCAGTGCTTTGATCAAGGCGTCCAGCTTTGTCAGCTTAGCTGACATGAGCTAGAATGGTGTCGTGGGAGAAGTTGCCATCTTCCAGTTTCCTTCACAGATCTCCAGATCTGGCGGCTTGGCGGTTTCTCGCTTTTTGGCCGGCCATTGTAGGCTCGGCAAGGCTGATGCACTCAACACAGTCTTGCATGGATATAGCCCTTTCGCTCAAATACCTTGTGATGGCGCTATCGCCTACAGACGTTCCTGAACTGATTGAGCAATGGATTTGCCTGATTGCATGCTGGGCAGACACTTTCTTCGCTAGGCAACGTAAGATTGCCCTAATGAACTACCTTCGCCTTTACTTGGACTTCATCGTCCTGCGCACTGGCCTTCACACTGTGCGCGTTTGTGATGAGCCAGGTCTTTACGGTGAACAGCCTGGCCAAGTTCGCCTCCGCATTTGATTGGAGCCTGCCTACGGCCTGCTTTCGTGAACCAGCCGCAGGTCGCCAATCAGCCAGAGGCCTTCTAGCAGCTGCCAGTGATCCTAACTTCAGGAGTTTCGCAATGCAGCAACACTGGCATGAACATTCTGAAACCGCCTTAGTCTTGCTTTTGCACGCCTGCGCTGCTCCCAAAACAACCAGCCTTTTAAATGCAGTGTTATCCAGCCTTGAAGACCTCGAAAACACCATGGAGCGCCTTCAGACTGCAGCGCCCGCGTTGCCAGCCTTGGGGAACCACGCTCACGAACCAGTGGACCTTACTTTGCAATTCTCACAGGACGAAAAAGAGCAGTTTTGAGCGTTAGTTGATGCCTCCATTGACCTTCCGCGCCAACCAGCCAACTCAGGAACCAAAATTCTGCCGCAGCCTTGGTCAAGCATGTGTGTGCACACTCATGCCAAATCAACAGTTGCCCTGGATCGGCGTGCTTGACAGGCTCGCGCTGCGTGCTTCAAGTAGCCCTGTCATCACGCGCCCCGGACTTGCAGAATTGGTTGCGCACTAGATTTGCAGCCATCGCAGTTGGTTTGCGGCCATTTAGCAGTGTGCAACCACGCCACGCTCCCGCCTTGTCCCACCCTCTCGCCCTTGGCATGCCGGACCAGGTGCCTTCATCAGCGCCAGACTTGATGGGCATGGTCTCCAGCATGACAGCAGAGAACCAAGCCGTCTTAACTGCCTCCTCGGTCTAGGCTCAATCAGGAACCCGGTTTCCTAATTCCGGAAGGCCTCGCAGTCTAGCTTTGTTGACACACACAAGTCAGGACCGCGCAAGTCAGGTCCGGCCCCAGAACAGCCTATCGGCTGCAGTGATTCCCGCACGCCGCGTGTTCAGCGCCAGACCTGCGTTGCCCAGGCCATACGGACCTGCTCGCCCATCCGAGCCTTTGTCAACTGCGCAATTACAGGCCACGCTGAAGGACAAGTGCACTACGGAATGGGTTCTGATACTCAAGTTGTGTATTGATAGCAGTCTTCTAGCGCAAGCCCTGGAAGCCTCGCAACACCCGCACGTCCTTGTCGAGGCCTCGCTGCGCAAGTTCTCGAAGGGCGCGCTGTTACAGTACCTCCGGGCTATCCGTCTTTTTCTCACCTCTGACCTTTGTGAATCAGTGTGTGTCGCCTTACCTTAGCCCACCTGTCAGATTTCATCGCAGGTTGCCATGACCGGACTGCACTCAAATGCAGCGCAATCATGATGAGTAAAGCCCTGTCCTGGTTGGCTACCAAGCCTGCTTGACTTGATGGGCAGCCCCTTAATCAAGTCTTTCGCATACAACCCCAAACCCCATGACCGACGCGAAGCCCTGCCTTTGCCATTGGCCATACTTGCAGCAAGAGCGCGTAGTTTCGCTTGCACGCACGCCTGCCGTGGGCTTGCTGCTAGGCGCTCTGCTCTTGTGCGCACGTTGTAGCCTTAGGTTTGGGGACATTCAGAGAATCAAGCCGTCCGCTCTGTCGCTGTGCGCACAAGCACTTCTGTCTGTCCCTCGGTTTCCGAGGTGAAAACATCAGCGCGTCCTGGCTGGTCAAGTGGCTTTCCCTGCTCGGCCAAGCATTAGACGCCACTCAGGCCAAGTGGGAGATTCATTCAAGCCTCCATGCCAAATCTGGAGTCTAACACATGCCCCCCGATGTCATACTTGCAAGCACTAGTATCCTTGGCTGGCCGAGGTCAGAAGGCGGTCAGAGGACGAGGCTTCCTAAAATGCGCTCTACTCAGTGCGGCTGCGCAGCACGCCAGACACTTCAGGGACACCATCGCCTTTTGTCCGGACTGCTATACAGCAGAGACGATACCATAGAAGCCTTGTGGGTGCAATCTGAGCTTACCTTAGCCATCAGACGTGGCGTCCCCCTCGACCAACGGCCTGCGGGGGCCGCGCCCAACGCCTTTCAGGTTCCACAGAGAAGAGCTCCAAGCCAATTGGAGCTCCAGAGCCTCCCAAGACCACAGGAAGACAAATCCGAAGAACTGCCAGACGAGCAATCCCACTCACCAGAGCCCTCGCATTGCCAGCTGGCCCCAACTCTTACAATCGACTCAATCAAGGTCCATAAAAGTGTGCTACGAGGAATTTTTTCCTGACCTCGGGTGGGGCTTGGCAAGGTGGCGCGGCCTTCTATGCCGGCAGGTGGCGCGGCAGGCGAGTGAATGGTGAGAAAAAAAACACTCCGTCAGCGATGCTGCCAGAACGGCATTGCTGACGACTTTGACGCTGGCCAAATAAGCTGGGCGGCAAGTCTGGGAGTGCACTGCTCAGCCAGAATTGACGGCAAGGCGTGATGATGAAAAAAACATTCTGTCAGCGGTGCGGCAAGAACCGACCCGCTGACAGACCTGTGGCGCTGGCCCGGTGATGGGTTTTTGGGGCAAAATACCAAAGTGTTTGGGTAGCGCGGGCTTGGCAGGGTGGAGGCTTCAAGCAGTGTGTGGCCGGAAAGCTTCTATGCCGGGCAGGTGGTGCGGCCGGATAAGGCAATTTATTTTGTCTTTTCTTCTTTTTCAAGTTTCCTTTGGTTTCCTATAGGTTTCCTACAAAAATTTCTGTAGTTTCTAAAGGTTCCTATAAGGCAAGTAGTAGTAAGGAATGTCTGCTTATAGTAACCTAATTATTTTGCTTTTTTGGCCAAAAAAGGCTCCAAAACTGCATAATTTTTTGTCACCAGCGATGTCACCGCTTCGTCACCGCTCCGTTTTTGGTGCAAAAAGCGCTCAAAACGGCCAACTCCGAACAGTGCGTTTTTTCGTGTCCGGCGTCAAATGTGCTGTTTGGGCCTCCAAATTCGCTCGTTTTCCGCCGAAAACCGGCTCCAGACGTTCGCCGTGCTCCAAATTCCGTTTTCTGCCCCGAAAAGCCTGCGAGTTCCAGCCCGCTGAGCTTGTCACCGTTTGTCACCGCTTCGTCACCGCTCGCTTTTCGGGTGCAAAAGTGCGCAAAAGCGGCCCCAGTTCCGGACCTCGACGCGGGCTCTACCCTCGGAGCACTTCCACTTCCTCTCGGTCCTTGCGGGGACCTACGACGACACGGTGCGCAACATCGACATCGACCGCGCTGGCTACCTGCGCCACAGCTTCATCGCGGGCTTCCCGACAGAGCGCGTGCCCAAGATGCCCCTCAGCGGCGTCAGCACCCGCTCGGGCGACCGGGCTTGGTTCACCTTCAAGGCGCTCGACGGCACGATGACGGACGTGTTCATTCACCTGATAGCCTATCAGCTGGTGACGCTCTCTGGGACAGTCTCAGTGCTTGACTAGTAAGGATCCATAGCTCAATTGGAAGAGGCTCTGCAGCTCTGAAGCCTACAGACCGCGGGCTCGATTCCACCCGGGCGCGGATCATTTTTGCAGGCGAGTGCCCTTGAGAATTCTTTTTTCTTCCTTGAGCCGAGAAGGATCTCCGAGACGGATCTTCCCGCCTCCAGCCCGGTGAGCGCCTCTCCTGGGAACAAGAAATTATCGAGACGGATCTTCCCACCTCCAGCCCGGTGAGCGCCTCTCCTGGGGGCAATAAATTTTCGAGACGGATCTTTCCGCCTCCAGCCCGGTGAGCGCCTCTCCTGGGAACAAGAAATTTTCGAGACGGATCTTTCCATCTCCTGGGAATAGGAGATTCCCCAAGACGGATCTTTCCACCTCCAGCCCGGTGAGCGCCTCTCCTGGGAGCAATAAATTTTCGAGACGGATCTTTCCGCCTCCAGCCCGGTGAGCGCCTCTCCTGGGAACAAGAAATTCTCGAGACGGATCTTTCCATCTCCTGGGAATAGGAAATTCCCCGAAACGGATCTTTCCACCTCCAGCCCGGTGAGCGCCTCTCCTGGGAGCAATAAATTTTCGAGACGGATCTTTCCGCCTCCAGCCCGGCGAGCGCCTCTCCTGGGAACAAGAAATTTTCGAGACGGATCTTTCCATCTCCTGGGAATAGGAAATTCCCCGAGACGGATCTTCCCGCCTCCAGCCCGGTGACCGCCTCTCCTGGGAGCGATAAATTTTCGAGACGGATCTTTCCACCTCCACGTAGCAAGGATCCATAGCTCAATTGGAAGAAGCGCTGCAGCTCTGAAGCTAGGAGGCCACGGGCTCGATTCCACCCGAGACGGATCTTCCCGCCTCCAGCCCAGTGAGCGCCTCTCCTGGGAACGAGAAATTATCGAGACGGATCTTTCCACCTCCAGCCCGGTGAGCGGATCTTTCCACCTCCAGCCCGGTGACCGCCTCTCCTGGGAGCAATAAATTTTCGAGACGGATCTCTCCATCTCCTGGGAACAAGAAATTTTCGAGACGGATCTTCCAGCCTCCAGCCCGGTGAGCGCCTCTCCTGGGAGCGAGAAATCCCCGAGACGGATCTTTCCACCTCCAGCCCAGTGACCGCCTCTCCTCAAGCGAGAAATTTTCGAAACGGATCTTTCCATCTCCTGAGAATAGGAAATTCCCCGAGATGGCCTCCAGCCGGTGAGCGCCTCTCCCCAGAGTAAGAATTAGGCCCAAGCGCCTCTACCTAGAGGGCTTTCAGTCCAAGGTCCGAGACGGATCTTTCCACCTCCAGCCCGGTGACTGCCTCTACCTAGAGGGCTTTTATTCCCGATCTTCCCACCTCCAGCCCGGTGAGCGCATCTCCTGTGAGTAAATCCAAGCGTAGCAAGGATCCATAGCTCAATTGGAAGAGGCGTTCAGCTCTGAAGCTAGGAGGCCGCGGGCTCGATTCCGCCCGAGACGGATCATCGCCGAGAGACGGATCTTTCCGGTGAGCGCCTCTCCTGAGAATAAAAAAACCCATCCTAGTCCGAGACGGATCATCGCCAAGACGGATCTTTTTGCCTCCAGCCCGGCGAGCGCCTTTCCTAGGAACAAGAAATTATCATGGTCCGAGACGGATCAGCGCCGAGAGACGGATCTTCCAGCCTCCAGCCCGGTGAGCGCCTCTCCTGGGAGCGAGAAATCCCCGAGACGGATCTTTCCGCCTCCAG
>CAUJNA010003548.1:515898-536998 GCA_963377175.1 Effrenium voratum | reverse complement strand
CGTACTTAAAAGTTGCGATTTGCGACCCGGCTGCGAAAGTTGACCTTGCAAAAATGCTGCGCCTGCCACGAAATCTGTACTTGACCTGCGAAAGTGCTGCGCCTGCCACGAATTTGGCGCTTGACCTTGCGAAAGTGCTGCGCCTGCCACGAAATCTGTACTTGACCTTGCGAAATTGCTGCGCCTGCCTTGAAATCTGCACCTGACCTTTTGAAGTGCTGCGCCTGCCACGCAATTCAATCCTTGAGAAAAGTTGGCCTTGCGAAAGTGCTGCGCCTGCCACGAAATCTGCACCCGACTTCACCAAAATGCTGCGCCTGCCACGCAATTCAATCCTTGCGAAACCTCTGCGTTGCCGTGCCAATGGTCCCGGCGCCGAGCCCGCTCCGAGACCGCTCCGAGACCGCTCCGACCAGACGCCGCGGACAGGCTAGCTTTCGCATCTCCGGAGACGCCGATTCGCGCACAGGGCCACGCTTTTTGCGACTTTCTCATCTTCGAAAATGCCGATTCACGCACAAAGCCACGCTTTTTGCGACTTTCTCTTCCCCTGCCATACGCGCGCGCACTTTTTCTCGCGGGCTTATTCCTTCTCTTGTCATTTCTCAGAGAGCTAGCTTTCAATTAGTTGCCGTAACACGGAAGTTCCTTCTAAACTTCCTTTGATAAACTTCCTTTGATAATTGTTGACTTACCCAAATGGAGCCCAAAGGGCGATGGGCAATGTTTATCTGCTCCAGACTTCCTATTTATTGAGCACCCAGCCGGGAACAGGTTTGGGGTTTCCCGTAGCATCTCCTGTGTCTTGGTTTTCCCATGTGGGTCCAGTTTTAGCCATGGTCCCAGAAGGTTAGCCTTTTCCAGGGCTCCTTAAAAGATACAGCTTGCAACCATTTGAAACATGTGGCTTTTTCAACACCAAAATCAAGGGACACGGTAATGTTCAGCTGAGCCACAATCAAAACCCGGGTAGGTGAGGGTTAGTAAGGGACGATGCCAACCATACATGGGCGCGGCCGCCTTCTTAATCCTGTACATGGCTCTGGGTAGACCATTTTCGTACCAGATTGCGACTCAGGTGGTCTTCATGTAAGGATCCCTGTTTCATCTCCGGGTCCCAAAAAGGGCAACTGAGCATTTTTTGGGCAGTTTGGTCCGTGCCTCCAGGCTCACGACGAACGTGAAAGAGCCGGCCACTGGGCTGATGGGCCTAAGCAGAAAAGGCTTCAGGCGTTTCCCCCTCACTTCCTGAGTTCCTGGACTTTATGCGTTTTGGGAAGAGCATTTCAGTGGTAGAAAGAAAAGTCAGACACTTTTTTGGGGCCATCCACTCAGGAAGTGAGCCTCAATCCCGACCAAATAGTAATAAAGTATGTGGTTGAGATCGTTCTCCAGGGCTTCCTGGAATTACGACAGTTTGCTAGAAACGTGGGCTCCGAGATTCGTAAATATTTCAGGGTAGACTAAATGTGAAGGATCATTTCAACATATCATTTTTGGAATACACGTGTGGGCCAAGTTTAGTTAAACATCCTTGGCCATTCTCTGCCATGGGACGTCTGAGTTTGAGACATGAAAATGTTGGTTTTGAGCATGCGCCTTTTGGTGACCCTTTGAATGGCACGGGAAGAAAGCTGCACGTCGTTTTTGTGGGCTCCATTTCGGTGGTTTCAAAAAAATGAGACATGTTCCTTCGGACATGTGTGGTTTTCGAGGTAAGACATGTTTCTTTTGGACAGGGTGGTTCCCCAGCCTGTGGATGGCATAGAGGACTTCTCGACTTACCATGCCGAATGGATCTAAATTCGGTCAGGCTTGCTTCGCAAATGCACATAGACACATGGTGGTTAATGAGAGAAAGAAAGGAATCACACGCCCAATCTTCCAGTTCTCTCCTTACCTTCCTATGTTAGACCATTTCTTGGAAGGATGGGTGTGCAAGAAGGATGCCCCATTCCTCACACTCACTCACCTATCTCCTTTTCATTCTCTCGTCCAACAATACAGAGATGAACATAAGGGACAAGAGAGCTGACATGAGATGTAAAGAGATTGAAGATAGCCATCTCATGAACATTATGCGCTACACAAAGGTTTTCCGTGGTAACACATAAGAAGGTTAAGAAATGGCGCTTTAGGATGCTTTCAGGCGATCTACATTGGAAGGGTTCGGATCTCACAGGGCCTGTTTGATTCCGGTTAAGAGACAACTAGATGCACTAGGGTGAGTTGAGCATGTTTAGGGACACCAAGCAAAAAGGAAACATGCGAACCCGGAGTGACACAGGTGGTGGGTTAGTAGGGGGTGTTGGCCCCATAAATGGGCAACTGGATTCACTTGGGTTGCACATTCGGAAAGCGAAGCTCCGCTCTCGATATTCCACTCGCCGCTTTTTGTCGGCGCAAAGACTTGAAGAGCATTGACTCACCAGACGCAGATCAGTACCCTCCCACCAATCGACTTCCAGGACCCCCTTTGTCAGGTTCCACGTTTGTTGATGGGAGGGTAATTACACATTAAGAACACACAACAGTAAAGTAACGTAGCACAAACTAACACCACTTGCGACTGGGCTCGTGGTTTCATCGACAGGCTGTGAACAAGGATGGGTACAAGTGCTGTGAGATGCGATCCGGAGAAGGCGAGCGGCGTGGCGGCGTTCCGCGTTCGTTTCGCTGATTCCTGTGTGTGTGTGTGCGGAGTGACAGAATGCCCTGTCACCACCTTTTCCGATTTTCAGCAGGGGGGCAGTGGATCGCCATCACTCACTGCCCAACGAAGACAGTGATGGTTTGGTCGTGAAATCCGGAAGGGACGCCTTCTGGACGTACCTGCAATTTGAGAAAGTCGTGATGCTCTGAACGTCCTTTTGGTCCCCCCCTGAACCGCTGTTGCTTCCTTGTTTCCCTGTTGAAGTAACTACAGGGAAGCCAAGTGACCAGCAAGCCGATGGGGTTTGTCCCCAGTTGTACTCGAGACTCATCAGTTGTACTCGAAACTCATCAGTTGTACTCGAAAGATTAGCACTCTCCATCTGGAGTTCAAGTGTGTACACCCCATTCGTGGGGAATCCTCGGGTGTACCCATTGTGTGACCCCGGGCCGGCTCTGTCGGAAAATTTGACCTCAGCGTGCTGATCATAGAACAGCGGAATTTCACATTTAACCAGGAACGAGGTTTCACTAAAGGGAAGACAGCCATCAGACCATAGTGACGTCTCACCCTACGTTCCTTTTTTCTCGCCTTCTTCATCCGCGTGCCCGTCTTCTGGTCCTTCGCCCGCTTAGGGATGGCTTCTCCTTCCTCCCGTTCTCTTTTCGCTGCCTTTCGTGACCCGCGCGTTCGTCCCGCTCCTGTTCGCCCGCTTAGGGATGGCCTGGTTGTCCTCGCGTTGTTCACTTTTTTCCTCGTCTTCGTCTTCGCGTCTGTCTTCCTGTTCCTACTCCTCTTCTTCCTCACGTAGTTTGGCTTGACGTCTTCTTCCCCTTCCGTTGCTACTTCGGGTCCGTCCTCTTGGCCCCTGTGTGGGATTCGACGTCTTTCTCCGCGAGCCTTGGTCTTCATCCTCTGCTCCTATCTGGGCGGGACGCGTCGCCCTAAAAACGCATACTACTACATCCCTCTTCCTCTTCCTTCTTCCTTCTTCTTTCTTTTCTCCTTTTTGTCTCCTTGCCTTTTGCTTCTTGTTCCTTCTTCCCGGGCGGGATGCGGCGCCATAAATACGCACCCTGCTCCTTTCTTTTTTCCCCCGGGCGGTTGCGACGCCCTAAATACGCTTCTGTCTCTCTCTCTCTCTCTCTTTCTCTCTCTCTTTCTGTGTCTGTCTCTCTCTCTCTCTCTTTCTTTCTCTCTTTCGTCCCTTTCTTTCTTCCCTTTCTTTTTCTTTCCCTCTCTGGGCTATTTCTTGTACTTCCTGATCGCCCGGTTAGGGATGGCCTGCTCCTCTTCTGCCTCTTTGCCTTCGCGGCCCCTTTCGTCTACAAGGTCTAGGTCGTTTTTGTGCTGGTTGGGGTTGTTGCCCTCGGAGACCCGAACCTGGCTTCCCCGTTGTTCTTGTTTCTTGTTTGGGGTTTTGCCCGCGGAGACCCAACCTGGGGCCTTTCTGTTTCTTTTGGGCTCCCTTGCTCCGTTTGTTTTCTGTTGGGGTCTTCGCCCGGTTTTGGGGCGCGTGGTTTTTCTCCCCCCGAAAAAGTGGTTCTCGCCCCTCATTGAGGGGCGTGTGTGTGCGGAGTGGCAGAGAACCCTGCCACCAAAACCTTTTCTGTTGCAGCAGGGGGCACGGCGCCTGATTTCCAAGCCGTGCCAACGAAGCTACGGAAATCGGGTGGATGAGATGCTGGACGCAGCATCTTGTACCTGCATCAGTGATGCTGAATGTCTATTTGGCCCCCTTGGTTGCGGCGCTGTTTGTGCTTCTTGTTCTTTCGGGTAACGTGTTCGCTGCTAGTCGGAAACCAAGTGACTGTGAGCCGAAACTCGTCGTACTCGAGACTCATCAGTTGTACTCGAGACTCATCAGTTGTACTCGAAACTCATCAGTTGTACTCGAAAGATTAGCACTCTCCATCTGGAGTTTAAGTGTGTGTGTGTGTGTGTGTGTGTGTGTGTGTGTGTGTGTGTGTGTGTGTGTGTGTGTGTGTGTGTGAGTGTGTGTGGGTGTGTGTGTGTGTGTGTGTGTGTGTGTGTGTGTGTGTGTGTGTGTGTGTGTGTGTGTGTGTGTGTGTGTGTGTGTGTGTGTGTGTGTTTTTTTGGGCACCCTTTTCAGGCTCGGGTTAAAGGAGAACCAAAAGGCAAACTACCATTTTGGGGGTCACCAAACTTTGACGCATACCATTCAAAGGGCAAAGCGCCTTCGACAAAAAGGACAGAATCACCTTTACAGTTACGTGCCTAGGAGCAGCTCCTACTGGCACCCTGCAGCTTTGGCCCTCCCGCAGAAGTGAGACCCCTCTTTCTGAACTCTTTGATTTTCTCGGGCTAAAACAAGGTTCACGACCTCTGGAGGCTCCTTTAGAGTAATTCGGCTTGGAAACTAGACGCGCAGGACCTTGCCCGAGTGCGCAAGAGTTTTCTATCCGGCCAGCGCGCGCCTGGAAAGAGCAACCTGACGTTATGTGCCAAACACGGCACGCTCTAGCGGACTGGGGTTCTGTCTCGCGACTGCTCTGCCATTTGAGCCATGCCCGGGGCCCAGGCCGGGCGAGGAAGAATACAACTGGAACCATTCCAGTAAGACTTGACCGGGGGTGCACGTCGCTTGACACTTCCTCCTTGCGCCTCAAGTAGGCTGGGACTCAATTGTGGTAGCGGAGCAGGTTTTCCAGAAAGACTATCCAAGATGTCATCCGATGGAGAAGGCTTCATGGAGGCTGTGTGCAGTGCTGAGCGGGCACACGTGGGTGCAGCGCTTGGCGGCGCATCGTCAGCGGGTGTGCCGACCGTGAATTTGAGTGCGCAGTGCCTGGCGAGGAGACGTGAGCAGGCGTGGTTGCCTTGCCAGACCACTTGGCACGCGCAATGCTGAGCGTGTGATCCGGGCACTTGAGGCTGTGCTCACCGCTTGGCATGAGTGTGCGTGCAGCGCTGAGCGGGCTCGCCCGAGTGGGTGTGCCGAGCTTGGAAAGTTCACGGCAACAAATGGCCGCAGGAGCCACGAGGCGTCGTGACAGCCAAAATAAGTTGTGAGAAAGGTCCTTTAATTACTTGTGGCCTAATTGTAAGAATTGCTGGTTCTCTCCAGATGTGTATTTGGTCTTCAAACCGTAAAAGACATGGCCCTTGGGCCCTTGAAGTATTGGAAGGTGATTTTGATCATGGTAAACTAATGAGATGTTTGCCTCAGCTAGAGCTGGAGTGAAGACAGAACGATACTGTGAAGCGTTGCGTCAACCAACGATCGGTTGCGCTTTGGGGTGGCGCATTTATGTCTAGCTCGTCATGCGCTTGCGTCGCTTACTCAACCTCGGAAGCATGCCCCATTGAGTCAGGTTGACAACGATTCTTCTCAAGGCCCTCGTAGGAGAAATGGTTTCACACAACCACCGTTTCAGGGTCTCATGCCCTTTCGAAGTTGCCGTTTGCAAGGTTTGTTCTTGGAAGGGAAGAACAGGTTGGGCAAGAGTTTGTGGATTTTGAAGCAGTGTTTCCTCTGAAGCCACCAAACAAGGGGTACCATCAAGAAATAGACAGACCATTTGCACCTGTCGCTCTTAAGAATCAGTGTTCCAAGCGAAAGGCACGGAGCCGAGAACAGGCGGGCAAGACTTGTACTGGATTGAGTGGCAGCAACGTTGGAACATGCAAACAATGTTTTTAGGAAGGGGCATCTCTCACATTCGAACTGCAACAGGAGAGCCTGGAGACTACGGGGGCCTGTGCTTCGTGACAGACACAGAGCCCTGTAGCGAGCACGTGGCCGGCGAGAGGGACAGAAAGGGGGGGTGGGTGGCGGAGGTTCTGTGGACACTTGGGCTGGTTTGTTTGGCGGGTGGTTTGGATGGTTCCTAACGTTTCGTTTGGGGAGTTGGTCCCTCTATGTTTTTCTAGACGCAGGGCGGGAGGATCCTCAGAAAGTTTTTTTTTTTTGGCGCTGGGGATCGGGTGTCATGCCCATCAGGCTGTCGATTGAGTCACTACCCCTCGTTCAAGTTGCAGAACTGCCTTTGCCTGATCCTTAACTTGCCACGAAGCAACATGATTTGGCCATTCCCAAATAGCGACTGGCCATGCCCATTTCCCTTCAGGGCTTTATGCCAATGTCTTGGAGGTTAACCGGGCGATATCTTTTCCAATAACGTTAGACCCCCAATTCTGATAGTACTACTAGTACCCCCCCTATTGTAGAAAGTGTTTTCCTAATTCAGGATCCTGCGACTGTGTTGGGGGTCCTCTATTGTGGAAAGTTTGTTTACCAGAAAGATCGCTGCAAAAATATGGGTCAAAAAAAAGGCAAACAAGTCGAGCAAAGAAAACAGGCAAACAAATCCGGGCAAACATTAGGACGTCCTTTTCTAGAGGTGGTCCCCAAACCAGCAAATTTGAGATAACTTACAAAAAAGTACGGGCAAACAGCACACAAAGGAGTTGCCCACAAGAGGCCCTGATCCTCTTAAATGTGACTGTTTTGGGATTCTCTTTAGTGTCCAACTGTGTTTTGGGTTGCTGAAATTCTTAAACTAAAGCCTTAGCCTTTTACTTTTGGGTGGTTCACCTAACCAAGCTCTTCCCAGCTCACAGGGTAAAGGCCTTGGATCTAGGAAGCCCATTTTGCCAGTGGCCCCAAAACCATCAACTTTAAGACAACTGTTTTACAAAAAAGTAGGGGCAAACAGTGTTGCTTAGGCCCTGATACTCTTTGATGTGATTGTTTTGGGGTTCTCTTCAGTGTCCAAGCTTTTTGAGGGTGAATCTGAGAGTCAGCCTTGGCAATACTAAAGGATTCACCAAAATAGGGGAAAAAAGGGGCCAATATTATCCTCAACAATGTTGTTTTTTGGTTCCGGTTACTTGAACTCCCGCGTTTTTCAGCGCACATTCCCCGATGGCACGCGCATTTCGTAAGGAAGTTCAAAGGATTCCAGCACGCAGCGTCACCGCACTTTCCCAGCCACGGCCGCGATTAGACAGCTTTTGCGGTCTTAGTTCCATCTCAACATCCCACCGACAACATCCGTGCTTCCAGAAACGCATCGCTCGGCGCTGTATCTATGCCAAGTGGTAGCCCGCTCAGCACTGTACACACCAAGGTACATAGTAAGAAATGCTTCCCACGTGCACCTCACGTGCACCCACTCACATGCTAGGCACGTGCACCCGCTTTGCAGGTCCATCTACAATAAGGGAACAGGTTCTCTGTTTTTCCGCGCGTGAACAGGTCGAGGGGGGCGTCTTGTTTTTTCGACAGCTGCTGATGCAATTGACGCCCTGGCGCTAGCTCATTTATCTTGTGCCTTTCCAACTGGACGGGGTGAGCACGATAGACATACCTAGAGATTCGTTGCGGTAGAAATGTTTGCCGCAAATCAAAAAAGGCGCCTTTTTGGATTTGCGGCATTTCTTCCTGATTTGCGGCGTTTTTTTAGAATTGCGGCAGAACTTGTTTTCAGTTTTTTCTACCCCCTGATTTGCGGCGGAAATCGGCGGGAATGCGGCGGAAATCGGCGGGAATGCGGCGGAAATTCCCGGAAAGCAAACGGTGTTGCGGCGTTTTTGTTTTGGTTGCGGCGTTTTTGTTTGTTTGCGGCTGATTTTCTGGAATGCGGCGGGAATTTCCGCCGCAATGCGTTGCGGCAGAAATTTCCGCCGCAGGAAGTTCTAGGTATCCCTGAATCATCCTAAAAGGCGGTGGGCTCATTTGCGATAGACCGATTGGAACTCTTTCCGGAGACTAGTTTCTCATGGTGCCCATGAAAGGAAGGCGGAAGAGAGGTAACTCAGAATCCCCATGCAATCCGGGTCTCCGAAAGCCCTGTAGAATGTTGAGTCATGTTTCATATTTGTCTGCCCCATGTGCTTGTAACATGGGCTTGGAGGAGGAGCGAGTGTGTGCGCGTCAGCAATAGAGATGAAGGCCGCAACTGCAACACAGGACCTTTTCTAGATCCTTTCAGGGTAAGTTCCGTCGAGTTTTCCCCCCAAACCCCCAAACAGAAACCCACCCATCGACGCATGCAAGCACGCACATGCGCCGGTGCGCGCGCACGGGGCCAGGACTTAACCTTTGACGAGGTCCAGAACGTACCTGACGAAGAGGTGAAGAAGAATTGCAACACGCAATGCACGCTGGCAGAGGTTGGAGGCGTGCTCTTTTCCTGCGCAAGCTCTTGTAGCCGGAGGTTTCTGGTGGCAACATTAGCAACCAAAAATAGGTGGCTCTTGCGAAGGCAACCGCTTGAAACGGACTGGGTGTTTTCCACAGTTTTAACCATTTCCCAATGCTTAAAGGTACCCTTTGTTCCTCTTGCCCGCTAATGTCGTTGGTGTCCTTTCTCTTCAATTGAAATCTTTATAAGCTGTCCAACGGGTTTCCATTCAAAGTCAATCAACAGGATTCGAGGCCAAAACAGTCCACCAGCCAGCCCAAAACGGTTCCGTTGTTTGTTCTACCTTTCGGCTGGCAACTGGGCTATGTTTCACCTTTGAGGATGTGAAGATTACCTGAACAGGCCAAGTTGATTTGCGGAGGGGTGATGTCTATGACCAAGCATATTGCTGTGGCTCGCTATCTTAAACACACACCCCAATACGGATCGGAGAAAGCAAAGATGCGAGAACCCGGGGCAAGCCTTAGTGAGGCCTGTTAAGGCGTAGTAAGACTTGGCAAGACTCAGGAGTTCTGAAATTCTATTCCTCAATTAAGCATACCTCATACCATTTCTGAAATTGTATTCCTCAATTAAGCATAGCTCATACCATGTGAGTGGTTACAAAGTCTGCGTGTCTTTGGCCCCCGCCTCGTTTCGCAGGCTCTGCCGCGGTGCCCAGCGCAGCAGGAGCGTGAGGCACGAGTCCGTTCCGAACCGAGTGGGCCCCATTGAGATGTTCAGAGTGCGTGCAACTTGCTGAGAGGTCGGATCTGTTTTTCTTCTTCTTTTTTTTGGGGGGGGGGGGCGGGGTTGACATACTTGAGAAAAACCACACCTCTTTTCTTTTCTTGTTTTTTTTTTTAGGGGGGGGTGACATACTTAAGATGATAAAGCACACCTACAACACAAATCCTGGTTCTTCTTTCCGACCTACCCAGGGCCGGCTCGCTAATAGAATTGAAGGTTCCGCGCGGCTTTTGTTGTTTCCCTGCCGCCACATATTCCGTACCTGTGATACAAAGGAAATGGTCAAAATTGATCAACGTAAAATCTATGGCAAAGGGGACTGGCAGATGTTCGCATTCCGCAGGTTTCTGGACTTGACAACTTTTTGGGAGGACCACTTTAGTGGGAAAATAACCAGTCAGAACTTTTTTCGGCCCCCCGTGACACCTCACCTTTTCTTCGCAGGCTCTATACCGCCGACTTCCCCGATGCCCGAGACGCCCGACCATGAGAAGAGCGCGCCGAGGCACGGGTCCGGTTGGAATCCAGACCTCCAGTGCCCTTCTTGTTCCTTTGGAGGGCCCTGAACTTGACTGCTATTGGATCTTCAGACTTTGACTTTTTGGCAAATAAAGGTGTTTTCCACTCAGCCCCCAAAAAGTTAAACTGTTTGTAGGGGGATCAACAGCAATCAAGTGAACATCCCACCGGATGCTGCTTCTTCTTTTCCCGTCTGGATGTCCAGAACTCACCAAGCTGGCTCTCTCTATATCCTAAGGTTCCCAGCCTCCGGACTTTTGCAGTAACTCCCTATCGCCACATATCCCACACCTGCTTTCCGAACAGATCTGAGGAAAAAGTTCCGGGGGATTCCATGCGTCCTCTCAGGGCTTACGTACTGCACAAAACAGGACATCATGTCGACCCCGGAGTCGAGCCAAAGGATTGGCCCCTGGCATGGGGCACTATTGACCAACCAAGAAATCGCTTCGTGACTGCGAACCTGGACATCTCAAGACTCACTCCGTGAATTCCTGGATCTTTGGGAAAACCATCAGAGTGGTAAATAGCAAGTTCATTTGTCCTCCCATCGGGAAGGGAGACTACGGACCCAACCAGGGCTTCGATTGAATTCCATTTTGGGTGCGTGTTTAAATGGGGATTTGGACGCAACAAGAGGCGGCTCGCCTGTTGGTTCGTTTCAACAACTTCCCTTGTAGGGTCTGTTTCTAGATATGAAAGTCATGTTCTTTTTAACCCATTTGTTTTTTGGCGGGGGGTTGCTTCAAAAATGGCACCAATACCCTCACAACACACACACACACACACACACACACACACACACACACACACACACACACACACACACACACACACACACACACACACACACACACACACACACACACACACACACACACACACACACACACACACACACACACACACGCACACACACACACACACACACACGGTGAGGTGAGAGTGGCAAAAGTGAGCGAGCAATCGGGCCGGCCAGTTCTGGTATCCCTCATTAAACCATCCGCGGCATGGGTGTGGTTCCGTGTTTGCGGGGAAGATCTTCCTGGTTAGTCTGAAGGAAGCCGTCATTTGAAGGAAGCCATCTGGGGCGCGTCTTGAAGGAAACTAAGTTTGAATTGGGCTGTCTCAAAATAGGGGGACACCTAAATTGTGGGTTTCCTTTGCTTTCCGTTTAAGCCAACCCCGAAAAAGGGTACTGCCAAAAAGCACACCCAAATGGAAGCCTTACCTTTTTTGCGGTCCACCCGTCTTGGGTGCCGTTGCTTGAGCCACCTTATTTGTAGACGCAGGCGCCCAGTGTCTGGTGGGCACCACCAACTAGTGGGTCATTGTATCACCCAAATTATTCCTAGACCTTGGATGGGTTCCCCTTTGTCACGGCGGTATGTACGCAACTCGCGGGTAATCCGATGATGGCACTTTGTGCGGTCTGGGTTTCTCATTCCAGACCACGCAAGGTACCGGAGGGGGGCTTCAGGAAGATGGTTCTAAAAGCAATCGGACCACTGGAATTGTTTAAGTTTTAAATTGATTTATTCGGATTCCACAAAATGCATGTTGGTCCAAACCATTCTTGCTCCCCGCCAAAAGATCAGAACCCCAACAGAAGCTAGGCACTGGATGTGAGTGAGCTCCCCGGATTTCGCGCCAGGCGCCAGTACCCCGCCTGTTGCGGGCTGACGAGTCACAGAGACAGCGGAAAAAGAACGTGACTGCGCCACATGTCCAGAGGCTATGGGGGTGTGAGATGTGCAAGCTGGCCCCTAGGCCCTTCCCCTATCACGAGCTTCATTTGCATAGCCGCCACTGTTCCGCTCGCGTTGTTCGTACTTATTTAGACATGGAAGTCCCATGTCTGGTAGATTCTCACCCTCACGAGGCTCCCAGATACCAGTTTCGTGGGCAAGGGGTGACTTTCCCCTGTTTTTTTCCATGGTTACCTTGAAGATTGTTATAGTTACCATGGGCATGGTTCATGGTTTCCCCTTTGCATGGTTTCCAACCATATAGTAGTGTCACCAGGTTTGTTCCTTCTTAAGATTTTGGTTGGACCTGTGCACGGGAACCTTCGGATTGCGAAGCGTGGTGTCCTGTACGGCCCATGGTCCATTTCGGAGCCACATGGAAGGCTACAGGGAACTCGCTCGGTTCCCATCTTGGGGGAACCTTGCTAGCGCCAACCTTGTGAACTTTTTGACACTGAATGAGGTAATCCACACTTGGCATGATTGGTTTGGTACCCAATGGTGGTAGCTGGGGTCCACCAAGATCAACCAAGCAGTTATCCCAGAATGGAGCACAAAACCGGCGAAGTGACTTTTTACTTGCTGGGGATGGTCCCTTTGCTTGGAACACGTCTGCAATCAGCAAGTGTTGACAACGAGGAATCTTGGGACCTCAAACACGTTCAATGCAGATCCGGTCAAAACCACGCGTGAGGGACGGATTCCTTCGTCCTGCTTCTTTGTTTGGGAGTGTTGTGTGTGAACTGGGAGTCTTCAAGACCCTCTATGAGGTAGCCATGATACATGTTGATTCCTTTGATTTGCCAGCAGTTGTCAAAAACAGGCCTAGGAGATGTCAGGTGGTTTATTTTATCTCTGTTCCTGTTTGTCCCCCATGCTTTAAATGACAAGTGACTCATAGACTTCTTGGTCGTTCCTGAGCTTCTTTGACCATTTTCGGATATTACCATTTGAGCCGCAGGCCTCACATAGGACCCTCCATTGGAGGGCTTCAGGGATCCCACTTGAACCCATTGTCCTCTCTGCCTTATCAGAGGAAAGGGACCAGGGCTGCCTCTGGCGCGTTTCATGGGAAATACAAGAGAACAATGGTGTATAAAAGGTTTGCTCGATCCAAGATGCCGCGATGCAATGCGTGGCTTCGGTTTGGTGTCCCCTACATGTCCTTTCACTCCCTGAGCTACTGGACTTGTTCATTCTTTTGGGAACACTGTTTCAGCGACAAGCAAAGAAGTCTGGACTTTTTTGGGGGCCACTTCACTCTGAGCCTCCCTCCTCTCTCTCTCTAGCCTGTTTTGCCTGGATAGCCGCAAAGGCCAGCTCCCCTTGGTGGCTTTGATTGGCAGTTTGGAGGTGCGGGGTGGTTTGCCATTTGCCCTCTACAAGAACCAGGGTTCAGTTCGCATCAATCCAAACGACCACCCTTTCAGTGAAATCAGCCGTGTTAAACAAGCCCGGTTTTGCAGGTTCACCTCGCTGTATGGTCGTTTCAGCCAAAGGTCTTGCTCTCTTTTTGCCGCTCTGCAGGACTCAAAAGGCGCCCAGGTGCTCATGATCCAGGCTGGAACACCTGACTGGAAATACTCACCCCCTACAGATGGTTTTAAGACACTAAATAGCACACTGGGAAAGACATGAATGCCGCACGTATTGTTTTCCCGAATGTGTTTAGAAGTGGGGGGTCTGGGGGTTTGGGCGTGACCAAGATTCGTTGCGTTACGACCGCAAGCGTTCGGAGAAACAGGAGCGCTTGGAGTGACTTGGGATTAACGTGCCCGTGCATTGTGCATGAATTATAGCATTATAGCCTATGAGGTGACATCTGTTTCGTTGTGCAGGCGCCGTGTCTTGGATCGTTGCGTGTGTGCGTCTGCCATGGCAATTTGCGTTCCAGGGGTGGTCGTTTGGAGGTGTTTTGCTGGGCAGCGAGAGTCATTTTCGCTGGGGCGTGAGATGCCTTCGGGGATGTCTTTGGACGGTGTTTTTGGGTTGTCTTGGTCGGTGAGAGGGGGGTGTCTTTGGTTGGTTTCTCTTCAGGGAGAGCTCTTTGGCGGATGTGTCTCGGGACAACTTTTGAAGTTCATTTGGGGTTCTTTTAATTTTGTTGGGGGATGACTTGGGGCTGCCTTTGTGGTTGTCTTGGGGTGATATCTTAGGGTCTTTGGGGGTGTCGTAGCAATTGTCCTGGGTGATGTCTTTGGATGTTTTCGGGGATCTTTAGAAGGGGTCTTGGAGAAATGTCTGCGGGGCAGGTATCTGCGTTGTTTTGGGGGGATGTTTTTTCTGTCGTTTGGGGTATATATTTTTTTAATGGGGACGTCTTTACGCATGTCTCGGGTAATTTGCTCGAGTAGTCTTTCGGGAGAGTGTTTGGGCGGCGTGTCTTTGGCGTCATTGAAAATGTCTTTACGGTTGCCTTGGTCGATTTGGTTTAAAGAAGTGCGGTGCTTGTGAATGGGTTGTGTCTTTGGCGGAGGGGAAGGGTTTTCCTTGTTTTAATATTGACTCCGGAGAAAAACCGCCTGGTCGATAAGCAGAGGAGTCCACCTTCAAAAGAGACGGGTCTCTAAAATGGGAGCCAAGGGTTTATTGATCAACCGGGTTCCGAGTAGTCACAATTAATCCACTGAGGGAACGTACACCAGGGACAAGTGGTTTGTAAGCTTTCCTCTCGGGGTTCCTCATTTTAGAAATTGCGCAATGGGCAATAAAGATTCATGGAAAATACCCTGCAAAGTAGCGGTTGGCGCACATAGCTCGGATCCAGATTGTAATTATCTCGGCCGAAGGGCCCCAACCTCACAATCCATACCTAAAGGTGTTTGATTTCATTTCTGAATATTGGTTTCCTGTTCACATCCACTTTAGGCAACCACCAATCATGTCCTTCAAGACACGCGCAGTTGTGTGAGGAACCCGTAGCCGGTCCTGTCTGAAAATCCCCCGCGCGCACGTATCATGTGCTTTCTCACGAGAGAGACCACCCTTGACAAATCAGAAGAACAGGAATCCGGAAGAGAGACGCCCAGAACAGAATGAGAGCCTTTTCAGAGGGCCCCATTTCAGGAACCCCTTTTGTACTCTGGATGGACGAAATCCTGCACCACCCATCAGAAACCCTGGTTTCTGATTTGACTCCCCATAGATATCAAGCAACGTTATGGTTTCAACATGTTTCAATTATATGTTTTCATTTCGTGGCGTTTCATTCAACCATCCACAGCACCCCCCCATCTCAGTCCACCACGTCCGATAGCACCGCTAAATGGATCGCCAGGCGATGCACCGCCGTGTGGTGGACGTGTGCCGCTCTGACGGTCACACCTGGGCCCAGAAGCGCGAGGCAGAAGTTCGAGTCGTTTTGGCCGACCAAATGTGTGCTTTGCTTTTGTTTGATTGGAATTCGATTTCACCAAAGATGCGTTTGTTTTTTCAGGGGGCCTAACCAAATGGAAGGTTGTAACCGAAGCACACGCGAATCGACCTTTGGAACATGCGTATGCTAGACCTGAAATCATGGCATCCAATGACATCCACAGCCTCGCATGCTTGCAACTTTGGTTATCGCAGGTTGTTTTGTTGGTTTCTGGTCCATGTTTAGTATCTGAGTCAAGATCCCCAAAGGTCCACCTTTTAGTTCCGGTGGGTAAGTGAGTGAGGAACAGTCGACTTCATACTTTTTGGGAAGACCATTTTAGTCGCAAACAGCCAAGTTTAGACAGTGTCTGGCCAATCCACGGGAGAGAGTTTCGTGGTTAAAATCTGCAGATGTGTGCCAATTGTACCAATTTGTGTTGTACGCTAGCTGATTACTCACTTGTCCCTTGCCCCTCACATTGAAAAGTCCCCCTTGTGAAAAAATATATATATCTTCTTGACTTCTAGACCCCCCCCCCAAGTTCCGGGAGTCAAACATGCTTTTGAACATCTTGGTTTAGACATGCTTTAGAACTGGCTTCAGGGGCTAGGATTGAACCTGGAGGGACATTCTGGTAGCTTAAAGTTGGGTCAGTCTTAAACTTGGCAGTCAGACGTTTCGGGCTTTGGGAAAAAACAAGAGCCCTAAGCATCAGACAGGGCCATCGGATTGGGTTCAGGGATGTCAGGGGTTTGGGTCTCCAAAACAACATGGGAGATCTCCGGGAGATCGCTTGAAACGGCGTTCGCTTTCGCATGCCCTTTGCATGTTGTTTGTTGTTTCTTGAGTTGAGTTGCGTTGAGCTTATGTACTGGTCTCCCAGCAAAAGTTTCTGAAAGGGTGGGGCCTGTTTTAGACCAAATGAAGGGATTTACCAAAGTTGGCCTTCATTTTTGGCAGGGGAAGTGAGTTGTTCTGATTTTCGCTCTAAAAGCCAGGCCAAAAGACGCCCTAGTACTTTAGAACAATGTCAAGTGTTATTCTCCCGCCCCGTTTTCTCCATGCGCTCGTGGTGTGCGTTTCTGTTTTCTGTTTGGTTCTTGAAAATACATGGCAATGTTTGGTAAGCATGTCATTCTCTCCACACCCATGTCTTCCATCTGCTTATAAGGTGTTGTTTTGTACCGCTTTGACCATAAGTGTCCTTTTAGGTCAGTTTTGAACATGCAATCTTGGTCCTAGCGGTTTACCAGTGCCATCCATTTGTCCAGAAGGGCAGCTACGTCACACCGGGGTCTGCGAACAGACAGTCCATCTGCTTTGGCCCAAGCATCTTGCCAAAATGGATAGGTTCTTGTCCGCAGGCGCCGCCAAGAAGGGGCGCGCCCAACTTTGAAGTTGGGGGGTTAAAGGGGGTTGGCGCCTCTGGTCAAAGTGGGTTTGGGAAAATGGTCGTGTTGTTTCGCAGATTTGAGGCATGTTGTCCAGAAAAAGCCACTCAGGCTTTGGGGTAATACTGCGTTTTGTGAGAATAGTGATACTCGACAGAGTTCGCTGAGAGATCAGGCGACGGAGCCTTACGTTCGTTGTGGTCTTTGTGCTACTGTGGACGAAATCCTGCACCACCTAAGAAACCCGGGAATGATGTTTCCCCTGTAAATACCAACAAACGTTATGGTGTCCATGGTTTCCAAGTGGTGCGAACGGATTTCATCCATCCACGGTATCAATGCCTTTAAATTTGTCTCTCTGTTGAGCCAGGTTGCTTACGCGGACTCAGCGCCAGAAGGCTAGAATGACGGTTTCCCATCAAGTGGATGCTGGATTCATCGGGGTGGGGGGGGGAGGGAGGGGGTGGGGGAGGGGGCCCCAAAAAAACCCAAATACGGCCGTATTAGGGGCTTAATTGGGCTCCCTCCCCCTCCCCTCCCTCCCCCCAGCCCCCATGATGGATGGTGATGCCACGTGTCTGAACCTGCGTCCGCGCGCCCAGCGTGACGGGCAGGTCTCCTTCCGGTTGGATCCCGATCCAACCCGCGGAAATGGGTCCATGAGCATAAGGCAAACAAGTACGGTTCCAACTCTTGGCCATTTTTTTTCCTTGACCTTCCTCGGCTCCCAGCCATCCGGTTCCTCAGCTTTTTGGCCTGGTGTTTAGTGGTGGTTTCCATAAACCCACTGAGTTCGTCACTCTTCTCGCGGGGGATCTGAAAACGGGCAGCCCTTCCACTTGTTGGGGGAATATCATAGTGGCAAACGGGGCCCCAATCCTCTAAGCCCCGACGAGTTTTTTGCTGGAAACCCCGCCAGGGCTTTGCATTGACTCGATGTCCAATCGCTCGGTGAGGTCTTCGGACTGCCCTTTGTGATGAGCCCGGAACCTCAGACCTGAGCTTTGAAACGGGAGTGGTCCATTGGTGTTGCTAGGTATCTATTTTTTTTTTAGATTTCCACCGAAATGGCGAAACGGATCCCAAGCTTCTGGGGGTCAAGTCAACCAAAGACATGGCGTGCCCTCCTCTGGATCTCTGGAATCAAGCCGTGTCATGTGGTGTCTCACATATCGGTTCTCGAAGTGTAAGTCAGAATCTGGAGTTCTTTCACGGGGGTGACTTGAACATGGTAAACCACTGAGGTCGGTCTCAGGCCCTTTTAGTATGGGTACCGGCTACTCTAGACATGTCAGCTTGTTGGGCATAGAGCCTGATGTCGCAGAAGGGACCTAACGTTGATTTTACACTATTCACCCCAGTTTAGAAACAGGGGTGTGTGTCTGGGTGAACTGTTGGGAATCAGACCACTTTTAAAGGTCCCCCACCCCCCCGATTGACAAACTGGGGTTGATTGATACAATATGGGGTCAACATTAAGTACCATTTTCCCCCAGGCGGCTTTCGGAGCTGCGTCTTGTTTCGAGAGATGGTTCCGGCACCTCAGTGGTTCAGGGGTTGACATACCCCGAACATGATGGCAATGCTGTTCCTTTTGGCTTCTTCCCCTGTCTTGGAAGTGACACTTTGTGGGAAAATCACTTTAGTGGTACCTTGAACAAGTCTGAACTGTGACCAATCGACGCAGGAACAAGAGCTCCCCTCAAACCAGAGACATTTGACTTTGTTTTGATTGGATCTTCAACCTTCAGCTTTCTATGAACGCGCAAATGTGTGTCTTTTGCACATAGGCAACAAGTTATGCTCTTTTTTTTTAGCAGGGTGCCTCTTGCCACCGGCTGGGTCTGCTGACTGGTCACTCACTTGGATGGAATCTCTGTACCCTCACCCGCAGCCTTGAGGCACGGGAATCGAATTCACCCAATCAATTTCGAGGCAATGCCCCTTTTATACCTGGCTTCCCCAGCTAGGTGCCCTTTTTATATATATTTTTGCAGGGGAGGGTTCCCCTACTAAAATTGACTACAGAAAAAAAGGTTGGTACCCTTATTCTAACCCCTCAAATCTGGAGGACCTAGATACTGTGGATGGACGAAATCCTGCACCACCTGCGAGGCTCGCGGATTTGAGAAGGAGGTCGCAACCATCCGCAGTAGCACTGCCCATAAAGCGGAAGTCACCCCAGAATGTTGGGTATGGGTCAAAATCAAGCCACCAGGAATTGGGCCTCAGGTTTTGTTCCATGTTTCCACTTGCCAAGCCATTGTGAGGTTGCCCTATTTGTTGACGACCACACCCAAGTTGGAATTTTGAGGCAAAGGAGTGAGGGTCGCATCACTCGACTTTTCAGGTGCCGCCTCGACCTGGAGCTATGCAACTCTCCACGTTTCTCGGCCCAAGCTGTCGCGACCTGTGTTTCTTGGTGTTTCTTTGTTTGAGGGTCCGACGTTTTTTTTCTTCTCCGGGAGCCCCACTGGGTCCCCCAGCAATTGGTGCCCTTTCTCACCCCTTTTTTTTCGGGGAGGGTTCGCCTAAAATAGACTGCAGAAGAATGTTGGTGTTCTTATTCATTCCAACAAAAGGACATCCGATTTTCTCCCATGGAAATCCACTGGAGGTGTGAGATGCAGTTTTATTTTGATCGTATACCCTTTTCGGTTGAAGCTTTTAAAAAAATTTCAAAGAAAAACCACCCATGTTTGTTCATTGCTATAATATAATGGTTTGACACACCCACATGGAGTCTCCTCGGATTCCTGCATGGCTTACATTGCTTTGCATAGGCTCCTTTGCCATGCTGACCATCGCATGCCCGATTCAGAGGATCTCACCGATGAGATTTGGGATGTATCTTTCGGGGAGCAATAGAAGGACCAGGTGTTGATTTTCTGCCCCAGCAGAGTATGGGTACTTGTTTCTGAACAAACAGCTCGCTGCAGAAAACCGTTGGGTTGACCCCTGGCGGTTTTCAGAGAACCTCTGGGTTTAGGTTTCTCTATGTATTGTACGAAACAAACACATGAAACCAGCTGTTGATTCTGAACGTTGAATAGATTTTGGGAAGGTGTTGACCGTGTAGAAGCATGGGCAAGATACTTAACACATAACGTTTGCTGTACCAAGAGCATCCCCTTTTCAGCAGTAAACTAATTATGGGCATGGGAATCTTGGTCAGTGTCATGTCTTCCTTTGCATGCATGCAAAAGGTGTTGTTTGCATTGAACCAGCGAACGGCGGGATTCCGATTCAAAGCTGGATTCCCTTGCACCACCAAACTAGGCTTCGCGAGTCCGCCGAGATCGAAAAGGTGTTGGTTTCACGTCGCTTTGCTGTAAAGATGCAACAAGCATAGGCAGAAGAATAGATGGCCCTGGTGATCCAATCAAAGGACGCCTAAGGCAACAGGGGTGTTCTGTTCTGCTAGCCAAAAGGTGTTGCTCACCTGCCCAAGGCCGACCTTTTGACCTTTTGGCTTTCCAATTTTGGTCCATTTTTAGTAAAGGTCCCAAAAGGTTAACCTTTTATTTCCAGGTCTTTTGGGCAAGTGAGGTTGGTTTCATGTTGAACTGTTCCACAGTTTTCCCCAGGTTCTTTGACTCTCTCAGGAGATGCTGATGCTTCACGCCGCGAGGCACAGGACCCCAGCGCGATCCTTCGATCGCGTCGAGAGCCATTGAACGGGTGTGCGCTTTTGATTTGGGTGTGGCTCAAAATTAAACAAGAGCTTACCTCTTAAAAAACACAACTTTTCAACTTTTTGGGTAACATGGGCTGTATGTCTGTAAAAGATTAACTTCCCCAATCCTTGGAGTTTTAAGGGGTAAGGGAGGGGCAAACCGCAGGAATTTTGGTACCCATGTTTCCACTTACCAGGGCAAGCCATTTTGGAATTCCGGTCTTTTGAGCCACAGCCATTTCTGAAACGAACCACGATTTTTTGGGGGTGGCAAGATGCTAGGGCGTTCCGAAAAATGTGGACGACTGTGTGTGGGTTCTTGGGATTATGTTTGGGAAGACTATTGACTGGAAAAGACAAAGTTGACTTTCTTTTTCCAATTAACATTCCTGCTGTTTTAGGTGGGCTCCTATCGGTTTTGCAGGTAGGTATCATTTCTGGGTAGGCCCACAATGATTTCTGGTAGCAATCTTGTCGGTCACTCACATCCCTGTGAATATTTGACTTTTGGACTTCTTTGGTTTCTTTTGCGTGTTCACCTTCCTTGCAGTCCTGACTTTCGCAAGCAACACTACAAACAAGACTTTTGGAGGATTCCTGCGGATCGTCAACTAAGAGCTTCAAGCATATCTCGAATATATAGTGGTTCACTTCCTAACTTCATGGGCTTTATACTTTTTGGAAAGACCATTTTCGTGGTAGATCAAAAGTTCGGTCATGTTTGTGTCGTTTTTTCGGGAACCCCAACCCCAACTGATGGTTTTCCTTTTGGTTCCCCTTAAAACCAACCAAAAAGGGGTTCCCCAATAAATGACGAGCCGTCCATCTTATGGGCCGTGTTTTCGACCCTTGGGCG
>CAUJNA010003548.1:405898-510898 GCA_963377175.1 Effrenium voratum | reverse complement strand
GCAGGGCGATTTCCGTCCACAGTGTGAATGAAGCAACCACGCGGAAGCTTCCGTCGCAGCCTTCCTTTGTTCCCCTTGCAATACTCGGGGAATGCAACTTTGTTCCCAGCACGGCTCCCCTCCAGTGCCGTGTGTACAGCTCCTCGCTTTTGGTGGGCTTCCCTTGAGACTTGCAACATCTTGCCACCAAAGCAACAAGTCGGGGCGTGAGTTTCCACTTCCAACTGGTTTTGGTTGGATTCGTCAAAATCCACCAGCCGCAAAGGGACCGCCATGGGACCACCTTGGACACCAATTTCAGGTGGTTTCCCGGTTTGCAAACGCCTAGAACAAGCAGAACCAAAACGAGCGTAGCAAGTTGCTGCTGGGTGGTCATGGAATTGTTCCGTTGAACCAACCCAAGCAATGGTACCCTTATAAGGAACAAAATGGCAACACAAACACTGAAACACACACACACACAAAGGCTCCAGAGTCTGATCTATGGGTTTGGATTTCGTCTCAGGCATTGCTCTAGGTTTCATGGAGTGTTTCTTGCAGCCGTCATCAGGGCGCCACGAATGTGGGAAATGCCGACATAGTGGGCACGGACTAACACCAGCAGTACAGCTCTTCGAAGATTCATCGATACACAATAGACCTGCTGCTTCTGAGGTAATGGGGAATAACCCAGACTGAAACCACCTGTGGTTTCCTTTCAGTTATCGAACCAGCCCTCCAAAGTACCCCGCCCCCCACCCCCCCTCCCCCAATTTTCACTTCACACGAGGCCGGGCTCTTCACTGGCGCGCCAACGGCGAAGATCTACCTTGCGCGCCTCGACATGTGGAGCAGATTGGCTTTCCGGAGGGTTGGCTAAACGGTGAGTAAGCCTTGCACCTTGAATCATGGCCTTTTCCACCAAAATAAAGGGACACCACCATGTACAAGGCAATGTTCAGGCGTATAATGTAAGGATCCCTTGCAACAGGGAGCTTCAATGGGAATGCACAGCTGGGTGTTCCTATCCGCTCAGGCCATGTGAGTAAGGGCTGTCGTCAAGACTCTTTATGGGAGGGGGCATTTCGTCGTTTCTCCAAATCTGCGGGTACGCTACCCCATGTTCAAACGGAACGTTCCCAGATTTCAACCATGTTGTAGAATCATTGTACTCTTCAACAACCAGGTGCTTCCCTCGTTTCAAAGTTGTGTTGCTTTCTGGAAATAAGGATTGCTAAACAGTGGCATGGTCAAGTTGAAACTTTTAGGCGTAGACTTCCTTCCGACTGCCATAAAGCTTGAAGAAGCTTACAAAGGGTACCTGGCTGGGGTAATCTTTCATTCATATTTCTCGCACAGGGGTGCCTGAAAGTTTCTTCCAGGCAAGGATTCTGTTGCTCTCTTCAGTTTCAGACGCTGGGCTTCTGTTGATTGGGGCAAGGAAGTTTGCCAACACGGGCGCCTTCTTTTCAGGCCATGGCCGGCGAATCGAGATGTTTTGCTTTCCGGGAGAGCTAGCAAGCATCCTCAACCAGCGCAAGAGCTCTTCAAATTACTTTGCGTGGCTATGAGGCTTACAGTTGAGACTCTTTTTTCCCGCGCGGACCAGCACAAACGTGGCACGCGTAACGACCACTGTGAGTGAACTCCGTAGTGCCTTGGCCCCTTTGTTTGGTTTCGCGGAGGGGTGTGCGTGCCCAGCCCCCACTTTGGTTCTATACAAACTGAAAGGACCCTTGAACCCAAAATGTAAGCCAAGCACACACGCGCCACCCTTTCCCAGGGCTGAAAAGACGTCGACAGGATCCTATGGGAAGCCGGCTTTGCTTTCCGGCAAGTCAACTTTATCGTGCTTGTTGGGTAGGTTTGATATAACGGGCCCGATACATTGAGGGACAAAAGCAGAGACTGGCATTGCAGCCAGCCAACCTCAGTCCGAAACTGCCATTTCGTGGGATCTTGAGCCATTCGATTTAAATTTGAAGGGAAATGCGTGTCTCTGTGTGTGTGTGGTGTGTGTCTGTGTGGTGTGTGTGTGTGTGGTGTGTGTGTGGCCCCCCTGTTCCTAAGGGGTTTCCGCGGTGTTCTCTCTCTCTTTTTGGAGTCGGATGCCACCGCAATGGACTTCTGCTCGTGGAGTACTTGGTGTGGCAGATGGCATCCCTGATGAGGGCCACACGAAGGAAAGACGTAGCATGTACGTTGTGCCGAAACTCCACTTTCCGCTTTTCACCTTTCAGTTGCTTGGTGCACCTTGGCAGTTTCGCCGTCTCATATCAAGTGTGTTTAGGCACTGCGTCCGGGCTTCGGTCAGTGTCTTGATCCCCTTTGTGGGCATCTGTTTCGACTCATGCAATGACAATTTCTACAGACTGTTACCGGACCTTGTCGCTCGTGACGCTTGACTGTTCCAGCTGACCTTCTCAATACAGGCTTGGACTTCTCCCAGACGTTTCGGCACCCCAGACTGTTTCCGTGGACCTCTTCAAGTCAGACAAACTGTTTGACTAACCACCAGACCACCCGACACATCAGGCAAGAACCCATGACTCCGTCAGCTTGCTCTTGGCTCGCAATTGTCAGCAACAGATGCCACGACCCAACGCAGGTCCGATGTCGAACTCAGCAGGCCCTATGTCCAAGGCCGCCAAGAACACAGCGGGTCCTACGCCACCCAAATCACCAGTGAGCCAGACAGCATCACCGAGCAGGAGTACACTTGTGGCACCGACCTCCAGCATTACTGGCACATTGTCCGGTACCTCGAGGGCCACAAAACCTTCGGCTCCATCCCCTGCTCCCAGTGTCGCAGCGGTACCTATCTATGCTTCTCCTACCTGGCCCGGATCCGCTGCTGGCCCACTGCCGCAAATCCTGGTGAAGGCGCGCCCAGCAACCCCAATGACTCCAATGACTCCAACTACCCCAACGGCTCCAGCTACAGCATGTCCGTCTCCGGCTACCGCACCGACCTCCACGGCAACCCCGCGGACTCCCACGATCCCTCAGAAAGCGGCAGTATCAGGTCCCACACCTCCACATCCAGCTACTCCACTCTCGGCTCCCAACCAGGCCCCCCCCCATACCAATGCCAGTGACCACCACGACCAAAGCACCACCGGCAAGATCACGCCGCACAACGGAGGGCGAACGGTCACGTTCCCACAATGCTTCCCCCTACTCCAAGTCAGTGCCCCCCACCGCGTCGCAGTCGAGCTCGCTCCAGGACGCCACCACCGATCTCTTGAAGGGACGCACAATCGGATCATTCAACCACGGCAGCATCGGCTCTCGCCACTTCAGTGCCTGCAGCAACTAAAGCCTCATCCCGGCGGCCGAGAAGCAACAGGTCCCACTTCCGCGCAGCAGAAGCAGGGCTCCATCGGCTCCAGCCCCTAAGACCACCGGTGCTCACCCAGTCACGGAGTCATCCTCGAGAAGCACGCAGCTACGTCCGAATCCACAGGCACACCCACCGCTGATCCTGCTCCCCAACCCACAGTCCGACCCGTGGAGGAGAGAACTTCAGGTGGTCGCCTCGCCGTACGTCCGCGACGGGATCCTGGTTAATCAGGAGCAGCTGGACTATGTGGCCGCTACTCTAAATGCAGCAGGAATACCATCTCAGCACTCCGCCCTGAACTATGCGAAGGTCAATTCGGAACATCACTACTCCAAGATCACTCCACACTGGTTCATGCTGACCATCCCCTACCTTGGCGCCACGGTTCGGCTCAAGGAACCAACGAAGACGCGACCCATGCTGCTCTGGACCCACGCGTCCAGTGTCGGCGGTACTCGAGGTATACTACGAAGCCGGCAGATACATCCATCCCGGCAGCACTCCTCGGAGTGCCCAGCCTTTTACGCCCAAGGCTGGAAGATCACTGGACACGCCGATTACGATGCTGAAGAAATTGCCCGAACGATGAGTCAGAACTGGAGTATGTCTTTCAACATGGCCCAACTATTGCTGTTTGGGCGAGCTGTCGGCACCTGTCAGCCGATTCGTGCAGGAGGAGAGCAAGCTTGTATCGAGGCGTTGGATTCCAGTGAACGTCCCGACGTTATACACTATGTGTCAGGCAAGTGTTGGATGGTGATTCCAGAAGCAAGCCAGATCGTTGGACTTGCATGGCCTACCGACGCGAAACCATCCACAGGTGTCCTCCGCTCGTGAACCTGCATCAGGCGATGATTCAGATGCACAATCTACCACTTCGGCAATCCTGCTTTCTATGAGTTTCATCGATGCGCTGGTCTTGCTACGCTGGCAACCCGTATCAGAAGAGCTGCTGCACCTGATGACAATTAATGATGTTTCATTGCAAATGCCACACTGCCGTCTTCGCCCGCCGACAGCATTTTGCGACAAAAAGTGCACGCTAGGGCCTTCTGACGCAAGCACGACTTTATTTTGCTGGTCTTCTTGACGTCATTTTCTTAGTCTTGTGTTGACCCGCTTGTGATGATCGCTTTTTCTTGCCAACAATAAAGGTTCCGGCCTCTGTTTGAAAACCTTTTGTCACAGTGACAACCTGTGCCTTATGCCTAGCGTTTAGTCAATCAATCAGCAAGTGCCAGAGATACACCCCCATCCCTTGATGGCTTCTCAGTGGCCCTACTCATGGCCGGCGACTTCGGCAACCCCTTCTTCGCAACCGATGTCTTCGCATCTTCCATCATGGTCGGTCCCGCAGTCCCAGACAGAAGCCTCGAGAGGAAGCAGTACCCCGAGTCAATCCTCCTCGGCCTCCACATATGGCCTACCAGTTCCCACCGCAGCCTCCTGGTCAGTTCTACAACTATCATGGCGGTGGCGCGACCCACATGCAGACAGGTTCTCGGCCCCCACCACCAGCACCACCAGTTCAACTTCAGCCCCGCGCACCCCCAGGCCAAGGCGATACAACGCAGTATACCCAGCCTCGCTACGCGCAGCTACTTCCCAGCACCTTTCAATCTGATGACATCTTCCTCGACAAAACGGAAGTCCGCGGCCTGCAACTATACCGTCACATTCAACCCACTCAGTGGTCTCGACGGGTCGGACTCGCAGGAACAGCAATTCTAGATCTTCCGCTGACACGTCTTCTTCGGGGAGGAGCAGAAGATCACGCACTCCGAGCGCTATCGAACGGGCGATACAGTACACCGGTAATGGCTCAGACAATAGCCGAGGCGGTGTTATTGACATCAATCCTCAAAGCCTTGCGAGGCAGGGAGGTTGACATCGATCGGACTGCCCGCTCCCTTCACCCGGACAATGCGCCTGACAAGCGCAACGAGGCTATGCAGTTCATGGAGCCACTCGCGCTCAAAATCGTGGACCTCATAGAGTCACTGCAGCCCGCCAAGCAGGAGAACCTCACCCGCCACAAAATTGCCGAATTGGAACATCAGCTTGAGCGCTACAAGAACAAAGGCATCACTCTCACACCGGACAAGAAGCAGCCATCTTCGTCTCCTTCCAATACCACATCCTGGACTCCCACACCTGGCCGCTCTGACCAGTCCCTCTACATCAACAAAGCGATGTCGGATGCTCAAGGGCCCCCCCTACCAGTTCCATCTCCGGAGGCTGATCCAGCTCCCAAACGACGCCCGGCAAAGCGCAAGACTCCGGAGGCCGCCCCGGACATCACCTTAGATCCAGAACTTTTACGTCAGGGCAATCCCAAGGGCCAGCAGGTCCCACTTCCCACCAGTCTCACGGACAAAGTCTTCAAAGCGTGGTTGCATGAACGCACGCTGTCCAACCAAGCGACTTACCTTGATCTCGTCAAGCAGGAGCATCGGACACGATGGAGCAGTTGAAAACTATTGCAGTCAAGTGGGGCGCCACTATCTCGCTGGTGAGCAAGGGATCGAAGCGAGCCCTCCTACAGTTCATCACGGTGCTGTACATGTATGGCAAGTGAGAGACGCGATGCTAGCGCTCACGATGAAGGATGTTAGCAAGCTATGAATCGGCTGGCACAGAAGGCCTGCTGCTAGGTGTGCCCGGAACTTGCCCTGAGTCCTTCCTTTGCTTTTTCTTTTTCTCTTTTTCTCGTTCCAGGTTCTGGGGGTTTGCGAGCCGGTGTGGTTCTAAGTTGACCCACTTAACATTTCGGTGCTCGAGCATGTGATACATGGCTAAGCCATGCCGGTTATTCAATCTCCGGAGACGGTGTTTCTCCTGCAGCTCTTCGGCAAGTATGAACGTTCAGAACTATGCGGCGCTGCCAGACACTATGGCATCCCTGAGCCCATGTGGCCAGTCAGCTTGCAGCACGGCACCGACCACTTCCTTCCCTACCTCACGGCGCTCATTGCGCTAAGACTCGGTGATCCACTCGATGTCCACGCATCCTACCAATATTATCAGGTTCTCTACCTGATCATCATTACGTGTCGCAGAATTCTCAACATGCCGATGGTCAACAAGCAACTATCTATGTGGGCCGAGTCCCTGTCCACGCTGCTCATGGTTCATCACTACAGTCGTCCCACACATGCACTCACAGAACTCAGGCGCCGACTACGACGCTTGCGCATCCACCCGAACATGTACACCTTCACCCACTTCTCGCAGCCCAATGCGGTGTACTGGAAGCAGCGAGTAGAACTCCGCCCTGACCTTCCGCGCTCCGTCAACCCGCAGTCCGATGTATACATTGGCAGTACCAGCATCACTTATTCCAGCCGAGAGCACAATCGTAGAGCCAAGTTACTGGGTATTCAACATGGGCAATTTATCAATGCTGAGCCGGCACTCAGATGGTGGCATCACTTCGACAACTATGATGAGTTTGCCACCTGGGTCATCCTGACAGACCCCGACCACACAGTCACCTGGACACAAGAACATGCCCTGATCAGCATTTATCAGCCGTCGCTTAATTGGCCCTACATTCATCGGCGATACAAGCGTATCTCCACCGGATACACAGCCACCAGGTTGCTGAACAACCCTGGTCCAGGTTCGGCAAACGCCTCTTCCTTCGGCTGCGAAGAAGGAGCTGCACCATCTATGGCCGAAACTTTCATCAAGTAGCGCTCAAGCACAATCAGGCATGGTCCATCATTGCCCGCCTCACCTCGGAGCACATTGAATCCTGGGAAGAAGAAAAACGACTTCGCAGCGGACGGCACTCGGACCTGGACATCTATGCCATCTACAGGTTGTCCGGCAATGTGGAACAACCTCATCGGCGTCGAGTTCGCAACATTCTTCGTCGAGTTCTTGATTTTCGACAAGCTGCTATTGCGATTACCGTGGCTGTCTCACCCAGATTATCAACGGACCACCCGAGAAGTTCTTCGTCGTCTCGTCATCGACCACCGCAACTGGGCTCTTCCATTCCACTTACCCAGCACGAAGCTTGCTGAGACTCCTCATCCCCGAGTCCACACAGTCATGTGGAACTACTCGCCATTTCAAGACTGCTATCCCTTGACATCCTCTGGGCCATCATCGTGCCAATGCGACGCCTGGCTCAAAAGTCAGCCCTGGCTATCCCATGTTCAAGGTCATGTGGCAGCGGGATTAGATGAGTTCCGGTTTCCTGGTACCCCCCATCACGTTCACTACACCTCAGCGCTGGCGTCGTATTATGTGGACTTGTACAAGTTCACGAACGCCTACGGAAATGGTGCTTGCATCACGGACTCCCACTAGACCAGTTCCACGCCCCTCTCATGGAGCACCTACGCAGCCAATTCCAGCAACATCGGCAACACGCATCCACCCATCAGCTCCTTACCAAGCATCAGCTCAACATCCTTCATCGACACCTTGGCCAAGACTTTGTATGCCACAACGAAGATCACGACAACCACCACCTCATGTTCTTCTGTCCTCAACTCTACTTCAAGGGCCTCCACAACACCTGGCTTCAGTCCGGCACCTTTGCAGCCACTACACTGAAGCCCGATCAAGCCGAGGCCATTATCCTTGAGGCAATTCCGCGGCACCTGCAGCAGAGGTACAAATGGGCGTACCGGAAGAAGACCACCTCCATCCAAGTTGGAAAAGTCTTTCTCAAACGGAAGAAGCAATGGAAGTCGGGCCGCACCATTATAGCACACCACAAGGTGGTGCACCGGCTGCTCTTCAAGGCAGTCGCCATCCTTCTCGGCGAGATTGCCGCAGACGCATGGAAATGCTCATGGGGGATACACCCCACACCACGCATATGGCAGAACATCAAGCAATACTTTGACAACACAGACGACACAGTCACCCTTGCCTTCCACAATGACGACTTGGTCGGATTCTTCAACAGTGTCCCTCAGGACCAAGTGTGTGCAGCGGTTGCGCAACTACTAGCCGAGCACCAGCGAGGACGACCCAGTTTCGTGTACTCAGTGGAAACACAGGCAACTGCCCACTACAATCGAGTGTTTGCGGGCAAGCAATCCTACGGACGCACACCGACCACGCGCATCATCCACATGGAGGACATCCTAGCCATCGTCAAGTCCAGCTTCCAACGCATGTATGTTCAAGTACCCTCATCATGCGCCAAGTCCATGGTACAGCAATTGGCTCTCAGCTGAGCCCAGTACTCAGCCACACATGCGTCGCAAGGCACGAAGTCATCTGGCAGCGTATCTATGGACAATGGTTCACCAGTCACAACATCTTTTTGGAGAGATATGTGGACAATAGATTTGTCATCTTCCCTTCTCCAGCCTCAGGTCACGCGGCAGCCCCATTGGAGGCACTGCTCCAGGCTGACTTTTACGGTGCTCCCATCGTGCTGGAACAAGTGGGGTCTTCAGAGTTCCTCGGCTTCGTCATCGATGTGGGCGACCGGGCGATTTACTACAAAACCCCTAGCAAAATCTGGCAGATAAGAGGACCACGTACTGCTGGAAGCCTCTCCACCCTTCTCTCCGGAGCTAGGTCACGGTCAGCCCTTGCCACCAAGTACGCGCATCCGGTCAGAGCAGTACAGATGGCACTGGATCAGCTTCGCAGTATTTATTTGTCCGCCGGCTACAAGTCCGCTGACCTGCAACACCTGTTTCATCCACCGGCGACCCCAACACGAAAGAACTCTCAAGCGCCGGTTTTTAGCTTTTTGGCTTTGCGGCTCTCTTTTTGTCCCTCTTTTTTTGGCTCTTTTCGGCCTTTTTTGGCTCTTTTTGGCTTTTGCACTCTTGTGTCCTTGGGCTTCTGTTTCTTGATGTCCGTCTTGACCATGGTGCTCATACACTGGTTCAAACAGTGCTGCCCTTCCTGCTGATCTTAGAGAGCTGTCGCCATGCTCGGCCGCATGATAGCGCTTCATCACCGCATGACTCAGACGCTGCTGACATGATGCAGCTCATCCAGGAGACCTTGAACCAAGCTGACGAGGCACACAGTCGCCGGCACCATGACGGGCAAGGTCGCCTGCAACAACAATATGCCCACGGCCGGTCGCTGGCCGAGTCATCGCGGCCACACGCACTTACTCCTGCTGGAGTCGATGAGGTCAACCCACCTGGCCCGCTGATGCTGAACCCAGTCAACCCGGCAACTCCGACCGACCCTCCACCACATGTCGGATTCCAGTCACTTCAGTCACACACAGACCACAGGCGAAACGTGGTGGTCAACCCCAAGTCGTTGTCCTATTGCATCATCGCGGGGGACACCAACGACTCTATAGATCCGCGCTCGAAGAGCCCCATGGTGCACGATTACGTTGGTCAGCCGGGCATCAAGAAGGCCAATATTCCCCGCTCCATCATGGACAAGGGTGAGACCGATCGACGCAGAACAAAACGGAAGCGATGCCGCGCTACATCCTCCGAGAAGACGGAATCGCCGGAACCTCCAGCACGTCCAGCACCTCGCACTCCAGCTCCAGCTCCGGTCTCCTTGCGCTGGCCTGTTTTCCTCTCCTGAATCCCTTCCCGAACCTCCTGCTCATGCTCACTCCGATGCCGGCAACCCAGGAACTGCCCCGGAAGTACCTCGTGCCTGGACAGAAGAAGATGACCAGCAGCTTTGCAGCCTGAAAGCGGACAACCAGTCCAAGTACTTGTACAAGTCGCTGGCCAAGAAGCTCAACCGGTCCATCGCGGATGTCACGCAGCGCTGGAAGAGCCTGGAACGCCTCAGGAAAGCTCGGGAACAGAATCAGAAGACTACCTGAACGCAGCCAACGCAGCCTGCCAAGTCGTCTCCGGTGATACAGGTGCAGTTCTACCACGGATTTGGGGCATCGACTTTTTGAACTCCAGATGGGAGCAATGCGTTCCTCCGGCCACATATAAAAAAGTCCGCAAACGGCCGAGCACAGGCAGGAGTTAAAAAAGTGACCAAATCACCCATCGAGAATCATGATGGAGGCGGCTTTTCGGTTTTCGGTTTTGGTTTTCAGTTTCTGTGTTCTCCCCCTGCGGGGTGTGTGTGTGTGTGGCCCCCCTGTTCCTAAGGGGTTTCCGCGGTGTTCTCTCTCTCTTTTTGGAGTCGGATGCCACCGCAATCGACCTCTGCTCGTGGAGTACTTGGTGTGGCAGATGGCATCCCTGATGAGGGCCACACGATGGAAAGACGTAGCATGTACGTTGTGCCGAAACTCTACTTTCCGCTTTTCACCTTTCAGTTGCTTGGGGGTGCACCTTGGCAGTTTCGCCGTCTCATATCAAGTGTGTGTGTGTGTGTGTGTGTGTGTGTGTGTGTGTGTGTGTGTGTGTGTGTGTGTGTGTGTGTGTGTGTGTGTGTGTGTGTGTGTGTGTGTGTGTGTGTGTGTGTGTGTGTGTGTGTGTGTGTGTGTGTGTGTGTGTGTGTGTGTGTGTGTGTGTGTGTGTGTGTGTGTGTGTGTGTGTGTGTGTGTGTGTGTGTGTGTGTGTGTGTGTGTGTGTGTGTGTGTGTGTGTGTGTGTGTGTGTGCGTGTGTGCGTGTGTGCGTGTGTGTTGTGTGTGTGTGTTGTGTGTGTGTTGTGTGTGTGGTGTGTGTGTGTCTGTTGTGTGTGTGTGTTGTGTTGTGTTGTGTTGTGTTGTGTTGTGTTGTGTTGTGTTGTGTTGTTTTGTGTTGTGTTGTGTTGTGTTGTGTTGTGTTGTGTTGTGTTGTGTTGTGTTGTGTTGTGTTGTGGCGTGTGGGGTGTGTGGTGTGTGGTGTGTGGTGTGTGGTGTGTTGTGTGTGGTGTGTGTGCGTGTGGTGTGTGTGTGTGTGGTGTGTGTGTGTGGTGTGTGTGGTGTGTGTGGTGTGTGTGGTGTGTGTGGGGTGTGTGGTGTGGTGGGGTGTGTGGTGTGTGTGTGGTGTGTGGGGTGTGTGGTGTGTGGGGTGTGTTTGTGTGTGTGTGGTAATGCGTACTTGCTTCGCCCATGTTTTGCAATGTGGCTTGAACCTGTTTTGGCACATTTTGGGCCCAAGTGAGCATTTGCAATTTTCGGGCTTTCAGCTGCGGTCGGGCGCCATGGTTCATCCGAGCGCCCTGTATTCATCTGATTGATCACGGTACCGGCATTGACTTGGTGACTTCGCGCGTGCCAGACAACTCTGCATCCTCGTCTGTAGTGGATGGCACTTGGGGCGCCCACGCTAGTAATGTGGACTTCAATGAATGAACCGTGAAATTGGCTGCAAATGGGCACGGAACTCGGTTCCATGGAATGTAACAAAATGCCGGACCCATCCCAACGCTTCTGCGTAGGACATGGGTTGCAGTGGGATGCTCGGGCCTTGCGCAGTGCATGATGGTAGCATGAATCCCAACTCCTGTTCGGCAAAAAACAAGCGATTGGTTCTGTCGCGCCCAAGCATCCAATGTGGAGAGCCAGCGAAAAGCCCAGGTGTGTTCTCCAGCGCTGAGGAAACCCGGCAGAGGAACCCAAAAGGCTGGCCAGTCACTGTGGTCTTGGTCCGTGTGCAGGAGCCCCGCACTGCGTTCACGTCAAAAATCAGCGAAGACAATTTCGTGCGTTGAGCGTCGGCGAAACGAAGACCGCTCCACAAGATTGCTAGAAAACCCCCAATTACTAACAGTTCAGTCTGTGTGCAATGCGTTGACCAGAGTCGAAGTTCCCATTGAATAATAACGAAAAGGGGAAAAGGACATGATTCTCGGCGTTCACGAGGCATCTTTGCTTTGCTGAAAGAAGAGATAAGTGGGCCCCGAGCAACGGAGCTGATCACCTGCAGCTGGGCCATCTTGCAGAACCACCTTATGGCCTTGATTGCCGTGGCGAAACCAGCTCCACACTCCTTTTGATCTTGCCGGGTCAGGCCCAAGGCCAGAAGAACGTCTGCGAGTTGAACCTCCGTAAGCTGGCCAAAATCCAGGCGCAAGTCCTTAACGCACGCGAGCACATTCTTCCACGCGGTGAGGTATCTCAAGCACGTAGAAGGAGCAAAACCTTGCAGCATCCGCAAAATGTGCGCATCGATGTTCGCTGAGTTTGCCAATTCAGCATGCAGCTGCGAAAAAATTCTGACTTGCTCCAACTCATGTTTGAAAAGGCGCACGACTAAGGAGTGCCCCTCGTGTAGCTTGGACATTCGGGCGCGCGCAGGCGGCGGCGCCATGGCTTGCGACAGAGCGTCATCACCCGCAGGTGGCAAGCGTTTGCGCGGCTGGCTGATGGCTGGCGTTCTCTCAGTGGCAACTTGCCTGGACTGATTGGGCCAACTCTCTGCGCGTCGGTGGGACCGGTAAACCGCCCAACTGTGGCAGCGGAATGGGGCCATTTGATGTAGGCCGGGAAAAAAAGAGGAATTGCTAATGGAGATGATGATTTGGCGGTAGGAGGCACAAAAGGCCGTCTTAGCCGGAGAGGCAGCGACAGGGACATCACAAGGGTGGCTCTGTCAAATTGTATTCACGCGACGATGTCCTTTTCACAAGATAAGATTATCGCGGCTGTGCGACAGGGGGTGCGCTTCCAAGTCCCTCAGCACCGCGGAGGGCAGGCCCCCATGTCAGACTGCGAATTCACTTTGGTGACCTTTCTGCAACCCCTTCCAAAGCACGATTGGTTTGTGATCAATGCCAATGCAGCTCCAGCGCTCCATTTGGAACCAGAGATCCCTGGCCGCGACCCGGACCAAATTTCGAGTTCCGACTCCTCATCAAGCTCCTCGGAATCAGACACGACCGACGACGAGGCCGTCTTGCAAAAGGACCCTCAGGCAGCTATTGACAAGCCTGAGGAGTATATGATTGGTGTTTGTCGCCTTGTTCAGCATGCCATGGTTTGCACAGAAAAAGCATGGGCCCCATCAACTGATGGGCAGCATTACCTGTCTATTTGTGGTGTGCGCATGGACCCTGACACAGTAAGATCGTCTGCAGAACCTCATCCAGATTTGCAAATTTGCAGAAGAGCTGCGTGTCAGAGGATTATGTTGAGCGAGTGAGCAAAGGAGGACCACCCGGCTCTTTTGCGACAACAGTGCCACTGGTCCCCCGTCCAATTACACAACTGGGCTAAACAAATGTTTTCCACTGGGAGGCCTTTTCTAAATATTTTGGGGCCGTTACGCTGTTCTGCTTCGTTTACGAACCCCTTGACTTCTTTCAGCTTGCAAAATGAAGTCTTTTTCTTTTGGGGTCTTTGTGTTCCCCCTTGCAAGCTACCAGGGCCGCATGCCCCTCACACAAGGGACACCGCATGTGTCCCTAGGAAGATAGAGTGGTTAATTGGGGTCTCGTTCTTTGTACACGCATGTCTGAGACGCCGCATGTCGTCCAGCAAGGTTTGCAACCATTTGCAAGTGCGGCGCTTGAGGGCGCCGCGCGTGTACCCGCAGCCACTATGGACTGCTTGAAATCGCTTGGTGCGATGCAGGGTGGGCGCCACATGTGCCCACGTTGGCCTGACAGTGCTCAGGCATGAATTGACTTGCGCATCATGTCATACACCACACACACACACACACACACACGCACTCGCCGGTGTCTATTGTCTGTTCGCGTTGACATTTCCAACTCTTAGGGTCGTTTGAGCGCCCCTCCGGCCATGGCAGAGCCTTCTCTGAGAGACAGGCTTGAAGCCGAAGAGATCGACGGGCATTTGATCGACTCATTGGAAGCAGAGGGTTGGAGTACTGCCACTTTTGCGGCGGTTGTGTCGTCCCAGTCTGAATTTGCAGATGTGTGGGATGACTTGTTTCCTGACACTGCAGTGCCGCTCTTGCAGAAATCGCGTCTGAAGGTGGCCTGGTCGAAAATGCAAGCGCAGCAGCTTGAGTCGGAGCCAGCGCCCACGCAGGCCCATCTGCTAGACGCGGGGTGGGCTGAGACTTTTGCGCCCAGGCTGAGCACACAGGTGATTACCCAAATGAAAGCCACCTTCTTGCGGAACTACCCTTCGGAGATTTTGACGCCCGAGGTGTTTCCATCTACTCGTTTATTGTCATTGGTGCACCACCAGATCAGCAAGAAGGACATCAAGTGGGTGCCCTGAAAGTTTAGGATGACGGCTGCGAAGGCCGAAGAACTTCAGGTTCAGCGGCCAACAAAAGCTGCCAGGCTGGAGGGGCTCACCCTCCACTCACTGCTTGCAGACGAGCCGCCGTCCATTGACATCTCCAACCAAGGCATTGGTCTCCATGGCATCAGAAACATGGCTGGCAGTACATGATGTGGCAGTGGCTTTGTGCGGCGGCGCGCACTTGGCCCGACTGAAGGCATACAGCCTCCGGTTCATGTCGATCCTGAGCCAGCGATGCGACCCAGATAGCGGCCTGCGATCTGCGAACGTGCTGGAGCCCAACATGCGGACCGGCACATCTGGCAAGGCATTTCAGAGATGGTGACAGACCAGCAGTGGTCCTTGGACGACGCACTAGCAGAATACACTACGATCCGGGCAGATTTGCTGGGCCTCCTGCAACCACGGCCGCGCGTGAACCGAGGACCTCAAGCTTCAGAAAGCAGCGGGGCTGCTCGCGCAGGGCTAAGCCGGCCTGCGGGCTCTGCGGGCCCCAAAGGAAAAGGGCAGAGCAAGGGGCCAGGCAAATCCACACGTGTCGTCAAGAGCAAACTGCCTGGCTTGAGACGGTGAAACGATTTCGTCTGCCTCATCCGAGAGTCAGTGGGGGGTAACGACATGGTTCTGGTCCCCGTAGCACGGGGTGCCATCAGCTTTTGGATAGCCACATCTGTGCTCAAATCTGCAGTCTTTGCGAGTGCATAGGCCTTGCTGAAAACGAAGGCACAGCTTGTGCTTCACTCCCGCCCGGACGCAAGATTTCAACTTGCAAGACAACATGTTTTCGGGCACGTTGCAGCAGGCGACCTTTCCTGGTACTGCAGTGGCAAAGCCATGCACACTTGCTGCTGAGCAGAGGCTCTGCCTAAGGCAGTGCAGGGGCCGGATTGTTTGTCAGCACCCAGTGCAATGACCGGCGTTCGGATTTTTCTTGAAATTTGCAGCAGCGCAGACACACATTTGTCCAGAGCAGTTTCAAGGACAGGCAAGCCATATCTGCCTGTCAGCCAGGCTCTTGATTCACGCATGGACATCCTGGATAATGATTTTTCGAACAGTTGTTGAGATTATGCGGGTCTGGTCTGATAGCTTACACGGGTGCCAGCCCAAGAGCTGAACACCAGAACCGCTTGGACGACGGCCACGCCATCTTGTCTCGCTGCACCCAGTGCCTTGAAGTGACTCGTGCGTCGGGGGGGTGGAACAGCGCAGCGATGCCACAAGTTGGGTAGAGCCAGAGGTAAAGCATTGGGTTCTCAGCACGTCATGTCAGCTCATTGCTCTGGCGGCATGTGGTTTTGGCATGGACGCTCATTTTACATGGCTGCTGGCTTCGTCTTACCCCCCTCTGGAGTGCATGGCGCGGGCCTGCCAGCATGGAGCAATTGGGAAGCGGCAGCGCTCCTTTGCCAGCGCGCAATACCCAGATTCTTTATCCATGGAATTTGCTTTGCTTTTGCAGCCGCTGTTGTCCGGCGAACAGGTTCAGTTCACTTGGGACTCACGAGAATCATTCTTCCCTGCTTTCCCTGCTTAAATTGCCGATCCTCCGTGCGCAGTGCAGGATGGAGGAGGCATGCTATCCCAGCCAGATCGGAGTTTCCCCCCCAAAGGGGCGTCCAACCTCTTCCTTTCCAAAGCTACTCCAGCTCGGGGCGGTGGACCGCCTCCTTTCGCACGTGCAAGAACACCGAGACAAACCTGTATTCCGGGATCACGAAGTTCAAAGTTTCCGGACTGATTTTTTCCGATTGCTAGACTTGGAAGAAACCCCAACCACTTGGGATGCGCGAGAAGAGCAACCCATGAGACTGAATGCCCTGCATCAGATCAGCCAAGCGATGCGGGATGCTGACACAGCGTTGTTTCCATCTCTCATCTCTGGTGTTCCGACGGGGTTCAATGATGACATGCCCCCATCCAACGTTTTTCCTTTTCGTGACGAAGGTGCGAAGGAGGCAACACCCCTCAGCGTCTTGCAGAACTGGCGTTCCTCTGAGGACAGACCAGAGCTAACAGACTCACTGGTCCAGGAAGAGATTGACAGGGGATTCGTCACGCCATATCACGGAACACTTGAGGAAGCCAAAGCCAAATGGCCCATGGGAGTTGCCATAGGCAAGTTGAGCATTGCTGACAGCCCTTCTAGAGCCCCCCGCTTGGTGGTGGATCACACGGCCTTGGGCACCAATGCGAATTGCCGCGTGAAAGAACACCAGCATATGCCCACGGCCAAGGATGTCATTCGTGCATTCCCCCTCCGAAACTGTAAGCACGAATTTTCAGGGTTCACCTTGGACATTAAATCGGCACACAAGGATTGTATCACCGCCAGAACGTGGCTTGTTTTGGGGCGGCGTTCAGCGCCCATTGGTGGGGCCGCCTGGGATCTTTTCTGACCAGATGCTGGCATCAACTCATATGGGCGCAACACGCCTTGCACTCGTTTGTGGATGATTTCTTGCTGACGCAACGATTGGATGTCCTTCCGCTGACAGCTTCTTTGTTGTGCATGTTCTGCCAAATTGTTGGCATCCCACTGGCTTGGAAAAAACTGACGTTCGGAAAGTCGGTAGATTGGATTGGCTGGACTTTCAATTTTTCGCAAGGGATTATTTCAGTGCAGCTCTCTAAGGCAGAGAAGATTTTTGGATATGCCACTCAGCTGCTTGCCGCACTTGCCGTCGGGACTTGGAAAACTCGTCGGACTTGCCCTCTGGATCACGCAGTTATATCCTGTGATGCGGGCGATGCTGCATTTTTTGTATGCGGACCTGCACCGTGTTCCGGCCACGCAGTACAGCATCAGCGCGGACCACTGGCTGCAAACAATTTCCTGCCTTGCGGAAGACTTGACCTTCATGTCACAGCCTGCATGCACAGCAATCCCGATCGGTGCCAAGTTGGTAAGTGTCAGACACCTAGAGGCCCACACGCTGCAGGATGTCCAACAATGCAGACTGTCTGATACGCGCATTTGGGTGCGCATCCAAGACCCTTCATCGTCCCGCAGAAAGCTCTCCAGGGACGGTATTCCACGCTTTTATGAAATGGGTGCAGCATGGGGTGCCCAAACGATCCATGTACCCACAACCGGCGTGGACTGGTCTTGCAGCAGCAGACGCATGCGCGCAGGGCCCCAAGGCCCAAAATGAGGGCGCCTTCAGGCGATGTGATGTGGTTCTCTGAGGCTTTCACACTGACAGATTTTGATCAGCTGTCAGTGCCTGTGTCGCAGGATATGCAGCGTGACATCTCATGTTACGAAGCTCTGGCGCAAGCGGCGTTGGTCATACTGAGCAGCAAGTTCTTTCCTTCATGCAGTGCCCGGGTGACACTTCGTAGCCTGAGTGACAGCACCTCTGCAGAAGCCTGAGTGACAACACCAAGCTTCCCTTAGCCTTGTTTCTTGAGAAGATAGCATTGCTTTCAGCCACGCTGGGAATTGACCTCGATGTTTCGCATGTGCCGGGAGAGCTCAACAATGACGCCGATAGCACTTCCCGCTGGCCAGACAAGCCTCTCCCAGCTTTTTGCTTGGAATTCGCTTGAGCCTATCTGAATTATGGACGCCAGGTCCCGTTACCGCTGTTTACCCTAGAGGGTTTTCCCTACCCTGGTTCCCTGGTTCCCCTTTTCTTGACCCGTGCCGAAATTCCTTCACATAGGTTTGGGTTTCTTTCGGGCGAAGGCATTTCGTCTCTGATTGGTCTTCGAGAGGGGCTGTGTTTTCTTCCATCAGAGACGCGGGGATGGGAATTTCTGGCACAGGACAAAAGGGGACAGATTTGCCCTGCGCGCAGGGCAACAGATGTCAACAGGTAAATGCTCACTTATAGAACTGGTGTGTGTGGTGTGTGTGGTGTGTGTGGTATGTGTGTGGTGTGTGTGGTGTGTGTGTGTGTGGTGTGTGTGGTGTGTGTGGTGTGTGTGGTGTGTGTGGTGCGTGTGGTGTGTGTGTGGTGCGTGTGGTGTGTGAGTTGTGTTTGTGGTGTGTGTGGTGTGTGTGTGTGTGTGGAGTGTGTGTGGAGTGTGTGTGTGTGTGTGTGTGTGTGTGTGTGTGTGTGTGTGTGTGTGTGTGTGTGTGTGTGTGTGTGTGTGTGTGTGTGTGTGTGTGTGTGTGAGAGGGTGTGTGTGCGCGTGTGCGTGTGCGTGTGCGTGTGCGTGTGCGTGTGCGTGTGGGTGGGTGGGTGGGTGGGTGGGTGGGTGGGTGGGTGGGTGTGGGTGTGTGTGTGTGTGCGTGTGCGTGTGCGTGTGCGTGTGCGTGTGCGTGTGCGTGTGCGTGTGCGTGCGCGTGCGCGTGCGCGTGTGCGTGTGCGTGTGCGTGTGTGTGTGTGTGTGTGTGTGGTGTGGGTGTGGGTGTGGTGTGGTGTGTGTGGTGTGTGTGTGTGTGTGTGTGTGTGTGTGTGTGTGTGTGTGTGTGTGTGTGTGTGTGTGTGTGTGTGTGTGTGTGTGTGTGTGTGTGTTTTTTTCACAACTGCTTAAAGAACCTAAGCAGGCAACAAGGCTTTGCAAATTTGTGCCCCGAGTTTTCGGGCAAGAGACATTGACATCCGGTTTCCACATCCGTATGCTTCTAAGGCTTCTGTTTGGGCAAGGGTCATTGGCGGAGCACGTACGTTTGCCTCGTTCATGGCGAGCTCACGGGATCGAAGGATAAGACGAGCTTAGCATGAGGTCCTCTACTTGGGGATGCCCTTTTTCAGGTTCTGAAAATACGCGTTGTTGAAGGCCAGTTTGGTTGAACATATATCAATTCCGCCCGGAATGCCGGTTCCGGGTTTTGCACCACCAGTTTTCGCAAGAGTTGCTTGCTCTTTTAGAAGGGGCAAGGATGGAGAGGCAGAGCTGAGGTTGGACTGGGTGGACTCCTCCATGTATGACCAGGCGGGAGGGAGAAAGATCACTCGGTCCATGGCACTTGGGGCCGGAGACGTAGCCCTGGTTGCTGGGTTGCTAAGCTGCAAGGAGGATGGCAGACGTAGGGAGCCCCCGCTTGGAATGTGGTAGCGTGCCGCTATTCTGCTGGCTAGTGACACCACTTTTGAAGGGTTCAATAGAGATTCGAGACAAATATGAGTAGTTTTTGTGACCAATCTGTTTAAGTTGTGTGGAAACGGGTTGGGTTGATTCTTGGGTGCTGGGTGAACGGGAGGGATCCTGAGGGTGTCTTAGGGTTCCATGTGCGCTGCTTCGCGATTTCCCGTCAGGGCTATGTGGATGCCATCAGGGACGAGGACCAAGCGGAGGCTGGGACTGACGTCTATGTGGGGTTTCCTCATTTAGTTCTTAAGGTTGACTTCATGTGGCTGTTTCCGTTTGCTTAAGAATATTTGTTATTTTCCCCTCTTAGTTGTAAAGGGAATCGATTTCACTACTGGAAGTAGTTTTATTTGTTCCAATGGGCGAAGATGCAAATGGAAGGCTATGAATATTGTTTATGGGGAACCACCAAAGTGGTAGCCGGATTTGAATCCCCCCATCTCCACCAAAAGTTCCCAACTGTTGGGGAGTGACTAGTTTAGGCCCGCCCCTCCTCAAACAAATGGGGGGGAGTCAATAGGGAAAAATCTAAAAGTAGTTTGTTGGCTTACTCAAGTAGTCTGACAGCAAGTACTGGGATAGCTTTTGGTAGTCCTTTAAGCTAGCCTGGTACTGTTTAGAATTGGTTTAGTAGTCTGTTGTACTGGTTCAATAGTCTGTTGGTCTAGTACTGTTCAGTATTCCTCGACACCGGCCCAGCGATTTGTTTTTCTTTATTTTCGCTCTGAAACTAGCTTTTTGGCAGCTGTTTTAGTAAAGAGCGTCATAAATAACTTGGCTGTTTCGGGCCTGTTCTGCATTACTTAGTATTGGTTAGAGCAGATATCCACCCTCTTGGTTCTTTACATATTTGTTGGTAGACTACCAGGTTTTGATTCCGATCCCAAACAACCTGGGATCCCTGACATATAAGTTTAACTCTAAATGGGAGCTTTCCGGTGGCTCCTCCTTTGCAACAATCCCAACAGAAATTCCCTGAAAACAGGAACCCCCGTCACTTGGCCTGTGGTCAATTTCGAATTCGCGACATGGACGAGAAGCCTCAACCGGGGGGGGGACTCTCTGATTTCGCCGCATGTGCACGATCGGGTACTAGCACATGTTGACCGTGGCTTCCGTTTCACAGGGTTGCTCGTCCACTTGTGGATCGATCAGGGCCGCCTTCCCCTTTGTAGTTGGTCGTGTTATTTTAGTAGTTGGTTCAGATTAATCCGCACAATTTCTGCGTCCTTGATTAGCGGGGAGAGGCCAACTCCCTGTTCCCTGCGCCCCGAACGGTAGAGTTCAAAGACTGAATGTTTGAATATAGGATGCATAGCTGTTCCTGGCATGTAACACGCTAAGTTTCAATGAAACCTCCACAAGCACTTCGGATCTGGAAATCCAGAGGCGACCGCCGAAGAAGCGGCCACAGATGCTGAGGCGCTCGGCTCGGCGCGTTTTTTTGGGGTGCCTTTGGGGCCACGCTTTGTTCTGGCCAAAAAGACCCCGGAAAAAAAAGGGGAAGCAAAAAGCAGACTTGGTCTACCCTGCCAACTAACATGGATTTGTGCAAAAAGGCCCTTTCCAAGAGGAAAGTACGGGTCTGTGCACTTCCATGTTAGCTGGTGGGAGGGTAGTTTTTGGCTATCCCAAAAAGTGTTCACCTTCTGAATGACGAACCCCCCAAAAAAGTGCAGCGGTGTCTTTTGTTTTATCTCCGAGATGAACCGGTCAGTGGGTTCTAGCACGATGGCCGATCCATGCAACAATGTATGTGATTGAGCTTGGTTGTCTGTGTGTGTTTTGGGCAGAGTTGGATGTGTGCACCCAAGTTCCAATTGTGAGCATGGCTTTAGACTTTCTGAAGGGGACATCCAAGCATCTCAGGATGTTCTAGCTCTACCTCTGTGAGTCTGTGAGTGGATTCATCCAACGGAGGAATGGCTGATTCTTGAGCAGAGCGATGGGCACAAATAATAATATGCCATCAGGCCCTTAGAATTTCAGGAACTTCTAGCTAACCTAAAAAGTTGGATTTCACTCATAATTTTGGCAATACCCCATTTGTAAGGCAAGTTTGAGAGTCCAGGCAACTGCATTGTTCGCCTCAGCGCCGGTGTCTTTCTAGGTTCAATTTATTGGTTTAGACAAGAAGCCGTGTATCTCAGGTGTTCCGGAACATCAACAAAGAATGGTATTTGGTTTTAATTTTCTGTTCCGGATTTGCCTCTGGTTTCTATGAACTGTGATATACCCATTAAGTGCAAGACGGATGGTTGGCCTGGGAGACAATGAGAAGGCAGCTCGCCATGTTAGCAAATGACAGGTGTTCGTCTGAAGCGGTAGATTGTGTATTGGTGAGTTTGGAGTTCCCTTGTGATCCAGGAAAGTTTCGCGCCTGAGCTACTTGTTTGAAGGGTTGCATCATTGGACTCTTCCTTGGAAGGCTTCAAAGAAACTTCCAGTCCGATCCCAGAAAGGGAACACTAGCTGGTGGTTGGCAGAGATCCAAGGAGCTGGGGGAATTCAAATTTGCTTTGGGAGCCTTGCGGAGCTACCAGCAGTCCTGTAAGGACACGGTAGATATCGTCTCCTGAAAAGAAAGAAAACAAGCCGCATATGCAGTGAAAACTAGTTTCCCTTGAAACCAAACCCAAAACCCCCGCACCCACTTCAAAAAACCTCCGACACCGAACGGCCTGCCTCACCGCCTTCGGTCGGCTTCGGTTTCGCTGGGCGCGCGCCAGGCCTCCAAGCTGGTGCCTCTGAACGCCTGCGTGGATGCCTTCGCCGAGGCGGAGGAGATGAAGGCCACCGCTCCGCCCAAAAATCCGGCGCGGGACATGCCTGGCGCCTTTGATCACGGCCCAGAAAAGCCGCCTCGCGCGTGGCACGGGAAAGGGCTCGGAGTTTGTGTTGGGTGCTTGGAGATTTGGCAACGGGGCTTTTCCATTTGCTCAGACGGGCTTGGAGCAACCAAGTTTGTGTGCGGTGGAGGGTTTCCCTTTAAATCCGAACAGGTTCCCGTTTTTGAAGGGAGTCCCTTGCTTTGGAGGATTAGAGAAGTGACACAGACACACGGGTTGCTTCTTTGTTTATTTGGCTGTGGCTCAAAAAACCGGTACCCAAAATGGAACCCTGGTAAGTGGAAACATGGCCCAAAACCTGCGTAACCCCTCCCGTTTAATTTTGAGCCACACCCATTTGTTTGTGAAAGGGGTCCCTTTAGAACCGACCACCAACGTTTCCCGTTGAGTTGGAGTTGTCGGTCAGAATGAAGCGATCCAAATCGAGTTGAGGGGATTGGAACAAACCCCGCCGCTCGAATCCTTAACCCATCTTTTGTCCTTGCTTGGTAAGTGCTTTTGCTGGGTGGAAGAATCGCACGGACTCCAGCGCTTTGATTTTCCTTATTTTGGTCGTAGCGGGTGTCCCTTCGAGATCGATGTAAAGGTGTGAGTGAGAGCAATGGTCGAAAATCAATGAGACTTCAATCCGTAACTTATTTCTGTCTCTGGTTTCCAACTTGGTTGTTTACGATTTGTTGGTGGGTGAGAGATGAGGCCACCAGTTGTTGCCGTTTTGTTTCCTTCTGTTTTGGCGGCTTAGAAAAGGGTGTCCTTTTTGCTGGTCTTTGGTTTGCAACAAATTCCCTCGGGACATCTAGAGATGGATTCCCTTGCTTTTCCATATTTGCCATGTGCCTCGTTTCTGCTCTTTCCGCACTCTTCTCCTGCACTGAATTGGGGGGCTACTTAGTGATAAGATGTCAGCTTAAAGAAGGTAGCTTCCAGAACTGCCTCAAATTTCTGGCGTCACTGCCTTCATGCCAACATGTCCGGGCTTTCCTCTGACGCTGCTCTCTTGCAGGTGGAGAACGGCAACGGTGTGAAGTGCGACAAGTGCCCGGGGCACAGCGGGGCAGCCACGGGTACCGCGAGTGATCGCGAGTGGGTACTGCGAGTGCCCGGGGCAGCCACCGGACCCAAGGGGTCGACAACGGGTTCTTTTCGGCACGACTGGCTGGAACCCTCTGGACATGAAACCTCAAAAACATGAATTTGTCTCACATGGCGCCTACATAGCCACCAAACGGCTGGGAATTGTCCTTTTCCTGACAAGCAACCCAAAACGAGTACCCGCAAAAAGACAGCCCCAGCAAAAGGTCGGACGCCACCCTTTGGTGCCACCACCTCAACGTGGAACCGAAGCTGCCCAAGCGGTTTTTGCACACCTCAGGTAAAGTGGCGGTGGACGCGCAGAAGAAGATTGCCTCTTGGCAGAAGTCTTGTTGAGCGATCGATTCAGTGAGCATCATTGCTTTCAACTCAAGGGATGTGGGCAAAGCTTTCAGTTTGCTTTCATTGCAGGTAGTCAGAACTTATGCCTCCTTTTTTTATGATGTGTTTCCCAGTTACCTAGTTGTGAAAGTTGTATGTGCAATCACCCCTACTCACGGAGGCATCTAGGAAGTGTTTTGCGACCGGGGTTATAACCCAAGGAGACGGAAGAAAGATACCCCTCACACCAGGTAAACCAATTGACCCCGAATTACGTGTTTCACGCGGTCAGCATGATGGCAAGCTAATGGAGCACTAGCAAACACATGGGCATGTCTTTTTTGAGGGTGCCCCTGTTCTGTGGCTGTACCAGAAAACCAAAAGGAAACCCACAATGTTTGGGGGGTCCCCTTAAAAAGACACCCAAATTCGCAAACCTGCACTGAATCAAAACATGGGGGGTGCTTGAGTCCCTGAACAGGGTCAAAAAGGCGCAAAAGGGTCAGCGCAGGTGGTTTCTCAAGCATCTTTGCCCGACAGGAAAGAGTTTAGCGAGGGAGGGACATCCGTGCGGTGTACAGGGACTGCCCCCGCCCGATTGCCTCCATTCCCCCCGCCCTCCTGTGTTGCGTATAAAAAAGGTGTACGTTGATTGCAACCAAGGCTACCAACCACTGTCCCTTCAACACGACCCACAAAGCTAGTACCTCCAACAAAAAAGCTGGTACCCTCACAAGGCTAGGACCCCCAAGGCTACCACAAAGCTGGTACCCTCAACAAGAACACCCGACAAATGTCGTGTGTCGTGTGCAAATAGGACATTTGGCGAGAGCCAGACGTCCTGGTGCTTCACATCAAAAGGCCAGGAACGGATTAGCTTTTTTTGGTGGTGTTATGGTTGTGGTTTTCGTTGTTGGTTGTTGGTTGTTGGCTGTTGGCTACCCTTATTCTAACCTACTGTTGATTGACATTGGTTCTCACGCTTCTCGCGCAGAATCTGTATCAAGATGTAAGATGTTCTCATTGACTTGATCGCATTTGATATGTCTTGACCGCCTTTGTTTTCAAACTGTCTCAACTGGCCTCATGCACGACCTGTTATTCTTTCTCAGATCTGCATTCTTCTAGCCAGTCATGTTCCTTCTCGAACCTATGACCTTGCCTCTAAAATCAACCACCCCAAGAAGAGGCCCCATTCCCTTTTTCGCCATGGAAATCCACGGCCCGGTCTTGGTGTTGGAGCCTACCCAAAAGAGGTGTCCTACCGCCGTTCATGGGAAACGAGGGCTGCGTGATGTGACCCTACGAGCTTGCTACCTTGTGTCTCTGTTGTAATCTACACTGCTCCCAGAAGGCCTTTGTGAATGGAACCAAGTCTTCCAAAGGGGTCCGTTCGGGAGCTTTCATGCTAGGTTGGGGGAGAGTTTCATTTTAGGCTTCACATTTGAGTGAGGGAAGAAAGGCAAATCTTCAATCAGCTCTGGCAAAGTGCTTGTCGCTTGGCACGCGGGCTACATGCGGACCAACGCAATGATTCATGCCTGTATGCGTAAGTTTAAATGGGTCCCGCACCCGAAATGGGTCCCTGATGGTGGAGATTCATGTGCACAACCCTTGGCGTTGGTTCCAAGTCGAATGCATGGCCATGCAAGACAACCAACTTGAAGCTTGAGGCATTGATCGATCGAGAAAGGCTATGCGTTTCTGCAGGTGTTTGCCAACGAGGCTGCCAAAGCACACGAGGAACCCTTGAAACGGATGGCATTTGGCCAATGAAACGAAGCTTTCACCAGTGGATTTAAGAGGAGTTGTACAGCAGGTGATTGGATGTATCCGTTAGGGATGCGCATCTCACATGTTTGTCACGTGCACCTAATGATTCTTTGTGGAAGCGAGACACACAGAGTGCCGGCAGTGCCGGTTGTGCCGCAGAGTTCGTGCATGGCATTTGAACTGTCAGTCAAGTACCTTCTAAACGACTCCTTGTTACACCGCAAAAGCCCATCCTAAGGAATGGGGAATTTCCGGGGATGGCTTCCAGTAACAACTCGGTTCGATGTTCACTTGTCACTGGCATTCTGTCTTTTTCCTCAAAGGAAACCTCAGGACGTGCTGATGTGCGCGGAATCGGCGGCTTCCCAAATTCCAGAAAAAAACTGCTCCAAAGAAAACATCACAAAGCAAGAGGATCCCAGACTTCCAGTGGTGCCCTTTTGTCCTTTTTCCGGAGGGGTCTTCCCTTTTTAAGTCGACTACCCAGAAAAGAGTGCCAAATCCACTGCAAAAACTGGGCCCACTCACCCATCCATTTCCCGGGACGCTGCCAGGTTTCACTTTAGTGGAGAGCATTTCGAGAAGATCTCCACACCTGTCCAAGTGCTCCTTTTGGAATATGGCGACTGGCGACCTGCGACCATAGCTTTACCCGTTCCTTCCATTTGAACACGAACCAGTTCAACCACCTGCACAATTGACGGAATGAACTTCACCAGTGACCAGCAGGTGCATTTCCCACATGATTTGTCAGCCCTTATCGGGTGCATGGGTTGCCCTTGTTTTATTGTGAATGAAGGAAGTAAGGAAACCTAAGTCTTGGCATAGCACATGTGGGGTATTTGGAAAGTGATCTGGCCCTTCCAGGACCTGCCTGCCAGAGAAAAAAGAAACTTTGCTGTAGGACTCAATCTTTTCGTATACCCGCATGTTCAGAGGAAGTTGACCGGATCAGGGGAAGTGTCAGGGATGGATTTTGGAGGCACGGAGGTTATATTTCTCACTTAGGGAAAAACATTACTGTGAATCACAAGCTTGTTGATTTTTCTACGCATCCGTACCTCTGAAACCCCTCTTTCTGGAAATGCCCTTGACTAGACTCGAGGGAGAATCGGGAACAGGCCTTGGGATGTCAAGATAAGTCGACTCAGTCAACGAGTGTCTCGACATTTTGGCATTGCCGTAGCTTTTTTGGGGATTTCTTAGTAGCAATCCTTGGCAAAACCTCGAATTTGTGGCTTTGTACCGACCCTTGTAGCATTTGCCTTTGGGGTGTCCTTCAAGTTTTCTTTTGACCAGCAAAAAGGGGAACGCTTTGCAGGAGTTCTCAGTCTGGCCCGGCAAGACAGAAGGATAGGGAGAGGCAACCCCTATTGGAATGGCGATAAAATGGCCGTGAACCGATTTCCGGTTGCACTTGTCAAATGTGCCACAGTGAAAACCTAGATGTCTTTGCATCGGGCAGACCCCAAGCTAACCGACTCTAAAAGGACGCTAGAACATATCAAGGCAGACTCCTTTAATGCCAGGTCTTGAATTGCAAAGCTTGGTTTTAGGTTCACATTCTGTGATACCAAGAAAACCCTTAGGTGAGTTTACTCATGGGAGTTAGTCGCTATATCCCAGTTCAGTCATGCTTCAAGTGCGGCACCCATAGATACCCATAGCTCGCCACCCTTCGAGGTTTGTCAGCATGTCCCTCAGCATCAGAACGGACCCTCCATTGGGGGAGTCTGGACGAGAGAGGACCTCGAAATGGGGTGTTCGTGTTCTTTTCTTCGGGCGCGGGGTGCCCTGTCAGAGGACCGCCATTTTGCGGGTCTAGCAAAATACCACTTTCTGAGGTCCCAAGAACTCGAGAGGAATGAAACGACTTGGAAGCAGCAGACGTGTCTCGGCAAGGTTCTCCACCCGGCTGTGTGGATTCGGCCTCCACATATAGCCAAAGCCGATTTGGGTGTCTAGAGGCGTGTGAAATTTCCCTGGTGACTTAAACAGCACCTGTTGCGACTCGCGACCGTCCATACTGTATACACCTGGAGTTTCGAAACATGCCAGAAAAAAATACATAGCCCAATTATGTTAAGGGTGTCTAGAACTGTTTCTGGGGGATGAATAACACCCCTATTATTTTTCTGGAGAGCATGCGTTCTGACCGATCTAGGTACCTTTGAAAGATCTGGACGTTCGTGCCTGGGTCGTGGGTCCGACGCCCATCAGGCGTGACAGGTTTGAGACTTGTGTTTTGTACAGGTCTCATTTGTTTGCCCTGTCAGTGTCGTAGCAAGATTGACTACAAGCAGTGAAACTGGGGCCGCACAAAATCATGGTCCAAGAGAGGATACTTGCTTCGGGCGGGCACTGGGTGACTGACCAGTGCCTTTTGGAGCAGATTCCGGGTCTTCTCCTCCAAGAATATGCCATGTTCTTGGGTAGTCTAATTGAGCACATCGCTCTTCCCACACCAGGACCCCCAAGTCAGGTTCCAGGTTGCAGCGTGGGAGTTGTGATGTACCTGGTGGCAAATCTGTGAGAAGGACCAAAGCCCAGATGAAGTTTGGTCAACACTTCCTGATTTGTCTATATAGTCTAGGGTCCCTTTGCGAGGCATGCGGCCCAACATGTCCCATGTCCTTTGGGTGGGAACAACTGCTCTGAGGTAAGGGCAGGGTTTAGACCCAACATGTTACACCTTCACGAACCGGGCAGTTACGATCTATGAGGCCAACCAACAACTGGGTGTACTCGATATGTTGAGACTGGGGGTCAGTAGTGCGCTCGCGCAACAAGCGCACCAGGGTCCCTTGCTCTGTATATTTTATGGTAGGCTAAACAACCAACAGAGTCCCTTGGCTTTTGGAGTACCCCAGATATGGGCCAAGACCAGGGGGCGCAAAGGCATCGGTGTTGTGCTCCCCTATCGGTTTTGCCCGTTTTGGGAAAATATTTGTTGGTGGTCTCCTCAGTGCCTCAATAGGAACTTACACGTCTTACATCCTCATCCTCTGGAACTGACGACTCTGTGGCCAATTGCTCGGCAACATGCCACGGGATGACGCACCCTTTTTCTGGTCCATTGCGAACACGCCTTGGTTCAGCTTGTGGATTCCATTTATCCATTGTTCTGAAATGGGCTTTTCACGCTGAGGCCCCACCGGCGGTGCGGGCACTGCCTACGACCTATACGGCCCAGAGCCTAGACCATTGAAAGAGTTGGGGGGGATTTGTCTCATATCCAAGACCTCCAGTCGTGGCCCATGTTGTTTCGTTGTTTTTGGGCTGGTCTGTTTTCAACCAGCCGGACGGTTTTGTTTGGAGGGGTTCCCTTCAAAATCGACCGCACCTCAGCTGCGGCACACATGTTTCTGTTTGGATGGGTTTCCTGCAAGATCAACCAGCCAACAATCAGAAGCCGTCCCTTGTCCGCCTTGGAAATCCCCAGAAAAATCGGCGGTTTGTAGAGAGCGCACCCCAAAAGGTCCCATCATTCAGCCCGAAGCAGGGGTTCGTACCAGCCAACAGCAGCAGACAATATCACTGTCTCGGTTTTGGGCCGGCCCCGAGTTTTTTCAGGTTGGGGTCGGTTTTCAGTATTCCCCTGAAGGGTCTTTGGCGGTGTGGACGCATAGGCTCAAGATGCCTACGGTTTGGCTTGGTTCGGTTCGTTTCCCATCGCCGCTGCTTTGATGCCCCCTGGCCCCAAAGTTGCCTCAAAGGGCATCAAACAGCCTCCATTTGGCTGAATTCAGCAGATGCAGACTGCCCCCGGGACAACCCTGCAAAAGTGTCCAGCACCTGTTCTGTGTGCGGTGTTGCCTTGAAGTATCCGGGCTCAACGTCAGCCTGCAAGATCCTGCCAGGTTCCACATGGTTGTGATTTCCCTTGTGTCCCACTGATTATGGATTGGGTTTCAGGATCATTTTGAGTAGCCCGCACCCACAAACATTGAACCCCCCCAATATTGAAGCCACCATAGTTACACTTGAGAAGCAAATAGTGTTTCAGGGGCATCCATGTAGTTTCAGTAGTTATTGGGGCAATCACAATCAACCAACAACAACGCACCAACCACAAATGACCCACGCCCAAAAGCCACTGGAAACGCAACCAATAAACTGACAATATCAACCAGACACCAAAACAGAAACCGCCCCCTTGAATAGGGGTCCCATTATTTCCGCTTTTGTGTTTGCAAGCAAACGTCACCTTTATCTTGGTGGGTCGGAGATGGAGTTGAACCCTGATTAACGTAGGTCATGATTGAAGCTTCGCAGATGTCATGGCCAGGAATTCCCATCAAGTGGAATTGTCTCAAAATGAAGGGGTGCAATGGTGCAACATGCCTGGTTTCTTCTGGGGTCCTGTCAGCTCCACTCACTACAGCCATGTGTTTTTTCGTGCTGGTTCGTAGTGCCGACGCGAATCGGTCAAAGTGTCGATGATTTTCTTCGGGCATCCAATCGGTTTCCCCCTCAAGGGCTGCGAGGTTTGGACGGGATCCGTCTGTTTCAAGCATCGCCTGTCTGGGGCTCTGGGGACGGTGAGTGGATCCTTTGCGTGTCTTCTTTTCAAGGGACCGTTTCGGGCAGGCTGCGCACAGTCGCAGTGGGGCAACCCAGGTCCAAGTACCTTCTAAGGAGGTACTGTACCCCCTTGTTACCCATTGAACAAGCACCCTCAAAGGGTACCCCGTCCTTGGAAGGTTAATGGGAACTCTGGATATAATCAACTGCTGGTTGATTTACACAGGTGTCCCCTTTGGGCATCACTTTTGGCTGGACCCCCCCCCCCGAAACAAAAACATAGGCAGGTGATTGTCTTTTTTCCCGGGGTCAACAGGGCTGAGGGGTCCCCAGCTTCCCAGGACCCTGCTTGTGGGTAAATGGTTGAATCCCGAACCACCGATTCGGCTTCAAAGCACCCTTTCTGTGGGAAGCGTAATGTTTGGTGTAAAGTTGACCCCATATTCTCGTCAACCCCAGTTTATGAATAGGGCTTACTCCCTGATACTCGGAAGCATGTTGAGAGCCCTTGCCGACCCATGAACTCGGTCGCAGCTAGGCATTGCCTGCCATCGTGGCGGCATGTCTGGCGGGCACTACACGCAGAAACCTCAGCGAGACGGATCCGGGGAGTCGTCTCCCAAACCGCGTGAATGTTTTGTTTCCATATAAATATGAGACGAAATCTAAAGATATGTTGCTTTTCTGTGCACAGATGTGGGACCAAGTATCTTATGCAATGATTAATCATGAAAGAGCCTACTTGTCAAGTCAGTGGTGAATTGACACTTCTTATGGATTGCCTATGCAGGTTGAAAGCAGGGTTATGAACCACTTTGTCAGTACCCTGCCTCATGTCCATGTTTGGGGGCACTTCCCAGAAGAGACGTCCTGGAGTAAATCCGCTGGAACATATCTTCCTGGACAGGCTTTCCTGATGTTGTTTGTTTTTGTACATTGCTGACTCCCTTCTTGGAAAAGACAATCGGAAATGGCTGGGTTTCAACATGCTGATTGTTCAGTTGGTGGAATCAACCCCTAAGGTAGGGATTCGTGCATGCCATACAAGCCTCAGGTTTTTGTTTGCCATATTAAAGGCCTTGACCAGCCCAAGCGTTGAAGTAGCCAAGTGAGGAGATCGTTTGCGAGCTATGGGTTTAGGCCTCATGATCAAACCGCTGGCTTTTGGCATAGCTCTTGGTCGTCTGGATGGCATGCGGTGAGTTGGGGAAGATCTATTCTGAGATCCGCTTCCTGGCGTCCGCAGAGGGGCTGCGCCTGGTCACACTGGGGCCACACAAAAATCATGCGGAAAACGCCGGCGCGCACTCGTTCCGCTACGAAGGAGTTGTTGCTCCTTGCTTAAATGGGGCAGGGTACTTGGTAAGTGGGCAATAACCATGCAACCTATATCACCTTTCATGGTTTGTTTAAGTCTCGGCTCAGGCGGGTTATAATCAGTTGTGACTCCATTCTTACTATAACCACATACTAAGTACCCTGCCTCTCCTGCGCGAGAGCTTGGCTTCGGGCCGAATCTGGCGACCGACTCGGGGCTGAAAAACCTCGTTTCGGCATGGAAGATCTAGTCGCATTGGAAGAGAAGCTGGAAGCTTGCGCAAGGCGCACGGTTGGTTTGCAAGTATGGGTGTGGACAATTATTGTGACTGGTTGCCACCTTTTGTTACTTGGATCCCAGCAAAGTCGAGCTCACCATACATCCTTATAGCCTTTACCTGGGCTGGTTGTATGGTGAGGTTTTGAAAAAGTTATCGTAGACATTCAGATGTCCGGCAGCGAGATCTTGCAGCGGTCCCCATGGAACTTCACAATGCGATGCCGAAGGCTCTCCAGTTGAATGCCAGCTCCTCGTGGCTGGAGAGACTCGCTACGCAACTTGCGTGCATGTTTTCTTTGCACTAGGGTACCTTCTCCCCCCCCTCTGGCCTCTCCCTCCCCCTCCCCCTCCCCTTGTTTCTGCCAACCTCTTGGACCCTTAGGGTCTTGGAGCGCAAGATGAATCACATGTTCTTGTTTGCAACTTGTAATGTGTGCTCGGATTTGCACCAAAGGAGCTCGAAACAGCCATACCCCTAAGGGAAAAGCAAGATACCACGCCAAAGCCGTTAAAAGGTGCCTAGAACCCTGGCTTGAGCACTTCCATGTTAGCTTTCGGGAGGTTACCAGCCGCAGGTGTGCATGTCAATTGGGGGATCTGCTGCCGGTGATGACAGTTGCTTGCTTGCTTGCTTGCTTGCTTGCCAGAACCATCAGGGTCCTTTCGGGTCAGTCTGGTTGAACATAGATTCTACAGATGGTACTGGTTTCAGTTTGGTTCTAATTTAAGTTCCTAATCATTTACCCGTGCTATCTATTGTGCTAGAAGGACGCTTAGGGATAGAGGCGTGCTTGCCCTAGGTCCTACTGCATGAATGAGGGCGGCAAGGCAAGAGCAAAGTTTCGCTTCGTTGCATCGGGGTTTGTCGGGTTGGGGGAAAGGGACAGAGTCTTTTAGGATGGGTGTGTAGGGAACTTTAAGGCCGAATTAGATCATGCTCGAGAGAGAGAGAGATGTACATGGGGGTTTCTCAGGATAGGGGACCCTGGGTGGTTTCCTTTTGGTTTCCTGAGACCAAGCAGCAGGGTCCAAAATCAATTTTGAGGACGCAGAAGAATATGAAAGCCCCACATTTTCTGGAGGGGTCCCCTATTTTGAGACACGCATTTGGTTTACTTTCAATGTCAGCGTGAAAGCCTTTGGAAGATCTCTCGAGCTTTGGGGTGAGGGATGCGGTTTTCAAAACGCGCAGGCAGCCACCGAAGTTCAAAAGGAGCCACCGATGTATTTCTTTCTTGGGCTCCTTTGGGTGGTTTGAACATCACATAACATCACCCTTTGGGGCCATTCTTGATATTGGCTCCCGTGTAGGCCTGCTATTCCAGGACCCTACATTTTGAAATGCAGCAAATCCTTTGTGTTGAAGTAGGAGATATGGGTATGGGGGATATGTTTCGGCAGGAGCTGCTCAGGTAGACTCAGAACCATGTCCCGAAACCAGTCTAAGATGTACAAGTCGCCAAAGTGCGCTGCGAAAGCATGCCTCTGTCTTTTACTTTCTGCACGTAGGCCTTTCATACCCATGTGTGTTTTTGTTTCGGTACCCTTCTCAGGGTTTACCAGGAAAGGGGACAATCCGCCCATGGGGCTCCAAGCCCCTTGAACAGATAGTGACCTTTCGAAAAACCGACACATGGCCTGGGCTAGGGAGGGGTACAGGAACGAGGCACGCGCGAAAGGTCCCGGCGCACTATTGGTCACCAATCGTCACCCTCAGGCTGCAATGGCTTAAGTATCAAAAACTCCGCCGTTGGAAAGGGTATTACTTTGAACATCTACCAAATTTACGCCAGCATAGACCCCAGATAGCGACAAACACAACAAAAAATAGAAGTTAGAACCCTATGGATTTCAGCTATCTGGGGAAGAATCGACTCTCGGAATCTTCAAGTATCGGTCTCCGCGAGTCCGTCGCACGGCCTCCGCCCCCAATCCGGGCTTCGCTCGGAGGGCAAGAGGGTCTCCAAGGGACCCGAGTCCTGTTTTTGCTCTGGGGCAAATTGGGTGAGATATCCACCATGGACCCCAAGGTGACATCCCCGGTCGGGTTTCACCGCTATTTGGTAGCTTCAGCTCCTTTGGGCAAATTGACTATCGCAAAGTCATCCGTGCGGGACTGTTTTGGGGGGATTCCTTGTGTCGTCCGAGTTGCGTCCCTTTTGTCATTTGCCGTGTTTTTTTCTGCATATTTGCCCCCGTTGGCCTTTTCATCCCCCAGGACATTCCCTCCATTGGAAGGGGATGGTCCCAACAATTTGCGGAAGGTGGAGCCTTGAAATGGTCTTAACCTAAGGGTCAAAACCCCTCCGATGCAGACCCCAGGGTTCTCCAATGGAGAACCCAACCCCCTCAAACCAGCTTTGAGGCCCAAAATCAACAGGGACCCTTAGGGTAGTTTATTCGGAGGGTTTCCCTTGCCAACCTCGACATGGGGGATGCTTTGCCCGCCAGGAGCCACAGTGGCTAAAATTCAACGACGACTCCGTGTCCACCGTTGACATCCAAAAGGAGCTGTAGAGATTGCCGCGGATCGATCTGGATTCGGGAAAGCAGGCCGGTCCCTTTCCAGGTTGGACTTAAGGGGAGGTCACTTGCCCAAAGCGAATCGACCTTTTTGACCTTTGGTTTTCTCCTGTTGGGCCAGTTTTAGCAAAGGTGCACACAGGTAGGCCTTTCAATTCTGGGTCCTTTGGGCAACTCAGGGACACCAACAGCAACACCACAAAAACCATGGGGTCCACATCCCTATTTTGAAACACACACACACACACAGGCACACTCAGCGGGTCGGTCGCCAAACAAAAAGCTGTCACGGAGACTCGGGCCTGTGGGTGTTGCTTTCCCTGTTTCCGGGGTGTCCAGTCAAAATCTGCCAGTAACAAACAGGGCGTCCTTCTTCCGACCATTCCGTTGCGTTCGGAAATCAAGGTGAAGGAATCAGCTCGGCTGGTCTCAACATCCCCCGGGCCCCCCGAAACGCACCTCCCTGAAAGCTGGCCCAAATCACACCTCGCTTGGACAGAGACCAAATCCATCGCTTTCAGTTGAGGCACAACATCCCCAGCCGCTTCAATGCTGGGGGGAATTGGGGGGGAGTTCGATTTCTGGAGGGCAGACTCACTCACTCAAGTTCGCACGGGGCCTCTGTGGGCGCAGCTGGTTGTAATTTGGGGGAAAAGGGGAATACTAGACAGGGCTCCTTAAAAGATCTCCATGTTGCCACCATTTGAAATACCTTTTTTTTCACCACCAACACAAAGTTGGACACGGTACCATTTGCAAGCAAGTTGCAATGTTCAGGTGTTGTTCATGCATCCGGATCCCTAGAGAATGCAGGCCAAGCTCCTTTCGTGAAGGGAGACACCAGATCCAGGCTCCCCGAGGCTCCAGAGATCGACACCTGAGCCCTGAGCGAGCCCTCCCGAGCTTTCGACCAGGGTAAATTCGCCGGGGGGGAAAGTTCGGAGAGAAACCGATTGGGGGGTTTGCTGAGACGAAACCGATTGGGATGGGTGGTTTATGGGGAGGAAAAACGGTTGATAACCAGGTGGGTGGTTTATGGGGAGGGATTGGAATCAAGAGTGGGTCGTCACATGGAAAGGGAAGCAAAGCCATGAGTGTGTGTGTTTTTTGTTTTGTTATCTCACTTCCCGAGTTCATGGAGATTTAGTCACTTGAGTTTGGACCATGGCAAACATGCAAATCCATTCAGGCAGTGAGTGTTTGAGTACCCTTTGGAAAGAACAACTAAAAGGCCAGCAGCCATTTTGGGGCTGATTTCCGTATTTTGGAAGTTTCCGAACTGTTTGGGTGTTTCGGGTTTTTCCCTCAACCCAAACCAACCCTTCAAACCCTTGGTGTTTTGGTTCTCCCTTCACCCAACAGGGCTCCCGGCAAAACCGATACAACCGCATGGAGTTCAGTGAGAGCCAGGAGCTTCCGGAGATCTCGAAGCAGACGGGGCCCGAGAACTCGCGGAAATCTCCAGGGCCTGAGCTGGCCTTCCATTGGCTGAAGGATATGTGTTTCTTTCTTGCTTTTTTTTGCGTGTTTTTTGTTTGTTTTTTTAAACAAAAAAAATCCTGTTGGGTTTAAAGAGAGTCTCTTACTAATTACTTGCTTTTTTTTTTGTTGTTGTTGTTGTTTTTTCTTTTCTTTGGGGTTCTTAAGCAAAATGGAAGTAGCTGGTGGTTGGAAGGGAGCGGACTCGGCGCTGGTATCCAACTTTGCCGTTGAGGGAGCCTTGCGGAGTCACCAGTCCTGTATGGACATGCTAGTTACGAAGTTGTTTGCTGCTTGTTTCTCAGTTTTCTGGAACCCTCAGCATGCCTTCCGCTGACCTTTTCCATTGCTACCTTTTGATGTCGACCTGTTTGAGGTCCCAAGATTCGCGGTTCCAACGCCTGGGGTTCAGAATGATACCCATTGCTTCAACTCACTTCCTGAGTTCATGAACTTTAAACTTCTTGGGAAGACCATTTTAGTGGTAAATAAAAAGTTCAGACTTTTTTTGGCCAGTCAACTTGAGAAGTGAGTCAAACTGCCATCCCATCAGCGAGGTATCTCGCTGGTCAGAGAGACGAACGAACCCGTGAACCATCCAGATCCCTTGCGCGGGGCTTTCCCTTTTTTTTTTTTTTCGGGGACCCACTGGCTTTTTTCTACCACAATACGGGGTACCCTCAGAAGCGTGTTTTGTTGTTGTTTGTTTTTTTTTTTAAAACCAAAGAAGGGTACCACCTCCAAACAAAGGACACGCCTATATGTCTTGTTTTCCCCCTTTTGTTTTGTAGGGAAACTGTCACTACTGGAACTAAGCTATGTTGTTGCTTGATCATTTTCGAGTATTCGGATTTCAGATGGAAACAATACCATGAAAGACTCCTTGAACTCAGGAACCCATGTTTAACGCTAAAGCCTTAACGCCAACCGACCAAAGAAGTGCATGGTTCGGGTTGCCAGCCAATAGACTCGATCTAGGTTGTCGCCGCGTTGTTTTTTTTTTTTGGGGGGGGGGGGCACTACAAAACATGTTATGCGTTGATTGTTGTTAATTGCTGTTGTTTTGTCGCGATGTGTGTTTTGTGTGTTGTTTTCTGGGGTCTTGTCCAAAACTAATTTAATTGGGAGGGCAGGCTAAGCAGGACACGTGATCAATCAACATGATTCTCTGTGTATCCCCAAACATGGGCCAAGTTTTATTCTTGCTTTGTTTGGTCAACGTCCAAAGATGACGGCACTTTGATGGGGGATCATGGGGATGTGTCATGACTCAAACAGAGAATAGCAAGGCCCTGACCAAGTCTTTCTATCGCTCCAGACCTGACATGGGTTTCAACCTTTGAGCACAAGCCCAAAGACAATCACCGGTTTAGTTCCAGGTCGGAGCAACTGATGTGCTCTACATCCCTCCTGCAAACCCTTCCCGGTACGTCTAAAGGGAGATCACTCCTTTTGGATCCTTTTGGTGTTGTCAACATCACTGGGGCTTGTCTCAAACGATCGCGTACGCAGTTCGCGTAGGCTGTTCAAGAAACTCCTGCGTAGGCAGATTCGCGTAGGCATGTCTGGCCTATTATACAAACTGAAGAGTAGCGCCGAGAAAAGTCTTTGTAGGCACTCCGCGTATGCGCTTGTGGTGGCGTAGGCTCGCGCAAGCTCCTACCTAGCTGGTCTTCTGGTGCTTGTAGCATTGCCTGTACCGCAAGACCCAAAGTGAGCTCAGGTGCAAAAACGCAAAAAGCTCCGATTCCGATTCAGCATGAGGTGCTACGTCCTCTTCTACAGGAAGCGCGCCTTTTCGTCCTCGAACATGATCAATTATTTGTCGTTGTGAGCAGCGACTCCTCGCGAGAGGCATCAAAACTTGCTTTTGGACGGCCAGATTCCTAACAATTTGCTCGCCTACTCAGTTTTTTCTGAAAGGCAACCTTCTTGGGAAGATGGTCTTAGTTGTATTCTGAAATTCAGCCTTCTTGGGAAGATGGTTTACTCAGTTTCTAAAATTCACCACCTTCTTGGGAAGATGGTTTTAGTTGTAACCACTTTGAGCTTGAATAATCTGCGGAATGTAGTTGTTTCTGGCCTTTAAAGAACGTGAATGAATCCTTTATGCCGAGCTGTCCGCACAGAACACCTGCGTGCGAGAGGCTTGTCTATGGGGTCTATTGAACTTCACACCCGCATCCGGGCCCTTAGGTTTGGCCAATCTTTAGCGAATCGCGTCTTGGGGACATGGAAGCAAGTCATGGCCATGCCCCAACGATGAGCCGTTTCCATTTGTTGAAATAAATATATGTTTTTGGGGAATCGATTTCACTACTGGGCATATTTTTGTTTTTTCCAGGCGGCTTAAGCAAATCGCAGGGCATGGGTAGCAAGTCTTTGAATCCTGATGCCCATCGAGAGGTGATCGCCTTTGCGCGCAGAGGGAGAGTTGCAGATCGGACACCAAATCCATACTGAGAAGACTGCTTGACCCAGGCCCCGGGTAGTGCCTATGTCCTTTTTGTTGGGGGGTCCTTCATCCACCAACCGACATCTTTTGTTGTGTCCTTTGCTTCCTAGAAATCTAGAGGCAAACCTGAGACTTGAAAGTCGGGGGCTCCAACACTTCAGATCTTTCAGGAATTCAGCCTGGTGGAGAATCCAAGGATGGATTCTTTTTTATGGAATGGGTTTTGTGAAGGAGAGATATGTCCTTTGCTTGTTGGGTGATGTTTCAAAGGAACATTTTATGGAACCCTGTAGATTCACCCCCTTAAGTATTAAGCCAACTGACGATGAGACCTGAATACCTCTGTTGTTCTTTTCAGCAAACATGGCGCGCGTCTGGGAGCTGCGTTGAACACTTCCGGAAATCTTTGGTGCACTTGCTTGGATGTTAGGACTTCAACTTTTTGCCATCGAATGGGTTTTCCGTATTAAACCCACTAGAAGTTATTCACCTTCAGCAGGGGAGCAGAAAGCAACCGAGATATGATATGACGCTTGCGTAGTGAGTTGCTGGACTTTACTTGTGGGATTTGGACCACAAATGACAAGGAGCCCCTCCCTGGGCCCCTCATAGCGCGTCCCTCTGATTTTCTCCAGCTCGTGTTCTCTAGCCTAAGTGCCAGCTTCGGTTTGCTGGAGAACCTTTGCCTCGGTCCTCCTATAGTGCCCTTCTTAACCCCTTTTTTGGGGGAGGGAAACCCCCTACTTAAATAGACTACAGCAAAAAAGTTGGTACCAACTTTTTCTAAGCTCTCTACTACTCTACTGGAGGACCTAGTTGCTTCCCAGATGTCATGCTAGGGGGCCACAATCAAAACCCGCGTGAAGGTTGGTAATGGATAGTCCTGACCACACATCGGTGCGGCTACCCTTTGATTTGATGCGATTGTGACTCATGGAACCTTCCTTCCAACTTGCAACAGCGATTCCCGGTCATTTGAGCATGTGCATTGCATGCACACTGGCCACCGGCACATGCTCACGCTGTAATTTGCAGATCCGGCGCAAAAAACAACACGTGTCTTTTGGTGATTCTCCTAAGTTTGGCATATGACCATTGGGAGATCTGGGCAATTTATAGCAACCTTGCAAGGCGCGTTACACCCTCACCAGTTGAAGGTGCCTTTTTAGGCGTCCATGTTCTATTTAGGTCGGCGAATCTCCATACGACTCACCTTCCCTGGAATCTTCCTTGGGAGGAAGACCAGCACGGGATTGGGTACCTCCCACTCTTCTCCCGCTTAAGGTAGGAGAGATGACTTGAGGACAATCTTGTAGGTCCCCTGAAGTGACCATGTTGAACTTGAGGTGTGCTCAAAGTTACCGTTGGGGCGGCTACCCTGGAAACAACGAGTTGGAGGGTAACTTTGAGGATGTCACTTTACTGTGCCCAGCTCGTGTTCGCTTCAAGTTCAGCTCTCTCTCGGCGAACTTGCGCAGAGATCGAATTAGACAGATGCCCGGGGGTTGCATGGCGGCCACGGATATGATGCATATGTTCAGCCACCCTTGAATCATGTAGATAACCTTCCAAAATATGACCCGCCTACAAACTTCTCAGCAGACAAGTGTACTCACAGACACATCTTTTGCAAGATGTGTTTTAGTTCAAAAGGTAGGCTTGTGTTTGTTTCTGGGTTGGAAGGGAAAACGACAGGAAGTGTAGCCATGAGGGGTCCAGCAATTTGAAACGCAAATTATTATGTTGTCACATACGAAACAGAACTGTAGTAAACTGTAGTATCATTTGCATTTCCCCTAGAATCATTGGGGGGGTTTGGATCTGCATCGGAAGGGTTTGGACCTCGAAAAACAAATTGTCGCAAGACCCTGAGGGTAGCAGTCTAAAGTTATAGCATTGCAAACGAGGAGGGCTTTTCATTTTGCCCCAGCGGTGAACAACTCCAATGTTTACCCCCTGGCCGAGAGCCGGGCAATCGCGCTCGAATCCGCGCGATGTCTCGTCCGGGAAATTCGTAGCGGGGAAGCTTTGCACAGACGTCCAATACGGAGCTTTGCATTTATTTGTGTTTTGATCCAGGCCTCCTGAGCACTTCCCGTGTCCAACTTGTTCTAGAGAGGGAAAGCCCCTGTTAAAAGCTTTAAATGGTTTTGCTTGTTTGTAGCCTTTAAACTGTTTGTTCTGGCCGCAATGTTGAGACTCTTAAGCAAATGGAACCACTGGGCGAGTTGCCTGGTTGGGGTTTGCCAGAAGGGAAAGCCTGGATGTTTGTGTTGAGTTGGACCCCCAGGTATGAAGGGAACCACTGCGAAAACCACCACAAAAAGTGCCCCCTATAGTCTTGCACATCCTTTCTTTTTTGGATGCAGACCTGCAGTGGCCTCCTTAAAACCTTTTTTTGAAATCTACCCGAACAAGGGTGCTCGTTGGGAGATGGTTGGGCTGAAATTTCTCTTTTGACACGATCTTACGCTTTAAGATTTACCAGGTTGGGGCCAGAGCCGAAGATGTATTTTGTTGGAGGGGCAAAAGCTGAGATGGCTTTGTGTGCGATGTTTGCATCGCGCAGGAACCGGTGCCCTATATTTCCGGCCTAGGGTGGTTTATCTAAAACATGCTATAGGCCAATTTGCAGATGTGTTTGTTTTTTGCAGAAATCTACTCTTGCGAAACCGAGCTTTGGGCGTTGGCTAGACACCGATTCGTTGACCTTCGGCTCAGGTTTTCTCATGGTCCTGAAATGTTGCCTGCGTAGTGAGGACCGCGAGGACAGGCTGCACTCAGACAAACCTCGGGCTTGATATCCCGCCCTCCCATGCCACACTGAGAATCGCATCGACTCGGTACTGCCCTTAGCCGGTGGTTGTCATATGGGTCTCCTCCAGTACATTTGCTGTTTTTAGTTGACTAAATATGAAGCAGAATCTGGACATATGTTCTGTGTACCCCCGGTGTTCAAGGAACAACTTTGCTTTTTCTTGCGTGTGTTCCTTCTTCAAACTTTGTGTTGTTTTTGCCCCCGCGTCGATCCTGCATTTGGGGGTCGATTTGTTCATGCTGTCCCTTTGTTTCGCCTGTTTTAAAGCACTGAAATGTGTGTTCGCTGGATTCTCACAGATCCAGAGAATTCGCTCAAGTCGATCGCGCCTTTGGGCCAGGATTTGTCAAGGTCAGCGGTTTACGTGTTGCTTTTCCCCCTGTGGTTGAGCACGAAGGGTCAACATGCAAACGAGTCTCAGTTGTTCAGTGGCTGCCTTTTTCCCCTTTTTTTTGGTGGCTGCCCCACTAAAATGGTCTTTCCAAAAAAGGGTTCCCTTTTTTTCCAGGCTCACGAGGAGTGCAAGCGCAATGCGTCATTCCCATTGGCAGTTTGCTCGCTTGCCTCGCGGGGTTGCTTTGAATCCAGTCATTTCTATCTGGAGAGCACAGGAACTTGGCAGCCTGTCCCATTTGACCCAGTAGCGCAGTGTTGCCACATCACTTTGTAGATCCCTCCCAAATGTGGAGGCGATGAAACCTCGACAGTGCAGCTCGCGAGAAAGAAATTGGCTACTTGAGTAACAGGGAGCACCGATGGAAGGACTGAACCCGAAATCTGTCCTAGGAAGAGAAATGGTGTATGGATGCAGACTCAGCCCTCAAGAATCAAGTATCCCTTCAAATTCAAATGGGGTCTGAAACATGGGACGGAGGTCACAGAGCTGACTTCGGTATCCATTTCGAACAACGTTGCTGGTGGGCTACCTTCAAAATGGACTGGGCGTGTATTCGACCGTGATCATAGCCGCCGGGCAACGCGTGGTGAAGTCACAGTTCCGCTATGCTTATGGCTCATGCTCACTTCCCAGTTCGTGGAATGCAAATCGTGTGGGAGATGGATTGAGTGTCAACCAATCAAGTCTGAACTTCTGAAGACAGAAGGTGAGCATGAGATCATGTTATGTGTGTCCTCTAGGCTACTTGACCGTTTGGATTGATCCGTTTCCCGCCAGGGTCCCTTATTGCCTTTGTTGGAATTCATCTCTTCTTGGGCAGCGATGGGAAGACTACTTTGTGCGTCTAGAAAAGATAAATTTGGTTCTTTCTAGGCATTGGGAGGGGGAAAGTTGAAGTTCCTGGCAATCTTGATGCATTTGGCAAGAACGCATCTGGCATCTGGCAATCCAGTTGCGGGAAGAATACCAGTCTAAGTTTAAGTTGTGGGAAGAATACATCTCTATGATACGAAACTAGCCTCATCCCCATCGAAAGCAGCCCTAAGACCCAGTTTCTCACAACCATGGGCAGATGGCTTGGATTTATTTGGGCATATTCAAGGGTTAATTGCCCTACATATGGCACGCAAGCCAAGGACAAGCCAAGGACACACCTCACCTTTTCGGGTATTGCGTTCAGAACGTTGGAAGTTCCTGTCTCGGTGCATGAGGTGTTTCAGCTTGGTGACAGGCACATTTATATGAACCATTTGTTGGGCCGCCTATTTGGTTGTTCGAGGGACACTTTGGTCAAGTAAGTATTATACACCTAGCGTATACAACCACAACATATATATATATATATATATTAGAACATAATATTGTACGTAAGCAATTATGCGTTTGTTTTGTTCATACGCGTTTAGGTAGATGGGGGTACGCCAGTCATATTCTTTTTTACCCAGACACAATCCTGCACCAGTATGTTGTCCATGCGTGTAGTTCTGCCAATGCTACCGGAAATGCCAGAGAAAGTTCGCCACGTATCCCTTCACTACCCTACAGGTTCCAGGGCTTGGTATGCAGAACCCGCGGTTCCACGTGCCACACCCGGAGTTGTTTTAGTGTGAAAAGCACCGATTTTGAGACCCAAGTTCCATGGATAGGACCCTTATAGATAACCTTAGGAGGTACTTCCCCTATCCACTGACATGGAACCTGGGGGGCTCCTGGAAAACCATTTGTTGTGGGTTCCGCGTTGGCAGGCCGCTTTTCACCGCCCAAAAAAGCCATCCCCACGAGGTAGCAAGAGACCCTCGGGGCATAAACCACACGACCGCGCGGCCATTTCAGCTGGGTGTGGCCGAGCTCGTGCTCGAGGCGAGAATGGGGTCCAAGGAAAGCCCTCAACCAATCATGCGTTTCGGAGGTTTCGGAGGTCTCCCAGGGCCCTTCTTAACCCCTTTTTTGGTTGGGAGTGTTCCCCTACTAAAATAGACAGCAGAAAAAAGTTGGTACCCTGATTCTAACCTCTCAAATCTGGAGGACCTAGGAGGTTAGCCTGGGACATTAAGCATCATCTTTTGAGGCCTCTGGATTTGGTTGGATGATGTGATGGAAAGTTTCATGCTGGGGGAGAAAACGTCATCTTTTGAGGCCAACCGTGTGGATTTGGTCTGATGTTTGAACTTGGAAGTTGGATGACCCGTTGCCGGTTTCAACAAATGGGTCCTTTTGGAAGCTACGCACATGATTGCCCGTTGGTGCCAGCTGGAATTTATTGAAACCCGTTCGGGGCCCCCTGAACCAGGAGCATCTCAGCCCCGATTGGTGCCAAAATGAGGGAGCCAAAACTATGCAGGGCATGTCTTCAAAGGACATACCCCGCGATTTCGGCACCTCCTGCGTCGCAAAAGGCCGGCAATTGAAGCCCGAAGTGGCTGTGACCCAGCTTCTTGCAGGCATTGTCACAGTTACAGCATGGCGGCTTTCCGACTTCCCAATGAAAAGAAGAACAGGGAACCGCCAATTGGGATGCAGAGACCTGGCTGCTTTGTACGTTTCAAGGAAGCTAAAGCCATGGGAGTCGAGACCGACTCCGCTGATGAAAACGACATAGGGAGCCGCCAGAAGCCGAAGCTCGGATGGAGGGACTTGTTTTTTTCCTACCCCCCCCCCTTTCCCCCGCCCCAAAAAGGATGACCTGCAGGTTTTGAGCTCCAAACAAAGGGCAAGTGAGAAAGTTGGTGGATTTGCATATGGCCCGGCAAAGGGGCCCCCAAATCGAAGTCATACCCTCTAGAAAACAGTTTGGATGCGCTGTTTGTGGATTTCACCCGGTCTTCCCCCTGTTGGTCCTGCTTTAGTGAGCTTTTAATGGGTGGATCCACAGATTCGCCACATCCAAACCGGCTATTCACTAGGTTTTGCAGTAGTGCCCTTTTACCCTTTGTTTGGGGAGGGTTCCCCTACTAAAATAGACTACAGAAAAAAAGGGTACCCTTATTCTAACCTCTCTACTTAGATACCCGAGTGGTTGACATCATCCCAAAGAGCTTCGCCACGATTGGCTTCTTGAGTATGGCAGAGAGGGGAGCATGACATGTTGGAATTAGCACGGCGTTGCGGCTGGTCTTCTTTGCCTACAAATGGTACTAAAATCTACATGGAACCACATTCATACATGCTTGCTATGATATATATATATAGATACATACACACGTATATGTGTTTCATAGCGATATGTATATATATATATATATATGTATACACATACATATTAGTTTCAATGCGTAAAATGTAATGTCATATCGAATATGTAATATTTGCACCATGGAACATGTACGATATGATGTTCAACATGTACTGCTTAATATGTCATATGTTATATGGGGAACCATCTGTAGCTTGGAGAATGTCTCAAACCCATGTTCCCTTCGTGTCCCTCTTGTGTCGGCCTTTTGATTCTAGGAGTGCAGGACAAGCTGTGATTTCTAGTGAAGCAGATGGCAGAGGATCATGCCATTCCGTCCTGGCATCCTCCCACCGACTTGCACGGAAGTGCACACCCCAGTAGAAAGACTGCTTGCCTCTTGGAAAGCACAGTGTGCACTTCCATGTTGGGAAGGTACCTACATTTTCCAGGGGCAATGCTTTTTTTCAGGGCCCTGCCAGGTGTTTTTTTGTTTGCCCTCGTGAGCTGGTCTCCGGGCGTGCCATCAGGCCGGAGAGCCGGAACCCATGGATGGTCGAGGCTGCGATCGCTCGACTCGGGACTCCGAGGGAGAATCGGAGGTACCAGGGAAGTGCGACAGGGTGCAGCCATAGGGGGTTATCAAGACGAAGTTGGCCCACGCCTCGTTTTTTTTCTCCCCCCTTTGGTGGGAAGGCGGGCACTTGGTGTAGCTGGTTTTGCTCTCTCTGTCTCTCTCTACTTATGTATGTGCGATTTTGCATTCATATTTGGCCTCCATGAGTTGTGTTTTCCCGCCGCTTTGAATTGCAAGCCTTCAAGGTCAACTTGACGGCCTTTTTCCAGCAAAGGTCAACTTAAGAAGTGAGGGTTCCCCTCTGGTGGGGCAACGTTGTAGGGTAGAAAAGCAAGATACCCTGAACATAGTCCTTCCTTTGGACATCTCTGGACGTTGGAGATCAGCCTCGGTTAGCTGTGGCGAACGCCCAAAAAGAAGCAGTAACCCCTCCATACCGTCTCCTCCGAGACTGTTGCTATGTTTAGGACTAGAAACACGAAACAGAACCTGAACACAACTGTTCAGTATACCCCACATGTGGGCCCTCAGATCGCAAGGAGCTCACTCCAAGTGTGCGAGCTCAAGGGGCGTATTCTCATGCCCAGAAAGAGGTTTAAAGATCTGAGCCCGAAAACTCGTTGTCTTTGAGGGTTTTCTTAGCCCGTTGGCTCAAGAATAAGAAGAAGCTCCAATACCCGAGTGAAGGTCACAAGAGGTATATAATCATTTATATCCCGGGGTTCAGGCGTCGAGTGGCCCAGAGTACCCGAGCTCGATCTCAACCAGGGATTCTGAACATTGGGTTTTGGGCCAGCTGATCCCGCATTTGATTCAACAAGACGGTGGGCTCACGCAGAGAACTTGGCATGCAAGTGGGAAGAACGACCATCAGGTGGAAACCTGCTTGGATGTCACCAGAGTTGGCCCCACAATGCCTGGGGGGTCAAAGCCAATGCAAACACACCTTAAGCCTTGTTGAAGCTCGAACATTTTGAACAAAATACACAGGATGCCCAATTCCACAGTTTGGCTTCGCCTCTACGCAGACACTCATGGCAATGGATGCGACCTCTTGGGACCTCAAAACTCGAGACTCCAGTGAGTCTTCGCGAAGCCGGGGAGTACGCCTGATAGAACCAGAATCTTGGGACCGCAAAAAAAGGCCGCTTTGACACTGTGGATGGACGAACTCCACTTCGCACCACCTAAGAATCCATAAAGAAAAAGTCTTTGTTCGGCGGGCAGTTAGTTGGTTGCAGGGTGGTCGGCGCCTGCAGGGGTTTCTTGGGTGGTGCAGGGTTTCGTTCATCCACAGTATGCTTTGGTGTCCTCTCGCCCTTCCGATGGACCCCCCAATGGAGCGTCCGAACTCTAGGGTGCTACAAGACCCCCGTGGGTTGTTCGCCAGTTGGTCTTCCCACCCAAAGGGTCCGATACGGCCTATGAAAGTTTTCATGCCGAGCCTTTGGACATCGAAATTCGGTGATCCCACCAACCACCCGAGTTCGGTGGTTCCAAAACTGAAAAGTCAGAGCCAAATGGTAAGGGTTTTTCCTTGGCGGGGTCTTTTTTGGAGGGGCTGCCGATCAAGGTTTAAACTTGACTCAAAGGCATTCAACCAGTTCAAGGGATACGCGGGGCGTCTCCATGACCCTTCAAAAGCAGGGCTAGACCCAAACTTAAGGGGTCATGGCCCTATTTTCAAAGTGTCATGACCACCTTGTGGGAAACGGATCCATTCCATTTGGCTTAAGAATATATATCTCTATATATATATATATACACACATATGTTTTATGCATAATGGTATACCTATATGTGTGTTTCCGCCTGGTTGATGGAATATGTGTGTATGTTCTCCCTTTTCGTTGAATCATATTGTTTGTGTGTGTTTCTCCGGTTCGTTGGAATCCATCCGATATATTTTCTCATTTTTTTCGGGGTCGAAAAAGCGAATGGAAGCACTCGACACCGGCACTCCAGGCACTCGAAAGAGAAGATTGAGCCATGCAGCGCTGGCGTGCCCGGCAGAATTGGTTTTATGAGCGCATCGATCGCCCCGATGCAAACCAGGGGCACCAGGGAGGATTGGGTTTACAAGAAATACAGGCTCTGGGGCAAGCATATTAAATACATTTGGGTCATTCCACTGGCTCAAAGAGGTGACTCAATTTCACAGCTACTCTCCACTACATCTAGTGAGGAGGTCACCTCAGAGCCAGATGTAGTGCTCAGAGAGTAAGAGCTCATTCCACGGCAGCTTTGGCCAATTTGGTCAGAGAGGTGACTCAATTTCTGGGGTCCCAGTTGTTTGGGTCGGGCAGGGTGGTGCAAAGGTGATGGCGACGGATTTCAACGGGCCACCGATTTCAAGGACCCGTTGCGCTATGATCTAATGGGGCTGCCTCATTAAATACGACATGGTCTAGACTGCTTTTGTTGGGGGTAATCAGGGGTTGGGCCAAAAGACTTGTGTGTGTGTGCTTCAACTCAAACAGTTGAATGAGCGACGACCCGGAACTGGGGGAACATAGCATATTCACCACTATACCCCGCATTTTCATCGCTGGGGAGTGATTGACCGAGGCATGTGGCTCGCCTCCAAAGTTTGATAGATATGGCCATGGGTCAAAATCCCGTCCCCCCAGTGAACATCCCAATACCCACTGAAATAGACTAAAATGGGTGGTGCACCTACGCCCAATGGGATCCCATTGGTTTTGACCCATTGCCAGATAGCCAGATGCGAGGCAAGACCCGAACTGGCGCGGCTTTGCCTCACTTTGTTGTATACTAGGTCGACCAGTAGTGCCCTTTTACCGTTTCTTCTTTGGGGGAGGGTTCCCCTACTAACGTAGACTACAGAAAAAGTTGGTAACCCTTATTCAACCCTCTCTACTGAAGGACCTAGTATATCTTTGTATACAGTTTGTCCAAGTCCATGTTCTCTGTTTGGGGACTGTCAATGGCATCGCCTACTGGACAGTGGCTTAAAGTGGCGCACGACCCCCCCCCCCCAGTTGTCGGGAACGAAACTTCAGTCAGGTCATTTGCGAGGCTTCTTTTTCTGCAAAAGGCGCCCTGGAAGCAGCCCCCTTTGAGCCCTTGGAACGGGTGGAGAACCCGGACCCAATGAAAGGATTGGATGAGACCCAACCATCCAAAATGTGAAGCGCAGAAGAACATGTCATAAATCTGGAGGAATTGTTCGGTTTTGGTTGCACCAGAATTCAGAACAAATCCAATGCACACCCCTTTGGTCGCTCCTAGAGGGAACCCAGTTTCGACCATCAATTGGGCCGAAACGAGCCCAACAGACAAGGATTGACTTCAGGGCAGTATCTTCTTTGTGCTTGACTTCTCCTTGGCCTTCAAGAGAGCTGTCGCTGTCGGCTCAATTTCGGACTCGATTGCTGAGTACCGAACGTAAGTGGCAGGTAGCCATGGTTAAAAGTTACCCATTTTTGCCTGGACGTCTCCTTATGGGACACCCAGCCCTAGGTGCAAGTGAGGCTGGTGCTGGTGTGGCCAACAACCCAGCTTGGCCCACCAGGCCCCAAGAGGATGCACATGGCGGGGCCCTGCGTTGCCCAGTGCCAGGAGAACAAAGCACAGGGCTAGTAAGAAAAAAACACGACCACACCTCAACCGGATGGAAGTATTTCCTTAGGTACTTAGCCCCTTACAAATCCAGGGGGCAGGCAGAAATCGGTTTCGGTCGGACCCTAAAATGCCATGGGCCGAGCACCTGCGTCTTGCGCGCACTGTAGTAGGTAATCAAGGGGCATCCAACCCAGATAAGCCCAAGGAGCGTCCCCAATAGCATGCAACAGAACAAACAAGCACAGCACCTGTGACATGGTCCAAAGACCTCTTTGCTGCGGGTGAACAGGAATGATCATCCAGTAATGTTGACCCAGGATAAATCAGGAGACCCGTCCCATTATTAGAAAGGTGTTCCCTCCAAAAGTAGTCTGAATCCCCACGAAAAGGGGACACCCCCTATTAATCAACCAGCGGTTTATCAATCCGGGGTTAACATTAAAAGGGATGATCATCCAGTAGTAAGGATCCTTGTTAACCATTCTATTGATTTCTAGGCGTGCGGATTCGCCTTTGGGATTCGCCAACCACATCGTTGACCACAGTTCCACACTCGAGACCGGGAGAAAAACTGCTCAAGGTGAGGTGTTTGAATTGAAGCCACTAGGGAGCCCATATACTTAGGGGGTTCCTAAAACAAAAGCAAAAAATCACCCATTCACTGCTACCCAAATTACACATAATATACATAATATATATATGCATATGTATATATATATATATGTGTATGTTTGGGGAGGGGGTTCCCTTAAAAAACAGACGCCCATGCACTGCTTCGTCGCCTTCAGCTCCCTCGATTCGCCAGGTGGTGGCTCTGAGTACCGCGCCGCTGCTGCGGGGCCACGAGGCGTTTGACTCCCTCGAAGGCCCCGAGAGGTCCGCGTTCGGGGAGGTTCAGAGGTTGGCGCTGAAAAAAAAGAACACGTGTGACATGGGTATGGGTGAAAACTAAACCAAAAAAACAACAAAAACGCGGGTGAAATGGGTATGGGTGACATGGGTATGGGTGAAATGGGTATGGGTGAAATGGGTATGGGTCAAAAAGGTCCCCTGGTTTTTAGTTTTTAGTCCGTGTTTCCATTTACCAGGGCAAGCCATTTTGGGCCCACATTTTTGACCCACTGCCAAATGTTGTTTATGTATGTCAATAGGCCTGGAGAGTCCTTCGTTACCTCAATTTCTGCCCTGAGCCCAACCGTAGTGCAAAACCAAGGGTCGTTACCAAACATATGGCAAACGTACACTTTTGCATGCTTCGAGCAAATTTCCCAAACCGAGCTGATCGGTCCTCCAAGATGCCCGGTCGCTGAAAGGAGCGCAGAAATGCAAGTGCAAAATGAGCACAAATATCTGCAACACGAGCGCAAATATCCGCAAACAAGCGCACATTTAAGACACGTAGCAATTGCTCGCCTTCCTCCGAGCTTCTTTGGCGGGGACGAGCGGAAATCGGTAGTTCGAGCGTTTCTTTCTCGTACCTAAAAAGGCAGGTTCAGGTGTGTGTGTGTATATATATATATATACATACATACATACATTCCGAAAGAGCCGAGTGTCTGAAATGGACCCTGAAAGATGATCAGAGCACGAGGCTTGAAAACTTCAGTGTCCACATGCTGGAGGGCCCAACAAAGATGATAAGCACAACAGCACAAACATGAAACGGGCACCTCTGACAGTTGCACAAGCCCGTGAACCTCCACGGGTTTTTGATCATCCTGTTTTTTTGGCTTTAGGACTATCTTCTGGAAATCCGTTGGCCCCCCTTTAAGGTTGACCCAGGATGAATAAACCCCTCTTAAAATTATGGGGAGGGGGGGGGGTCCCTGATTGTACTGGGGATTCATCACCTTTGGAGGGGAACACCCCACTATTGATAAACAGGGGTTTATTCGTCCGGGGTCAAAATTAAAGCAGATGGTGGCTATTGTGGATGTTGGGCTTTGACCGGGCTGCGCAGTCTGGCCACCCTGTATCCTTCTGAAAATAGGGTCGCCTGGATTTTCCCAGTGATGTAACGAGCCGGGTCAAACGAGCTCACCTAAGGTTCCTTGGGGCATCCCTACCCTACCACCAATGAACATAAAACCTGGCGTTCAGGCAGTCCTGCTTTGGACCATTTTCCTTTTGAAGGGAGTCAGGTTCCATGTTAATTGCTGGGAGGGTATATTCCATGTTGGGAATTCTACTTTGCCGCCCATGGAAGATGGGCCAAGACCAACATGGTCAGGGCTCTGATTCCAATGAGTTTCCTCTCGCTCAACAACCCAGTTGTTCTTTCTCCGCAGAAGCAAAGACGCCACACATGAGAGGAGAATCTCTGCTAGCACCAACTTCGGTTTTATCCGGACCATTCTGATCTGAGGAATCCCCCCACATAGGGAAACCATCCCAAGCACGATCCTTTTTTCCGAACCCCCCCCCAATCGGCCAATTTGTCCGACTTATCGAACGGAATGTCTCCTTCAATTTTTTTGACAGACAGGAGACTTTTCATTTTTTGTTGGACGCACAAACGGTATGGCTACGTATGAAGTCAATGCAAAGAGTTGGAACCGACCTTAAATGGTAGAACCTGCATCCCCACCAAATGTTGATGTCCACCAGAGGGTCCGGGAATTCGAATGATTCAACCCCAGAAATCTGGGGCCCAGCGGATGTCGCGTGGCCCTGCCCAGTGTCTATCCTTCCGCGGCACGGCTGGCGTCTATGTGCCCCTGAGGCCGATCGGGACTCATTGGGACGGTTTGGGGATTGTGCCCCTCCCGGTTTCCACTTCCCAGTTCCATTTCCCTGGTTAGGGGTGACCCGGGATTAATACACCTCTCCCATTTTTTTGGGCGGGGTGTTCCCTCCAAAAGTGATGAATCCCCCTAAAAGGGGACATCCCCCTATTAATCAACCAGCGGTTTATTAATCCGGGGTTAACATTAGTCAGGGAACTATTGGAAGACCAAAAGGAAGATGGCGAAGGCTTGCCATGTATGGTGGCTTGCGTCGAGGATCCACTGGGTCTTCTTGGGAAGATTTCCTTTAAGATGAACTACCCGGGTTGCTGTTTGAAGTCTGTCTCTAGCTTGTTTGCGTCATTTGGTCATTTGGGAAATTCGCGATTCACGCAAGCCCTCGGTGGGATGTTCAGGAAGATGGATGAAAGTGGTCTTTCGATTCCTTGTGTATGGCGGTTTGGTACGGACCTTGCAAACGAGCGCTGAAAGTCGGCGGGATGTCGGTTGGTTTCTGAGCGCCTCTGGTGTTCAGCTGGAATCTACGACCTTAGCAATTAGGATCAGGTCGTTTGGCAAGGAGTTGAACACGCCGTTCCGGACTTCGAAGCGTGCGAGAGAAGACAAGTCGGGCCACATTGGGGCCACATGAAAGGGTCACACCTCACACCTCTGCGACCGGAGTCCTGAAGGTTTCATGCTGAGGGGTATGTCAGTATGTCAGGTCGGCGGCTTATCATTCACCCAGACAAGCGCAGCCTGCACCACCTTAGCGGGCTTGCCATTGGACGGTTTGCCACTTACGCCCGGGTGCAACCGCCAAGGATGACAGGATTGAGGAACACATGCATTCCAATTGTAAGTTCCTTGCACGCACTGAGTGGAACGCGGGAAGCTTCTACTTTGCAATGTCATGTTGACGTTGACTTAATCACAATGCGGACGCAGTTTGTCTTCCGTTCTTCTCAAAATCAAGCTGACACAAGCTGATGTGCACTTGTGCAGCCGGCAGCTCCACCAAACCTCGTAAGGCGCGTGCCGCGTTTTGCGCCCCTCAGCAACCATGAAAACTTGGTGCCGACCTGTGGCCTTCGAGCCGTGAAGCCGGGTATGCCGTGACCTTTGTGAACCTGGATATGCAATGAAATTGGAAGATCGCGCCTGGCGCTCGACGAGCTGAATATATTCCTGGGAGGAGCTCAACACCCGCACGAAGGCGCGAAAACGGTCGCAAGATGCGCGAAAAATGTGAGGATGATTCATATGTGGGCGTGTTGTGCTTGTTCTCGTGTGCGCACCTGACTGCCAGGCAGCGGGGCAGCCGGGCAGATGAGCAGCCGAGCAGACGAGCAGCCGAGCAGACGAGCAGGCGAGCAGACGAGCAGCTGGCAGTGGTCGCTTTAAAGTTCGGAACTGGGCGTAATGGCAGTTTTCATGAAGTTGTTCGAATGCAATACGGTCGGGCACTTTGTTTGGCCTTGGAACACTTGAGGAGCGGTTCGGAGGAGAAGGTGTTGGAGGTGTTGGAGGATGACAAGCTACTATGGATCATTTGCATGAGCTACATCCACGACCTTTCCTCGAACGAATGGCAGTCTTGCAAAGGATGTGATTCAGACGCGCCGCATCAGGTCCGGCAAGGCGCTGGACCGCGCAACCTCAACGCCGTTCAGTTGCGGCATGATTCCTTCAGGACCACCCGCACCATGTTACGCAAAGGCGTGGCCGAATCGTCGTTGGGTGGCATTGAAATAGGCTGGAATCACCACCCTGAAGGCTGCCGTGCTGGATGCCTGGGCGTGGTGTTCTTGGCTGACTGGGGCTTAGTGGGGCTTAGTGGTAACAAGGCTGTTGGGCTGCCACGGCAGGTGTTAGGTTTTCACACGTGGCTTGCTGATTGCCATGGCATGAACTAGTGTGTCGTGCTAGGGTTGGGCGATATGATTGAAGCTTGCTGATAGATTTCTCGGAACGAGTGACACGTGCGACTGAGCGATGCGGATGTGGGTAACCTTGGGCCATAAACTCACACAAGCAAAAACCGCTATTGTATATCGTCATGTGCCATCAGCACGCAGGCAGAGGATTGTCCTTGCGCAGTGAAACATGGAACCAAACAAAGTTGTAGCTTGCAGCGCTATGAAAGGAATCTGGCACACTTGGGTTGGGTCTGGTTGCTCGTGTTGGTGGCGACAGTGCAATGCTTCACATGACGTTGTTCTGTGGGGTTTGGCAAGGAATGGGTTGCGTGACTGGGTCGAACTGGCTAATAGGTGTCCATATGCGTAGCGCTGGAAAATGTTGGCGTGAATGATGGAAGTAGGACAGCCAAGTCTGATGGCAAAGAATCAAACAATGAGCAGGTGGTTGCCTTGTCAGACCTGACCGCGTGTATTCTCCAGCGGGCATACATACTGATATCGAAGTTGTTCAGCAGCAGGGCGGATGGTTTGAATGTTTTTTTGGGGCAGCAAGTTTTGGTGAGTTACGAAAGAAAAGGACGGATGGAGCAGTGCGGCAAGTGTGTGGTGGCGGGCGGCAGGTGTACGTTTGTTGGGTCTTGAGAAGGGCTTGAGCCTTACTTGACAGATTTCAGGCATCCGTCGTACCCTTGCAGAAACTTTAGAGTGAGAAAGTCGCCTGGAATCAACAATGGAACGTCACGGCGGGTCCAGACCAATGCCAAGGGCCTCAAACAGCGACCTGCCAGATTTGCTTGCAACTTCTGCTTGACCATATGGCCTCAAAGCGCATGGTAAGGGAGCTGACACAAAGTGTGAGTCCTGACTACCTGCAGAGCCCCTGACTTGCTGCAAGCCTTGCTGGGAGCGAAGGAGTTAGGTTTTGCTCACTGCTCACCTGCAAACCTGCAAGCCGGAGGAAAGATTCCACGCGGGAGGTGAAACCGCAGGGGACAGAATCCAGAAGGATCCTGCTTCCCATCAAGTCGCTTAGCGGGGTGATGTTTACAAGGGAGAAGTAAGGAACCCTGCTAGTCCAGGGCAGCCAAAGTCCATGGCCGTCAGGCGGTATTCCTTCTACTTAGTTGCCCAACACGAATCAACCAGAAATCGTTTTCGGTTTTCCGCTTGCGGCAACCATTTTTCAATGTCCCCAAGGGTAATTAAGCCCTTGTTTAGTGGCCTCAAAAGGTGATCGCCTTTGTCTGAGTCCAAACTGGACAACCGAGTTGTTCGGTTCCGAGCTGAGTCGGCTCCCTTTTGCTCGTCTTTCCGGGGAAGCCTCCGTTCAACTTCGAACAACAAGGGGTGGTGGAGTGACCAAACGGCAGGGGCCACAGGGCAACTGAGTTTTTCTTTGCTTGGCTCCGCTTCAAGTCAGGAAAGCACGGTGCCCAAACTTGCTTCCCACCAGCGCAGGTCTTGGTTACTCCCTTGCAGATGAACATGGAACCTCAAAAAAACATGTTTAGAGGAGCCCTTTTTTAGTGTACCCACCCGCCTTGTTGGTTCCACCGTAGGAATCCTGCGGCTGGAGAGGAGCATGGACCAATGGTAACCCTCTTGTAACGTCCCATGGATGTTCTTTGCCCATGTCAGGGATATAGTTTAAGTTCATGTCAAGGCCATTTCCCGGACTTTGGTAGTCCTTGAGACTCGTTTTTGAGGGAACCCTTTGTGGGGTGATGTTGAAGGGAAGCCAACAACATTTTGGGGCCTCCTTGTGCTGAGACACCCAAATGATATAATAGGACCTAAAGCTCGTTGATCATCGTGAGGGCTCCAAAAGTTGTCAAAATGATTGATTCCGTCCAGCGACATGTTGGAACCCCTCGAAGAATAAACTCCCGTTTGAGAACGCTCTAGACTCCCCAGTCTTGACGTTTCCCCTATCTTGAGTTGATTTGTGCAATGCATCAGCGAATGTGTCTTCTGGAGCTATCAAGATAACCCACCGAAGTGTTGGACCTTGTGCTGTTCGGGAATACTGTTTCCGCTTGAATGGGTTCCATGCCAACCATAAAGGTGACCACCAGGTCTACGGCGGAACAGGGCTGGTGAGTGGTTCTTTAGCAAGCTCGGCCAAGGTTCTCTCAATGTTGGCATGTATTGCCGATTGTTTGAGCAACGGACTGCATTGCCCAGGTGGGTCCGTATCGGTTTTGCGGGTGGATAGTATCGGATTTGTGTTTGTTAGTGGCAATGTTGTCGGATACTCATTTGACACACTTTTGGTTCGGATAGTCCTGGAGTTTCTGTAGGAGATAAATTCATGGAATTCGCTTGAGGCCGGGTCTTGGGGTAAACGAGGGCAACGAATTTGGGACCAAGCTCGAGCTTTTGGGCGCCAAGAGTTGGCGCGACTGCGGGCGTCTCTGCCCTTTCAGGTGAGGACATTTGGTTTGGAATTGGCAGATGGAGAAGTCCTGGAGGGCCATATGATCTGGATAGCAATGTCTCAGAGCTGTGAGCTGTCGAACCACCCTTGTCTTCTCATGAAGCTCCTGTTTTCAATGAGTGTGCTTAGATTGGTTGCCCTATGGGCGTCTACGTCGCCAGCGAGCGCCGAGTTCGATGACCAGAGTTGAGCAATTCCTGGAAGCTCGAGACAGCCAAGTTGCCTTTGACCGAGTTGGCCCGTGCCTTGCTCTTGTGAACGGAGATCTGTACCTTTTCCTTTTAACATATGCTTCCTTTTGGTGGGGTGATATTTGAAGGTGACATACAAGGAAGCCTTGTGAGGCGGAGGATTCGTTGCCGTGGCGCATATGGCTGATTATTTCGATTCGGCCTGCGCGTCAGCATGGGGCGCACGCGTGCTGGAAGTGCCGGCTGTGAGTCGACCGATGGAGAGAATGCCAAGTTGCATAGTGGAGGGCCCTTATTACAACATGCAGGACTTCGGGAAAGGCGCGTGATTGAGGGAGCGGATCCAAATGGGATATGAGCCGGACAACGTTACAGATGCTACTTGTGCAGGTTACACTCCGAGTTGGTTAAAACCATTTGCCAATCTCTGACTTAGCTTTGCGTAGTGCTGGTTGGTGTGATGTGGGTATTGTTGTTTCCGTTTGCAGGATAGCACAGTTAAAGAACAAACTAATATTTGTTCTTTGCGTCAGAGTGGCTGGAACAGAAGGCTAAACATCAAAGTATTTAATCAACTCGTTTGGGCCAGGAATTGATTCAGCTATGCTAGACACAGCCCGGACAGCCGGGCAGCCAGGCAGCCAGGCAGCCAGTCGAGTAGCCGAGCAGCAGCTGCTTTAAGATTTCAATGATTTGAGGTCCTTTACTTCTGGAATGGACCAACACTTCAATATGTTGGACACATGAGGTCGCTGTTGATGTCCAGGAGTTTCCGGAGACAACGAACCCGTGATGTCAATTACAATCAAGGAGATCATCAAGCACTATGATCCTGAGCAGCGCTGTTGCCAAGGAGTACCTGGTGCTCTACCGCTGTTCTTGAGCTCCTACCAGTACTACCATGATGCCCGCCTACCCGAACTACCGCGATGATGTTGATTACACAGAGCTGGTCTTCCCGAACAACCGCTGTGCATGTAGCTGCTCTTCCTGACCACCGCTATGACGCCCAGTGCATTGACGAGCTACTGCTATTTCCGGGATGACCTGAAAAGACCGCCCAGCCAGCTCCGTGCCAAAGAGTGCTTGGAGATAAACTGCGCAAGCCGCGTCCGTCTACCGCAGCAAGGTGTTCGCAGTCCAGTCCACCTCCGTCCGCCAAGCGTGCGCCAGCTCTGGAGGCGCGCTTGCGTGCCAAACATGGGCGCACGTCCGCGATTGCGCAGTCAAACCGGCTAGTTGAGCGGGCTGCTTAGTTTGCATCGCGCAAAACGCACTAGCAGTGGCCTTGCCGACGGATTGGAAGCTGACTGCTGGCAATCTCACGCACGGTGACCGGGCTGGGGCAGGGGCAATGCACGTTTGCTGATAGGTTAAAGCGTGTGGCATCGGAGTCCCGCGTTTGTTTTGTAGGCTTGCAGGGGCTGCTGCAAGCAGCGGGCTAACTGCAAGGCTAAGCCCGTGAGTGGTGTGCGTAGATGTATCTCGCTCCATCCCGTCGCACGTCATCTTGCTTGGAAGGAATAATATCAAGGTCAGCAGCGGCTGCCGCTGTTTGATTGCGTCTGTTGTTGAAAGCCGTGCCGCCACGCCTTGTCAGCAACGGATTTCTTAGTATGTTTTCTGTCGATATTGTATCGCACTCTTTAGGTATAGGTTACCAACAAGCCCAAATTTGTGTTGGCTTGACTGCTGCGCTATGCAAGGTAGGCGACATGTTTTGCTGTCAGGAGATGGACCCTCGGTGTACCATGCATGTTGAGGTTCTGGATATGAACCCATTCAACCTTCTCCCATCCAATCGCATTGCTATGAGCGTTGGGACCGCGGTGTAGCGACTTTTTTGATCTGGGGTAGGACACCTCGGTGTGCGTGACAATCGGGTCGAGGTTGGTGTGGAGGTGTGAGGGGGCGGCAGTTGTGACCGACGCAGCTGCAATTGGCTGTTAGCAACACGGGCGCGTTAGACGTGATTTCTTTTATGGGGATTTTGGGCAAGAATTAGCAGAAAGGTTTGAATCTGTAAAGAGAACGTCCGGCACAACATGTTTGAACAGTCGGTGCGACTTTTAGCCCTTGGCAGAGCTGGAATGTTTGAGCAGTTTCGTGATTGAACGCGCTGTGGTTTCCGCTGTGGCCACCTTTGATCGGTTGCCTGGGATGGTGTGTGCGCAGACGGTCGATGGTGGGCCTGGCGAGATGGTGGTGCCGGATTTGAAGATGAGCATCCCTTTGCGACCAGATGTGCTATGGATCTTGGAGCTGTCCAAAGTGGTGGCGGACCGCTTGGATGGCTTGCCTTGGAGAGCCAACTTGGAGAGATGCAAACGCCGGGCGGAAGAGGCAGATGTGAACCTGCCTGGTTGCTTGGCTGACGGTTTTCTTTGGTGTAAATCAGATTTAACAGATATGATATGGCAATTTTTCCAGCACTACAAAGGCTACTCAGCAAGTGAGGTGTGCAGAGACGACCCAAGTTCGCCCGCAAGGACAGCACAGTGATCTGAGTGAATCACATCTGGCTGTGCGTGAATGAGCAAAGTGAAGGCTTTCGGCATGAAGAGCAAAAGGCCGTTGCTTGACGTCTGTGTGAATCCGTTTCTGGCGCGCAGCTAGACATTTGAACGAGTTGGAGGAAGCACAAAAGCCCGTGCTTTGAGAAGGAATCTCAATGAACGCAGTTGGTTCGAACGACGAGAAAGGATATATGTTGAGTGCGAAGCGTGGTAGCATTGTGGGTTGGTGGATGGTTGTTTTTCTTCTTGCCGGCGTGCTCCGCTGGAAGTGAGCTATACCTATTTGCTTGGTGCACGGATTTTCTGGACAGCAGGCGGCAGGTTCGCTACTAAGCAAGCTCAGCTGCTTCTTGAGGAAAGTTCGGATGGGTCAGATTCTACTTCTCAGCGCTCGACCTAACGTTTCCTTTCCTGCTAAATTGATACACTGTAATCGTAGTGTTGGTAAATGTCAAGAATCAACAATGTTACCATTCCCGTCAACTCAGCAGGTCAGTTTCTTTGAGGTTCCGTGTTGTCACCACCTGGCTATGGTTTCAAGAGATCGGGAATACCCTCCAAACGTTCAGCATAAATTCCCAGGAACATGGTGTCCACCAATGGGCAGGGTTCCTTTGCTTTGTGGTTGAATGGAACATTGGCTGTTTGGTCATTTCAGCGTGCGTCTCGGGGAGCAAATTTTCAGGACCGCTGAGGGGTCGATCAAAATTTGTACCGGCAATCGCTCGCCGCGCAGGGTGGAAGCTGCAAGTGCGTGGGCACTGTGGCGCTGCACAGCGTGCTTGGCGCCAAAGGAATTCTCGGCCGGGCTGGCGCAATCTGGATGCACCCCCGACCAGAATTCTCGGCCGAAATGCTACCCCAAACCCTCCCTTCCCGCTATCATGGAACCAAGCGCCTCGCGACTCGGTCTGGGCATCATGGATCAAGGCAGTCAGGGTTCATGTTGGCAATGGGGAGAATGTCAAGACAACCAGTTTGAGGGGTGCATCGTTGAATGAGGCCTCCATATCACGCCAAGTGCAACAAAATCAGCCCGCAACCTTGGGCAGAGATGCCTGGAAGAGGCGTTGAAGTCACTTCGAGGGAAGAAACAAATCCATTTCGCAGAGGTCTCATAGTCTCAGTCCTTTCAAGGTACCAAAACCCCTTACCATGTTTGAGGCACACCAACGCTCAAGTAAACTGGGGTCGATATGAATGTGCATTTCAAGGTTGACAAAATATGAAGCTGAATCTGACAAAGCTTCTTTCTTTGTACCGGCATGGGCCAAGTAAATAAGTTTTGCACGAGCAAGCGCTCGTCTTCGTCTTGGGTCAGCTGTAACTTTCTTTTCCGTCTCAAGCTTTGGGACCCGAAATCTAGCTGTCCAAGCACCTAAGGTACCTTACCCCCTTTTAACCCTTTTAACACCATCCTCAAAGGGTACTTGGACCCGAGTAGATCAATGATTCGTGTCCCTTTGCCTTCTGCGAAGGCTTCATTTAGGTATTGCCCCCTTTCCGAGACTCGCGGAGGTTGCGCTGGATGGGTTTGCGGTCATTGGATTTGAATCGCTGAGTCCAGAGGCCATCCAGATCGATTCTGGTCTCAGAAGGTTCCTTCAGCAGACTTTTTTTTGGGGGGGCCTTGGCTTCCCTTTTTTAAAGAACCTGTAGCTCTGCCTTGAAGATCAGACGGAGATGGATAGTTTGAAATTGATTCCGGACCGAACCAACCAGTGCAGACTGGTCTGTCGGTCTTCCAAGGGGTTGTTACGAGTTGCAACTTACCAAGTTCCACTGAAGTACCTCTTTTCTAGCATTAATCCAGCTTTTCCCAACACAAAATACCATACGCCACCTACCAGTCTTAGTTCCACTTGCCGGTGGGTGCCAATAAACAGTCTACCAGCTAGTTTAAGAGCGGCGAAATATGAAGCATCTGCTTTCTTTTGTGTACCGAGTTGGGCTTCAGGCAACATTTCAACAAAGCATATGTTCAAGCCTGACTGGTCTGTGGGTTCCATGTCTTCATTTGCAGAGCGCCCCCCAAAATTGTGATGAACGTCTCACCCAGTATTTCTGACGGTAAGTTCCCCATCCACCCCTTTGGATCTCTTTAAAATCCACTTGTTGCTCGCATTTGCTATTGCTCGCTGTTATTTGCCAATTTTCCGGAGAACAACTCTGAGAACATGTCTTAGGCAAGCTCGCTGGCACAACATGAGAGGCATAGTGGATCCCAGTCGCCGCGGTTGTAGGTAGCCAGACATGCGCCCTTTTGGTTTTCCATCGTGGAGCCTCCGTTTTCGGGCGCCCGGAAAAAGATCGCGGTCCGTGTGAGGCTCGCAGATTGGGCCATGCTGCGCCACGTGAACGGCCGAGAGCTCGGGCGATCTTTCTATTTTTTGAGGTGGACCAAATGTGGAAGATAATTTTCGGTGCGGCAGTTTCATAGTAGTCAACTCTTCAAGGATCATATCTTTTGTGGCGTAGTTGCCTTAGACGTGGGCCAAGAAACGGAAAGCTACTCAAGGCTACTTGGCCCTGACTTCGTTCTCGGGCATTCGACCGTAAGTTCGGTTGTGATGTAGGGGAAAAGGGGGGGGTTCTCGGGGTAAGATCATGGGACCAGTCAACTGAAAGTCATCCTTTGGGTTTTGTTGGGGGATGTGTGCCAGCCACGCCGAGTTTCTTAACTTGCTGGTGCGACAGGCAGGGAATGAAATGAAATGATGTCTAGAACCATCGCCTATGGTTTCCTTTAAAGGATTCCCAAACGGTTCATTCCCAAGACGTGGAAGGTCATTCCCTACTGATTGCACCGGCAAGTTAACGCGAGCCCTTTCACAAATCCAAGTTTTTGGTCCAGGCAACGCAATTAAAGGGTGGTTGCTTTCGCCTTTGCCGACCACTAGATCTCTCTCGAAACGCTAGCAACGTCGTTCGGATCGGAGGGTACTTGCGGATGTGCAAACCCTATCAAGCATTCCCTACAACTATCATGTGTGGTTGAACAATTCATTCCCTTGGCCGGATTCCTCGTAATGAAGCAAGAGATGGTTCGTAGACGTCATTCCCAGATACCCACGAATGTTGCCTAGTAGGACCCACAAGGATCGATTTCTGGTTGGCAACATCGCACATTTGGTTTAGTAACCCCTTTTGCTTACCCACATCTACCCAGCATGGTGTCTGTCACTCTGGTGCCCGGTTTCTGGGCAAAAGGTGCAGAGCTCCGCCCAGGGATAGTTCCAAGTACAGGGACAACCTGCTGGGATGGATGAACCCCCATGAGAGAAAAATGCGACAAGAGCTCCAGTACCAACTGGTGCCCATCGTGGAATTTGTCCAGTACCCTGGCATCCCATGAAGTGAGGGCCTGTGACCAAGCTCAAATCAATGCCGCTCGTGGCCTGGGGGTAGGTCATCAGGGTGTGTCTCTTTTGGCGGTTTTTTGGGGTGAAGGGAAACCAGCAGACACCCGACGATGCCTTTTTCTTGGGGGACGTAGCTCCATCCAAATGGGTGCCCCCAAAAAGTGGTGCAAAGCCAGGGAAATGGGTTCTGACTCGGCTAGCTTGGTGGCCGACCAGCCACTCCACCCAGCAAAAAGCTGGGCGATCAGTTTTGGACAGCTCGCTTTTTAGCGGGTCAAGCGGGGGTTCCATTTCAACCTTTGAAAGAACAAAAGCACTTTAGGGAATCAGAAAACGGACATCCCAGTTAGGTCAAACCCACAAGTTATCAACTTTCAGGGGGATCTGAAAACAGGTTTCCATTCAACCCACGAGTTACAACAACAATTAGGTCATTCCACTCGCAGGACTTGAAACAGCTTTTTAGTTAAAGCAACAACACTTGATGGATCCATTCAACCCACCAGTCAAAACAACAATTCGGGGATGGGAAAGCCATTCCACCCGCGGGTTGAAACCACAACAATCATCAGAAAACGGTCATTCCACCATCTGAAAACAGGTGCCCATTCAACCCACCAGGCTGTGGCTCAACAAACCGGTACCCAAACTGGCTTGCCCTGGTAAGTGGACACATGGACCAAAATTCCTGCGGTTTGCCCCTCCCGTTTAATTTTGATTGCCACACCCAGTCAACACATCCGCAAGGCGGTCAGAAACCGATCCTTCCACCCCTCCCAGTTGGGTTTTCTGAGGCTCCATCGCCTGTGGAGTGCCCTTCTTCGGTGACGACCCCCGGCCCGGGCTGCCCAAGCTCTGCAGCTGCCTGCGTGGACCCGCCTGGCCTGAGCCTCAGATCGCTTTTTTTATTATTTTATATTTTTTCTGTCGGAGTTTTCAGATCGAGTTTTTTGTTCAAGGAGTTTTCAGATCGAATACATTTTTGGACGACGTTTTTTTTGGTCGGACCCGGACCAAAAGCGACCCGCAAACTAGCGGCAAATCGGCGACTGTGCGAAAATAATGATGGGGTGAACTCTTCCCCCCGTTTTTGGGCTGATTGCCGGAACATGATGGGTGAAGTCCCTGTTGTGCGGGTGATGTTATGTTTTGTTTGGGGGGGGAGTTCCTCACAATATCACAATGATGGGTTGAATTCCGTTTTGCATGGGCTTTGCCTATTATGATGGGGTGAATTGTCCTGTTTTATTGGTTATTGACCCAACATTATGGGTTGACTGTTCCTTTCTACGGATGGTTGCCCCAAAATAATAGGGTTGATTCCCTCTTGCATGAGTTGCGGCTGAAGCACTATGACGTGAATTTTCATTTTGTATCAGTGATTGCCCCACAATGATGGCGTGAGTTCCCTTTGTTATGTGTCATTGCCCTGAAATGGATTGTGTTTGTTTACAAGTAATTGTTGGAATGTGATGGGAATTCCCCATTTGTATGGTGATTGCCCCAACATGCTTGGTGCTCTGTGTTCATTGTTTATGGGTGATTGGCAACCAACCAAGGAGTGAGTGCCCTTTGTTTTTGGGTGATTGCGTGAAAATGATGGGATGATTTCCCAGTGCCTTTTTTTTCACAACACATTGTGGGGATGAATTCCATGTTTTATGGGTCGTGAACTTGTTTAATTGTGGACAGTTGAGGTCGCCCAGGCCCGACTTTTGAGGTTTCCTCCAAAAATATGTCAGGGTTGACTAAAGTTGGAACAACATCAGATGTTACTTGCTGTGTGCCAGGGAATCAATAGGGAGTAGCCTGAAGCGTGTGATGACCCCAGCATTGGATGAAAGTAGATGTCAAGAACCTCAATGTAAGCACTTAAGAGCTGATTATTCCCTATTATTTTCTTCCTGTGATTTGAATAGTCCTTTATGCTTTTCTTAAGCCCCCTCAGAACATCACTTGGTTTGAGGGTTAATTTGAGGAATTGTGATCAGGGTGGAAGTAGATGCCAGGTTTCCCTTTATCTCTCGTGAAGAGCGGGGTCGAACCTAAGAGGGATGTTGTGCCATCTACTTTCAGTTTTCTGGCGAGCTCACGGCTTCGGTGACACGAGCTCAGCAGTAGGTCCTTGGGGGACGACGTTAGGACCTTTTGGGGCAAAGGGACGTGTCAGTGATTGAAAACAAGGAAGGGTTCCGCAAAGGGAATCGGTCAAACGCCAACGCTGATTGGGTCAACTCCCCGCTCCCCCGCAAAAAGCAAAAACATCTTGCGCCAACCCCCCCCCCCCCTACCAAAACAAGAACAATCATCTTGGCTCAACCCCCCCCACCCCCCAAAAAGGCATCAAACAAATGCATAGGACCCCAGCCAAGCAGCGAGGCCCAAAGGTCGAATAACTCGTGTCAAACGGAGTCCTGGCAAAGGCGCCTTCGAATGTCTTGTCAGAAAACCCAGGGATACATATTTCGGCCAGTCAAAGCAATCACCCGTTGCGGTGCCCCCTTGAAAAAAGCAAGCGGTTTTTGGCCGCGTTTTTTTTGAGGAGCCTTCTCTGTGTCAGTATATTCGGTCCTGAGAAGCTGGAGGCGGGAGTCCTTTGGGCGGTGAGTCATGGAGTCTCCATGAAGCTTACAAGCAGGGTGGATTTTCCTCATTAAAATCGCGGGTCCTTGGCCCCAAGGGCCGCCATGCAGTTTGGGAAGCCCCTTGGGAAGTTTTTTCAAAAGCACCCAATTTTATGAGGCTCATGCCACCAATTTCGGGGGAGAGCTCCATGAGAAGGGCTGGAGGTGGTTTGCACCTTGCATCCTTTCGGGTGCCCAGACCCAGGCCCGAAGCCCTGGTGGACGGTCTCAATGAGACCATCTCCAGGCCTGCCGTACCTCGCGAGGGACCGTTTCTCAAAATGGCATGCGGAACTTGCTTTGGTTGGAGCTCCTGGACTTGAGGCACTCACTTATTGTTTTTCAGGTTTGCTAGATATGAGACAGAATCTGTCCGTTTCGGTCCCTGGTGGCCCAAGATCTCTTCCAAAGTCTTACTTCTGTGTTGTTTTTTTGTAGACTTGAAAAGCATACAAAACAGCGGCGGAGACGTTTGCCAAACACCCCTCGAAGCAACTAGTAAGTGTTGTATTTCCTAGTTTCAGGTTCTGCCATTTGCTTAAGAATATGTTTTGTTCCTTAGTTTTAAAGGGAATCGATCACTACTAGAAATATGTGTTTTTTTCTTTCCAGGGGGCGAAGATGCAAATGGAAGGGTTGACTGGAGTCACAGGGCCGTGCAGCCAACCCACAGGTGAGCGAGATGCGTGTTTCTGTCCGACTTCCGGGGCCTTTTCCTTCCCCTAGGTGAATGACATGGTTTTCCTAGTTCCCGGTGAACTGCATGGGTTTCGCGTGTTCATGGTTTCCCTTGCCCAACAAGGGTTGCTCCCTCCCTGATTAGGTCACATGTTGGCCTCTCAAATAGGAATCAGTCCCCTAAAGTGACTGGTTTCCTTTTGCTTCCTCCTGATCAACCAAAAGGGGGCCGAACTCGATTTGTGAAAGGTAACTTTGGCGGCCACGTCCAAAATAAGCCGACCGTTTTGCTAGAGGATCTCCCCCCACATATATGCAACGACGCAGTGCTCATTTGGTTCGATGGGCAGGGAGGGAATGACCCCGAACTGAAGCATCCAATTGGTTTCCTTTAGAATGACTCGATTCCCCGCACCATCCTGTACGTTGGATTCATCCACAGTTGATATTGCAGTGATGAAACCCACCAAAGCTAGAAGCCAACCTCACCCCCGCCAAGCAAGCAAAATAGCCAGCAAGTTGATACACAGAAACCCACCACGACGTGAGGGTAACAAGATAGATTCACCGCTTCAGGTTGCGCCAATCTACTTTCATCCAACAGCAAGGAGTTGTGCCGCACAAAACTGCAAAGCGTCCGCCTTTTCGACGCAAAAACAAGTTGGATGTTGAACAGAATGAGAAAGGAATGAACTCCTTGTGGGCATGTGTCATGGGGTAAGCTCGTTTACCTCAAACCACCCTTGCGAAAGTCCACTTGTTTCCCACTTGATTTAGTTGCAAATTTCGCCCCAGCATGCGGAGGAAGGACTTCAGCTTGAATGAATGTCTTCAGCCATCGCTTCTGGGTGCGACCGCCGGACATGCCCGGTTGGATCACCTGCCGCACAGCTGCTACGACCCGCGAACGGCCCTCCTCGCAGAAGCGTCCTGCGTCTGCCAATCTGAAAGCACAAAATAAGTCGAGAAAAGAAAACAACAACAAATCAACAATCTCCCAGACAAAAGGTGTTGGGAATGATCAACACATTTCCCTCAGGACGTTGTTCTTTGTATGGTTGTTCTTGGGCAATCGGGAGGCCTGTTTATGCATGGTGTGACCAACACATTTGCCTCAGGACTTGTTTGTGTCTTCTTTGAATTGTTGGTTTGTTTGCAGATGGGAGGCCTTGAGGCTTCTTTTTGCCTTTGCAAATATGAGGACGACGTTCTCTTCAAGTTCATCAAAATATCGCTTGTGGGAATCCCCACAAACAACACCACTCGGAGCCTTGCTGTTTGTTGTTCGAAGGTAGTTATACCATTAAATAACTGTCCTCACTGGTTAAAGGTGGAGTCACCAGAAAACACGAGTATAGGTTGTGGCTTCTGTTTTGTTGGCGGTTTCAGGGGTACCTTCCCCATTCTTTCCAGGGATCCTTCTTTCTAGAAAACCTCCGGAAACCCAGGGAAAACTGCCATTTTTTGAAAACAACGATGGTTCAAAAAAAAGGAAAAGGAATCAACCCCTAGAACTTTGGAGGTTAAAAACTGTTTTAGTTGCAAACAAATCGGATTTTGTTTTGCCGTTCTTGAAGTGAGATGGGATTTCCCTAGATGGCCATGGGTCAAAATCCCGTGCCCCGGTGAACATCCCAATCCCCACTAAAATTTAGTCTAAAATGGGTGGTGCACCGAAAACCCCGAAAATGTTATCCCAAAACAATTTGACAACCACAGCCAGATGAGTAGCTGCAGGGTCCAGGTAGAAACCGGTGGGCACGCGTAGGAAGCTGCTGCCGCGGGTGGAGGCAGGTCCTCCCGACGCCTCCTGCAGCGCAGAGGCGCGGCTTTGCACGGCGAAAGACAGCTCTTACGGTAACTCCACCGGCAACCTTCACATTTTGGGGTCGCCTGTGTGTTTGTGTTGTTTGTCTGGTTGGTTGTTTGTTTGTTTCTTTTGTTTTGTTTTGTTTGTTTGTTTGTTTGTTTGTTTGTTGTTCTTGCGTTTTTTTTTGGGGGGGGAGGTGGCAAGGGACTGTCCAACTAGATGTTGTGCGCTGTTCTGTTTTGGCGTGTTTGTGGTTTCGCAAAACAACAATCCATGAAATGGTTGTTTCGGCTTGGTTGCCCTCGAGCAACATCAGCGCTGGGTTCCCCTTTTTTTTTGAAGCGGCCAACTGTGCGAAAGACTGGATGTTGCTTTTAGGGTGCGTGTCACAATTTGGGCCGCCCTAAAAAGTGTGGTTTTCGTTCAAGTTTGCCTTTGGGCCAATCTCCAAAAGGGAGGCTGGTCCATTTTGTTTGGGCGGTTCTAACTTGATGTCCTGTAAAAGTGGACGTCAAGAAGCGCACCCTTTGAATGTGACGCTTCCTGAAGTGACCCCAGTTGATTTTACGTTAGGTGTCACAGAAATCACGGATGCAACAGAAGCACGTGCATAATGCGACTTTTGTTTCCGAATCGCCACGAAATGAGAACCACAAAGCTGATCCTGGTTGCTAATCATGTGACACGCTCGTTTGCGCATATGTTTTTAAGGGTACCTTTTTTGGACTGAACAAAAATAGTGAAAAGGACACCAAATTTGGGGGATCTTGAGGCACCGTCTGGGTCGACTTAAAGAGGTCAAATGGAGCTCTTAGGGCCTTGGGTTGCAACCCCCTTGGACCCTAACACTTGTGGTCTTCAGAGTCGTGGTCATCAAATGATGCAGCTTCCTTTGGCATCCCTCACTGTCTTATTGGTAATAATCTGCCGACATGGGGTGCTCTCTTTATGTGGGTCCATGAAAAGTACATGACTTCTTGTCCTCTGAGTTGGACTCTTACTTGGCTAGGTCCCCCAGTAGTGCCCTTTGACCAACTTTTTTTGGGGAGGTTTCCCCTACTAAAATAGACTACAGAAAAAGGGGTGCCCTTGTTCTAACCTCTCTACTGGAGGACCTAGTTGGGGTTGCTCTGTTCCGTTCCTAAAAGACTCTTAGGGACTTGTCACGCATCCCCGCGCCACTCTGTCGTGATGGCGGCGAAAGGACGATGGCAGCTGGACGCCTTGCTCTGTTCTCTCCAGCCGCTACGATGCCAGCTTCGTGCCGGATAGGACGACACTGGAACCTTTGGTCGGACATGCGTGGTGGGAAATGGGTGTGGTGTTTTTGTTCACGGTGCCTAAAGTTTCAAGCTTGATGTAAAGGGACATCGAAAGGAACTTCAAGCTGTTGAGTGTCCCCCTAGTTTGAGAGATACCCCTTTCAGCTACAGGACGGGAGAACCTTCTTGGACCCAGTTGTTCGCTGGATTTCACCCTCTGAATCCGTTTTTTTGTTTTGTGGGTCCGGGTCCCGTCTAAACATGGTCAACCCCAAAGGAGCGTTTCCTTTGTTTGCCACGGTCAAGGGGCACTGGGGCCCTCACTCCCTTGCCGATCAACATGGAACACAAACGCTGGATCCACATTTGTTTGATTTTGTGTATGTTCATTTGCAGGAGAGAAATGTGAACACTTGGAGGGCTTGTCAAACAAAACACTTGTGAGGGTATGAACCCTTTCAAACCATTGGCTAGGGGTTTTACAGAGGCCAGTTTTAGTTTTGTTGAGGATGTCGCTTCAATGACCCAGGACGGGTCCTGGGATGTTTTTTTCCTGTATAGCTTATAAGCACTCCAAGTAACCTACAGTTTTACGTGTCGTCCACTTTCGGTGTGAGAGGACATTCGAAGGGTTCCCATGTTCTGGGGAAAGCAGTAATGCCATATCCATACTGGGACTTGGTGTAGTTTTAGTTATCACGGTTGCAACCTAAGTGCTGGAGTCGCTTCAGGGATCATTCGCAAAGGGCTCTGGCGAACTCACACGGGTCTTGATTTTGCGACCCGACATGTTTCAGTTCAGCGCGATTGATGACTAATCACACGTGGGCACATTGCCAACGTAAGACGGTGCTGTGGCTCTCTCCAAGAATATGATTTTCTTTGGCGTCCCCAATCAAAGTGGGATTGGGAATGTCTCAAACTAGGGCCGCCTAGACAATTGTGACTGTTCCTTTCGGTTTCCCTTTGCATGAACCTGCAAAGGGTACCCTCAACGAAGGACACTCCCACTTGGATGCAACAAACCACACTGGAATGGTGACCTTCTTTGCCGTTTGGGGTCACGTGGCAATCAACCAAGCAACAACATTGTGGTAATTTGGAACCTCCACGAGTTGAGGTATGCGGAAGCAACAACTACCCCCGACCCCAGCTGGGTGAATTTGGGACTTGTTTGTGGCATACATCGATTAAGTTACTCGGGCGAGAAACAAACAGAAAAAAAACAACTATGAATAAGTAGAATGCGGTTGCGGGCGTGATTCAAGCCAAAGAAGTTGTGGGTACGCTGGGCAAGGCTGCCAACGCGCTCATATTTTGTGTAGTGAACGCGCGCGTGTGTTGTGTGTGTTTGTGCGTGTGTATTGTGTGTGTGTGTGTATTTAGCCCTATGGCATCAGGGCGCTTGGTTGAACTGCGCTGTGCTGAAAAGTTTCCCTTTCGTATTTGCGCCGTGCTTTGGCCACATGACCTCTGTCGAATGTGACATCGGCGCTTGCCCACGGCGATGGTTTTTGACTATCAAAATGCTCGAATTTCTGCATAGGGCCACGCGTGCGGGGTTTTTGCTTGCTTGCTGGTCCGCTTTTGGGAGCTAAGGGAAGCCGCACTGGCTGACAATATTTTCACTGCTGAACATGTTGTCAGCCTTGTTCCCTTTCCGGAGCGGGGTTGTGAGAAACGAAAGGGATGTGCTACGGTCCCCCGGTTTCCCGGTTAGATTGGGATTCGGAAGATGGCCGCCCAGCTTTGGGTTTGAGCTGTTCCCTATACCCAACATGGGTGAACGAACTTCCCTTGAGAAACCGAGAGAATTGGGCAATGTTTCAAAGACACATCCCAGCCATATCCTGGATCCTGGAGAAACCACTGTGATAGAAGGCAATCCTTTGCAAAGGGTGGTTTTTGGTTTTCCTGATTACCTACAAAACCAGGGAAATGGAACATTTGAGCCTAGCTGTCCGCGGCCAACGGCTGCCAATCTTCTCAGCCAGCCTTGATCGCTGCATCTTTTACCAGATCACATCCTTCTTCTGCCACCATTACCAATTCACAAACTGGGAGCAACTGTTCAAGATGCCCCCGAAAATCCAGAACCCTCCAAGACAACCAGCCAAGTCAGCCCTCCAAGGTGGCCCTCAAAACCAAGAGCTCGCTCGCCTTCCAGGATACTGCCGCGATTGCCGGTGGACGAGCAGCGGGATATGGCCACGTGGACGGAGAAGAACCCACGGGGCGAACAAGACTGGGGTTTGTTCCAAGTGTGTTTGTCACGTTTTAAGGTGGGCTAGATATGGGGGTGCCTTTTGTTGGGGGGACTCCCCAAAATTGTGGATGTCCATTTGGTTTCCCTTTATATACACACGACACAAAAAGGGTGCCGTCAAAAACAGACATCCCGCAAATTTGGAGCAAAATTAGTTAGACAGACATAGCTTTTGGGAATCCTCTAGCAAAGCAGAGGGGATTCCTATCCAAAACTCTTTTTGGGGGTGCATATATTAGTGTTCAGGGGTGTTGTGATTTGCCCGCCTCAATGGGACTGCCGGGTATGGCCATAAATGGGATCTTTGGGGCTGTCAAGATACGGAACACAACATGTCGCATCAGGGAAGTAAATGCGGGCAAACAACCGTCGACGACCCCAAGACAGCCAACGCCAGTGAGCAGCTCTTTGATGCAGAGCCGTGGTCCACGTCCCATCAAGGGGGGGGCATGGCGGACACGCATGAAATTGCCACGGTTTAGTCAAAATGTTGTATGACCAATTTGAGAGGGACATGGACATGGAGGACACACAAAATGTGAGCCACAAAAGCCAAGACTCAGCGATTTCCACACGTCCGGGGCAACAAGCATATGTTTGCTTACCTTTGCGGCAGTCACATCCCAAGATTCCCCCTTTCGGATGGTTGAAGCGTCACTTATTGTCACGTCGTTAAGGACGTGTCCTTTGGGCGCTTAGTTTTCATTTTGCACGAAGTGAACCCTGCCGTGAACCCTGTTTCAGTTGGTTGTGTTTGTGTTCTGTGCCGCCTTGTGAGGATTGCACGGATTATTGTATTTTTATGTCCGACCAACTGGCAAACCCTTGGTCAAGGCGCCTCATTTCTCCCACAGCTCTCGCGGGGATCTAAATCATTAGGATGGAGTTGAGCAACGAGTCCTTTAGGAAATGTTTGAAGAGGCTCGGCCAAGAAGTAGGCAACCCCCAAAATGGTGGGGTTTTGTTTTGGTTTCCCCTTCAAACTAGAAGAGTTTTCCAGAAAAGCAGTCACACCCATACTGTGGATGGACGAAATCCATTTCGCACCACTTTGAAACCATGCGAAACCATTGTTTGTTGGTATTTACAGGGGAACCATCAGAAATCAGGGTTTCTTGTGTGGTGCTTAAGAGGATTTCTCCCATTGATACAGTATCATGTCCATGGTCCACTTGGGGTTCACAAGAGAGGCCCAGCGGAGTTTCTCATGGGCCAAGGTCGCTTCGTTGATCGCCTTGTCCCGATCTTTGACGGCTCGATTTCTTGTGCCAGGGACCCTTACCAGCCCCAAAGATCACAAGGAGAGGGTGCGGAGCAGGAAGCCAAAATGAGGCCAAACTGGTTGGGATGAGTTAGATTCGTCCTCAACGGTTGGAGTTTCGCGGGATGTATGACATCAGGGTTTGTCTCAAAATCGGTGAACCCTCCAAACAGTTCAAGGCAACCAACCTCAAAGAACAAATTGCCCATATTTTATTTACACCCAACCCCAAGCACCAAAAAGGCCCAACCCACAAATTGCATGCGTCCAAGCCAAGCCCAAGCAGGGTCTCGAATTCCCCCAGGAGTTTTCCAGAAAATCCCCACTCGCTTTTCGTTCCCCGAGCTTTCAGCGGGGCGAGTGGCTCGCTCAATACCGCAGGCCCTGCGGAAGCTGGATCTTTGCCACCGGCTCGTGGGACCTGACCAGGCGATCGGCGATCGACTGACAGTCCGGATCGAGCCGGGCAGGTCTTCAGTGCCCGAAACAGAAATATATATATATATATAGAAGTATGTGTTTTTTCAATCTGTTTAGAAGCCTTTTCAAAATCTATCCAAAATTCCAAATCACTTTGAAACCGCTTTGTGACAAAAAACATGACATGAATATGTCTTGTGTTTTCCCTTCTTGGTTTTAACTTGTATGTTTGTGTAGTTTCTCGTGTTGGCTTTAAAGGGAATCGATTTCACTTCTGGAAATTGGTTTCTTTATTTTTTCTAGGGGGCCAACAAAAGCAAACGGACGTGGTCCCATCCGGATCTTGGGAGTGAACACGAGGTACCCAAAACGGGGACCCGGGAATGGCGATACCCTTCCACTGGGAGACTTAAACGGACCGGGTCCCTACGGGGAATCCTTGCCATAGGGGACTCGTTTGTTTTTTTTGGTGTGCCATGTTCCGCGGTGCTCACTGTGAAGCAAGCCAGTTAAAGCGAGTTTCCGTTGGGGGTGATGCTTTTGGGGGAGGAATTGTTCAGTGGGAACCTGTTTTAGCACGGAGAGGAGGTTCGCTTCCCCCCAATGTCCGAACTTTTGGCTTTTGGGAAGGTCACGCTTGAAGCTGTCTGGCCCCTATCCAAGGAATTGGAGTCCAACACCAGGCTTTCCACCCACCCGTGGAAACTGACGTTCGGGCGGTCCTGGAATCCTTGTAAAGGGACCGGGTCCCTGTCCGTTTCCACGTTAATTGGAAGGAAGGAATGTCATTCTAAGAACCAGGCTGTGGAATGATACGGAGAATCGTCAGGCAGTGAAATTGGCAGAACACAGAGCACGCGACCTACTAAACACCTGCTAGAGCTGACGACAAAAAAATGTTGTGTGGGAAAAGCAGCATCAATTTGTGGGGACCTAAATGATTTGGGGCGCTGTGCCCAAACTTGTGGAAAATAACCACATTGGGCACAGGCCGGGAAGCAAACTAGAATGATGTGTTTGTTCCCCCAGCTTCCAAACATTATGCAGATACTTGTACCGAAAGCAACGCACATTAAATCTCAAATGTTGGGATCCATTTTTGTTGGGATCCATTTTTATTGGGATCCATTTTGGCCCGGCGATGATTCAGTGCTCTGAGCCTTTAAAGGATTTGTGAAACACGGCCAGCTCTTGGATAGTCCATCTCAAAGTTGCCACAAGCTTTGAAATCCTTCCGGCTTGGGCAGGTGAGGTATCATGGCTTTCTTAAGCATGATCTCATGAACCACTTTCTGTGACACCTAACGTTTTTGCCCACTAACTTTTCTCAAAGGGGCTTCTCCGTGTTTCACGAGGAACCAACATTGGACTCTCGAAACCCGGGTGGTCTTCCCTTTCACCATTTGTCGCACGCACGCACGCACGCACGCACGCACGCACGCACGCACGCGCGCGCGCGCGCACGCCCGCACGCACGCACGCACGCACGCACGCGCACGCGCACCACACACACACACACACACCCACACCCACACCCACACCCACACCCACACCCACACCCACACCCACACCCACACACCCACACCCACACGCACACCCACACCCACACCCACACCCACACCCACCACACCCACACGCACACGCGCACGCGCACGCCGCGCACGCGCACGCGCACGCGCACGCGCAACGCGCACGCACACGCACACGCACACGCACACGCACACGCACACGCACACCGCCTCAGCTTCCGAAGTTGACCCCTCCGTCTTCCGGTCTTGTGGGTCTTCCGGCGCCCAACCCGCGACGCGGCTGGGGATCCGAGGCGTTGCGGATCCTGGGGGTGTGGCCTACGAACATTCAGATGGGGGTGGTGCCCATCAAGGCCAGAGATCCAGAGACCAACACCTTCTGTTTCCGAGTGTTTTTGTTTTTGTCGCTTTTTTTTGTTTTTGGTGTGTGTGTGTGTTTTGTGTTTTCGTTGTTTGTTGTGTGTTTCTGTTGCCTTATTTGTTTTGTGTGTCTTTGTTGCCTTTATTTGTTTTGTGGTTTATTTGTTGTTGTTGTTTTTTGTTGTGTGTGTGTGTGTGTTTTCTCGTTGTTTTCTTACGGAGGATGTGCCACCCCCTGCAAAACAAGGGCATGCCATGGAAAAGCGAGCTTTGTTCAATTAAATTTTGAGGTGCGTCGTTTTTGACACCCTTTGCGGGATTTTCAAGGGAAACCTTGAAGAGAGCAGCAATTTTGGGTTTCGCCCATTTGGAGACACATTCATTCTTGAACTGCCCTCCCAAACAAGGAAGTGCACAGCTCCCTATTGGAAGTTGGACAGGGTTCCCGCGCTCTTCCTTGTTGATGATGGAATGCGCTCTCCAACCATCCTGAATTTGGATGTTTTGGGTCTTCCCCAAAGGTGTGGCAAAGGTCACTGTTTCGATTTGGAGCCCTGACTGATCCACCCAGTGTCAGGTTTTGCTCTACGGGCTACCCTCTTTCCAACGATCATGCAGTCATGGATGAGGATTTTCTTTTGGAGATGCCCTGAAAGTCAAGCTGGTCATCTTCCAGAACCCTGCATTTGGTGTGCTTAGACCCTGGAAGCTACAGAAAATGCACAGAATGTCTTGGCCACGAAGGCTGTTTGAGAGACGACTAGGCCTACCATGCTCGCACTGTTTTCCTTGAACCAACTCCCCTTCGCCTGCGGTGTTAGTTGCCAGGCCAGACTTAAACTTCAGAAACACACGCACATCCACTTGGCCATAGATTTGTCCAAGGTCAAACGCACCCTCAGCCATGACCCCTATCCGTGTGGCCCCGAAAAGCTTCTACCCTCGAATCGGTGCTGATCGAACAAGTTGGACTGTCCCGTGGGTGTTGTTTGGTGCCTTCTAAAACCATACTGAACCGGTCAACATGGGTCAAACTACCCTGAAAAATTGGACACATCGCCTAATAAAAACATAAGTTGGTGCCAATTTGCAAGGGTTGAGGGTCAAAGTACATCTTTAGGTACCAGGGGCAAGGGACCCTTAGGGTGGGTGTCCAATCGGATGTTGAATGAATCCCCCCCCCCGAACGAGCAGGACGTGGATCAGCCTTGGAAAAACGCTTTGTGAAGCCAAAAGGTCTAAGCTGCGATTCGATCACACCAAAGACCAGCCAAGGTAGAAGGTTATAAGGAGATGTGCAACCAACCCCTTTTTCGTCGGGCAAGTAGGTTATAACCATGGTGAGATCAATCAACCCGCTGTCCCACTGATGGTAAAGAAGGGAAGCCAAAGGGAAACCAGTCACTTTTGGGGGTTCCTTATGTTAAAACTTACCCAAGTGTCACAAGGATCCTATGTTTTTTGCGATTGTAATCGCCACTTTCTCATCAACGGGTCAAGAGGAATGGCACTGAATGCTGTTTGACCCACTACAGTCCCGCCTTTTATGATAGCAACAAGTCTAACTCCACAATTCATTTTCCATCTTTGGGGTGTGTTGCCAAGGGAAACTGCTATACACGCCTTTGGTGGATTTGGCGCAGCTTTCACATATCTCCGCACCACTCAACCGCAATTTGGCCGAGGCGTCTTCTGCGCCGCTGTGTGCGGTGGCCGCGCCCTCTCGGTTTTTGGGGACGGAAGGAGGGCATCAGGTACTCCTTAATCTGCCTATTCTATGGCGAGCTGGGGGTATAACGAAAGCCATGACAAGGGTCCTTCACTTGGGGATCCCTCAACTCAGCTTTTGAAATTATAGCAACATGTGCAGCTTACTTGTCCAGTTGCTGAAGCGTAAGATGTCTTGTGTTGCCCTGTTGGTTGTTGGAGTGAACCTATCATTTCTGAACACAAATGTGTCTTTGCCAGGGGACTTGATCAAATGGACATAATTTGTGTTTTGGATTGGTTGGGCTTTGGGTTTTGAACCCCCTCCTGGTTGAATGGGGGTAATGGGGAACCACTCGGAACACCAAATCCAAACCACAAGTCAGAGGTACGGTAGCTCCTCTTTCGCTGGTGTTTAGTTGGAGGGAGGCAGGTTTACTCTACCACTTCCTCTTGTGGTCTTTGACATCTTTAAAACTTGCTGGTTCTCAGCAGGAAACGAGGGAACGACCCCTATAAACCATTCTTGTGGTTTCCTTCAGAGCATCCCTATAGTCTCATTCCCAAACCCCTGTAGATTGCCTACTGGCCAGCAAGAAAACTTGGTTTCCTTTCGGGTGGGTGGTCATTCGCCCGTAAATTAAACTAGACAACTGCACAATTTCATTCGAAACCCGAAATGTCACATTCCTTGGGGTCATTTGCCGAAATTGCTGGGTTTTTAAAGGTCGCCCGTCACATTCCTTGGGGTCATTTGTGAATAGCACAAGTGTACCGCGGATCTTCAGTCGTGGAACCAGATAAGACTTGACTTTGTCTTAGACTAGGGGAACCTGCATGTTGTTTTGTTCAGTTGTTCCTCTCAGTTTCCCTCAACCGACCCAAAGAGGCTTAGCCTCAAAAAGGCCAGCCCTCCATTGAGGTTATCACTAGGGCATTCAAAAAAATTAAGCTTCCCCAAGGCTTGCCTTTTTTTGGTAGAAGTCTATTTGTTTTAAGGGCGTGGGAGGCCCACCCCAAACCTCCCCTGCCCTGATTTCCCCATGTCGTTTCCTCCAAAACGCGCGCGGGTTTGACAGTTTAATATACTCGAGGACCTCAAAGAAGTGTGGTGCATCTGTGGCTTCCATTTGTTTGAGAATATGTTTTCTCCTGTTAGTCTTAAAGGGGATCTATCATTGCGGTGCATTTTTCCAGTGGGCTCAAGCAGTATGGACGTTGGTGAAAATATACTACCCCAACCCAAATGAGGGAAGACCCCTTTCTTGTCGAATGTGACCTTGTAACTTGTAAGCGCATTCGGGGGACTTGGTTCAGATTTCCAAGTGGACCCCCTTGCCGGACAAAATCAACAGACATAGATAGATACTTCCGCCTGGGGAAGTGCCCTCGACGCGTGTTCTTCTTAAACTCGGGGCACCAACCTACATATTACTTGTATATGTTGTCTAAGTATCTTCACCTATTTTTGTTTACCTCTTCATCTGTGTATATATATATATACATATTTATACACCTATACATACCTATGTCTCTATATTAATATACATATATGTGTATATATATATGTATCTAAGTATATACACCTATGCACATATATACATATATATACATGCATTCTTATATACACCTTTTCACATACATATTATGCATATGTATATGTATAAACATATTTTCTGGTTGTATACCCTCCCTCCATTGCCATGGCACCTGAGGGTCCCTTCACGATTCCCAGCTATTTAGGTGCCTTCTGACAGTCTCGTGCTCGAGCACCGTGGAACCCAAGTCACTCACTTCCTGAGTCACTTCTGGGGATCTGGGGAAGGGTTAAGAGTCTAAGACCATTGAAGTGGCAATAGATTAAATAAAAAAAACAGCTGTTTTTTGGAGGTAAGGGGATTGGGTTCCATTGGGATTCGGAGATGCTTTGACTCAAAGAGCTGGTTTTAAGGTAAATTATGGTCATCTCAAGGTTTCCCATCGGTGAAGGCTTTTATACCCTCGAATGGCCATCGACTCAAACCTGACGTCACCCGGAACTTTGCTTGACAGGCTTTCAGTCGACCTTCCTCGCCTCGTGGACTTTGGACACCTTTGTCAATGAACCCGTCGATACTTTGACCCCAACCCCTGAAAAAATCCACAGGATGTTTGGACCCTGTGCCTAAGATTTCCCTGCTGCCGCCTTGGACAGGGGCCCTTGCACCATTTCCATTCGTGCCGTGCTTGGAGTGCAACGCCCGGACCAAGGTCTACAGCCCCTCACGGGGCGCTTTTTGGGACAACCGCGCCGCCATCTTCTGCCCCACGGAGCCCCCCAAGTGCCTCGAGGCATCGCATGCGAAGCGCTTTGCATTCGCAATCCGTACCAATGCTGAGGGGATTGCCCAAATGACCGGAGGGTCCTAGAGATGTCTAGGTCCGAGAAGTAACACGACACGTTCGTATGGAATGGTGCTGCAGTTATGTGCGACTTGGGCTCCAGATAAACAATATAAGGACCCTGCAAACAGGAGCTTCCTTTCAACGTTGTGGATGACAGGGCCCTAGGGATTGAATTCAAGCTCCAAACAGAAGCTGATAGCTTAATTAACATGTGTGGATTCTCCCTGTGTAGGTTGCTTGATGTCTTCCCATTTAACGCAATGTGAAGGAGGTCCCTACCAGAGTTGAACCGGCTTTGAGTGGGGTCTTTGGAGCGGATTTGTGAAACCGGTTTCCAGGGGTCATTTGACCGGTTTTAAGGGGAATTTGACTCACCTATCCAGAGCAGGAGGTGCCGAAAACATTGTCACCGCGCTGGTGCAGGTCAAGTCGGCTCAGAGCATCTACCAATGGCGCACTCTCATGCGTACGGCCATACCATCATTGAGGTGCTTTTTGTTGTTGAAAAGGTGTGTGCTGCGAGCTGGCTGAACCATCCAACTCAAGGTTTTCCTGTGGGGGATCCCAAACAGGTCCTTCTTGCTGAGAGCCGGCAACCTATTTTGCGCGAGGTCCCCTACCTTTCCGTTGAGAGTGGTCAAATGGTAGCTTTTGGTGACACACGGCCGCTGAGAAGAGGAGGTACGTAGCTACGTCCGAGAAGGACCACCCAAGTCGAAAAGGCGACGCCGAGATAAACCGGACAGTTTGTTGGGGTCCATGACAATCCTTTGGGCGTGACTCCCAAGATGGTGGTTTTTGGGTTTCCCTTTGAGCCAGCCCCCAAAAGGGTTACAATGGGGTGAAAGTAGATGATGGCACAACGATTCATGGTTTAATCATCCCCTTACCGACAGAAAGGTAATTTCACCCTGGCGTAGCCTCAAAGAGCACCACCCTGTTGCACTGAAGCCGCGATTCCTTTTCAGGGCAGCTGCGAGTGCGCAGACAGCTCCTTGCGACCGGCGCCCAAGCGATGAGCGCGCTTCGTTTCCATTTACCAGGGTTCCATTTTGGGTACCTATTTGACTCACAAGCGTGCTTCGAACTCAAAAGCCATTGGAATTTCTCCTTTTCGGGAAGCTGTTTGGCATGGAGTCAATAAGTTAGTGTTGACCCAGGAAAAATAAACCCGTCCTATTGGGGCGTGTTCCCCCGAATGTGATGAATCCCCCAAAAACACCCCCTGTCAATAGGAGGATAAGGGGGGACAATCCATTCGGCCCACGCAACAAGACGGCCACTGTTTCACCCAGTTGCAACTAGCTAGTGGATGTCGCAGATGACTCCTAAAGAGCCAAAGGGTACGGGCGGCTCACTGCCCTGAGTTTATGGTGGATCTGCCATGCTTGGGAAGACTATTTTGGTGGCTCTGGCCCATCTTCTCTTGAAGTGAGAAGGATGCCCCTTGTTTCTGCGTCATCCAGTTCCTGAAAAAGTCCCACCTGGCCCTCTCAAATGGAGACGCCGCTTCAAGGCATCGGCGCAGCTTTGCAAACGTTCCTCTCGGTTGCCTTTTGGAACTCCATTCGTTTTGTTGAGGGTTTGACGTTGGCTTTGCCAGTTTCAGGGGGTTAACCTACCACTCGGAGGGGGAATTCGCCAGTTATTCAAGTCCGACCCCGAGATTGTGTCCCTTTAACCTACTCATGGGATGTCAATTTGTGCTGGGTCACAAGTAAAACCAAACGAAGCGAATCGCTCGCGAGTTCGCTTGAGCGCCTGAGGCCGAGTGGACCTTCGGGAGAGGGACGGCACCAAGGAGAGATATTTGTGTTCGCGCCATCCCTTTTGGAGTGCTTCCAGTTGCATTCATGTCAGGTCAGGCTATCGCTGGGCATATTTGTCACTTTTGTCTGGGGGCTTCAGCAGACAGAAGAGTGCGATCAATACTGTGGATGGACAAACTCTTGCCTCAGTTGGTAGTTTTCCCAGCATGCACAGGGTTTCATCCATCCCAACTGGCCCGGGTTTTGTCACAGTAGCAACGACCTTCCAAGAATGATTGGAATTTGATAAACTCCGTTTCAACTCACTTCGCGAAGGGATTGGGCCAACAAGCAGCCAAGCTGCATTGTTTCCCGAAGAATCTGGGGACCTCAAAAGAGCGAATATTCGAGGTGCCATTTCTCCAAGAAACGCAAAATAGATTTCCCCGGCAAGACCCCAAACAGCGGTAAAAAACAACTCGCACATGGTGGAACACGCACGTTCGAGGCGTCAGGATGGGTTTTCGGCTCAAGATCTTCTCACACTATCTCTGGATAGGATCTCCTGGCAGGTCTGTGTAGAAGATCCCCGAAACCTACAAGTTCTCTCTTCATGATTTGTATAGAGAGCATCCTCTGCAAGGTCTCTGGCAAGGAAACCTTTGCAGTCCTGCACGGCCTCTTGAGAGGAACAGTGCAATATATCTGTGAGAGGATCTTGGATCTCTTCATGTCTCTCGACACAATCTTTTCAGAGGACCCTCTACAAGTTCTGTCTGTTCAACATATGTAGGGAGCAGATCTGTTGACAGGATGTGTTGACAAGGTCTGTGTGCAGGATTTCTGGATAGGCTCTCTTGATAGGATCTCTTGGCAAACTTTGCATGCAGGATCCATGAAGGGATCCTACATGCAAGTTCTCTGTCCAAGATCTGTAGTCTTGCAAGGAAATTCTTTGCAGGTCCAGGACAGGACATCCTGAGAGGGTGGACCTGCGCAAGATTTCTCTGCGCAGAATTCATGGCCGACTGAAGACAAATGCCGAAAACTACCAGGGATTCCACAACAAACGAATCTCCAGGTAGCTCTTAGAAACAAGGCTTCACGTCAAACAAGCCCCAAGACTCACCCACCCTAATATATATATATATATATTCGCACGCTTGACAGTCTTATGTCCGCAGAGAAAGAAACGCTTGTGCAGTCACGCAAATCCCAGAGCAGGATTGGGAAGGGCAGAGGAGAGAGTTCACAAAAACCTCGGCGGATTTCTCATTTTCTTTACGGCAAGCACAAAAGAACGACCGTGGCTCATTTGTTTTAAACTCACCTTGTCCGCACTCCGTAACAAAAGCAAGATCCCGTCTCCTGAGCGGAAGGGCAGGTTACCATCCGAAGATTGCTTCAGTGGTCAGCAACAGCTTGCTCTGGGTCCTTTTGGACCGTACCCGGCGGAATGGCTTCGTTTTTTTTGGTTTTGGTTTCCCTTTTAAGCCGCAAGAAAGGGGTACCCTCAAACAAGACTGGGCCTATCTAGGAGGAGAGTGCCCAGGTGTCTAGTTCTAGCAGGCTTCCCGGCATTTCCCATATGTCTTAAAACATCGCCTCTTGGGTCAACTTATATAAATAAAGTGAGTCTGATGTTTGGGTGGCGTGATGTGTTGGCCGGGTGGACAAATTCGAAAACAAGGCGTGTGATTGTACTTGGGGGAGGGAAAGGAGTTCCTTTGGGTCGACCGGATTTTGCTCAGGATGCCGCACCCTGCCGCGGTCCCAGTACGGGCCAGCCGCGAGCCGCATCTCTCGCGCGGCGCGATGTCCGGGCAATTGGTCTTTGTTGGGACCGTCTCCGTCTCCAGAAGCTCCGCCGCTCTTAGTTTTGGAATATACTGGTAGTTCACGTGGGTAGGCTGGTTGGAGAACCATTCCGCTAGATGATGTTTCAAGTTGCACCGAACGTTCACAGCGACGTTTGAGGGTTCCCTGTTGGTCTAAGCCCCAGTCTGCCATAATGAGGAGGTCTCCTCAGCAAGAAAAGCCCTCCTGAATGATTGGCTCGGTCTGTCGGCTTGGATGTTGTATGTGTTTCACATGTCATTGCAACTACCAAAAAGGACAAACATGATATGATTCGGTGAATTTATTCACAGGGTTTTTCCGCAAAGTCATTCCCGCCACAAACGCCCGTGTCGTCATGACCGCCTTCCCCAAGACAAAGGCGCACTCCCATTGCAAGGATCGGCTGGCTTTCGAGTCGTGTGAGTTAAACCTTTGGAAGATCAACGGTCCCAAACAGTTTACCCTTGCATCATCCACCATTCACTGGCAAGGTGTTCTCACGTCTAGGTTACTTTGATGGTTTGCCTTTGGTTCGGCAATGAGAACTGGAAGCTATTGATTCGTGATCATGGACTCAGACCGGCCCTCCGAAGGTCGTTTTCCTATGTAATCCGTTCCCCCTATTAATAAATACGCCCCCCACCCCCAATCATAAAAAAACCTCCCATTTTTGTTGGTTTTGTTTGTTGTTTTCCAACAATGTGAGGGTTCACATAGGATTTGGAGGAAATGGGTTGAATTGTACGGTCCGCGAGTAAGCGGTTTATTCAGGAAATTGTATGTATCATTCTATTTGTTTTTTAGTTTACTGGTTGTTTGTTTGCAGCCAGGGAACCCACCTTGTGGGGAACCCACCTTTTGGGGAAGCAACCTTTTGGGGAACCCACCTTTTGGGGAAACAACCTTTTGGGGAACCCACCTTTTGGGGAAACAACCTTTTGGGGAACCCACTTTTTTTAAAAGTAGGGCTGGAAGCTTGTTAAAAGTGCCCCCTAATAAGGATTCCAAGACTTTAGTAAGGGTTTAGTATTGGCTCAATTAAAAATCAATTGTGCGGAGTGGAAATCTGGTCCCGGGCCCCGGATTTCGATTTTTTATTAATTGGGGTCGTTTATTCATAGGGGGAACGGATTGCCAGAGCCTTCTGGTTGGTTCCGAGAGAACGGCTGGGCGGGCATTATCTTTCCAATCGTGGAAGTGGACAGATAGCAATAGTTTACCTTTGCCTTGCAAAACGCTTTCGTGCCGTTGGAAAGAGACTATATAAGCCGTTGCGCGTTTCACTTCAGGTTCTTTGAGCATGTACTTTGCCCTCCTTTCCCTTGTTGCAGCTTTGGAGCACACCTTCAGGCCATCCACTAAAGTGAGGGAAACTACCCCCCCCTCTCCAACCTTCATGGAAGCTGACAGGAGGGTTTTCGAAGACTACTTTTGTTTGGGGGAACCAAGAGGGTCACTATGAAAACGATTGGGATAATGTTTTCCCCTGGGTGTTTGGTGGGGTTCCCGGCCGCTCTGAGGCTGGACGTGCCTGCCTTCATCGGAGCGCAAGGGTGAGGCAAGACACCGGCAAGCGTCTGTTTGCGCGGGGCATTTCTCAGAGGATGGCTGGGGTCTCTCTTTGATTATACATGTCCAGCTGAGTATGGAACCTCGAAACTGGCACGCTTAGGAAAAATGGAAGAGGATCCGAAGGGATTCAGTGGGAGTCCCTTTCTCCGTATTTCCAGAAAAGAAAAGGAACGTGAAAGGGCACTGATCCTTACGGAGTGTTGCGTAAGGGAATCCAAAGGGAGCCACCCCTAACTCCTAACAAAGGTGTTTCCTACCATCGACTCCGAAAATGCAAATGTGGATTCCTATTTTATGTTTATTTATTTTTTTAGTCGAATAGTGTCAGACACTGTCAGACACCTTGACTTCTCAGAAGCCCAAAGCCACCTGGGGATATTCACAGCCCTTAGAGGGTGCGAGTTGTTGGAGGATACCTCCTGGGCCAATGTGGTCATGACATTCGATTCGATTCTTCTGACTTACCAATAAACGTTATGGTTTCCCCTTGGCTTCAAAGTGGTGCGAAATGGATTTTGTCCACAGTACCACCTTAAGGCTCCCGATGGGTTTTGGGTTCTCCAACAAGCTTGTTTGGAAGGGTTGAGATTCTCCGTTGGAGTATCCGAGTTCTGCATGGGTCGAGAGCCTTGCAAGCATCCCCCCACACTTCCACAGTTTCCCTGAGAAAGGCCCCGCAGAGGGGGCAATCTGCCATCGGCAACCTGTTTGCCCGGCTGGTTGAAACCAAGGGCGAAACGTGTTTGTTCAGATAGCTGCGAAATATGTTGCTTGCTGGCTTCTCACAAAGGTTCCCCTCTTTCTATAAGGGTTAAGGTGAATGGGCAACTGGGGAACCACATGTCGCGGATTACAGCGACAAACCGGGAGGTGCGACCGCAGACTGCATGGTTACTTTTGCACTCAGTTTCTTGATTGGAAAGGGGGTGAGGTTTCGAGGGAGTCCAGGAGATCCTGGATGTTGGGAAGGTTGTTTCCCGTCAAAGGACCGCGCAGGTTAACAGCGGAAGATCACCCCAGGTCAAAAGCACCACGACATGCGCAGGCCCCCTCCATGGATGGCCGATCTGCACTGCCCAGGAGAGCTGGGCCAAACACAAAGAATCGGCATGAATCAGCCCAGCCCAAGCTGAAACACCCGGAAAAACCTTCAATGCCCACCAATCAAGAAACCATACTCTCCCTGCTTGAGTTGATGGACTCTATACTTTTTGGGAAGACCGATTTAGTGGTACACAACAAGTTGGGTTACTTTTTGTTTGGCGAATCCACTCAGGACGTGAGATGAGTACTAAAAAAAATTGCCCATCAAAGGGACTCCAAGCAAAATTCATCACATCCCCCCTTTCAGCTGTGTCCGAGCTTGGTTGGAGCCTGAAGTGAAGGTCCACCTATTCAGCCACTTTAGTCTCACCAGACCTGTAACTCAGCAGTGCAGCAGGTGAGTTAGAAAAGGTCAAGGCAACCAAATCCAGAAGCAACCATAGGAATGTTACCTTCATGGCCCAAACAAGGGGGGGTCCTACCAGGTTTCCTGGAGGGAGATTGTTCGAGAATGCTCATCAAGACATAAGGCTTACAAGCCTACAAGGCTGAAGGTAGTTGAAGCTCAAACCATTTCCGGGGGGGGGGGGGGCGAAGCAAGTTGTGCCGAGTTCTATGCTGACCAAACACCTCTTTCGGGTAGAAAATGGGGTGAGCGTGTCCCCTTCAGCTCCTTGAAAGGGCTTGCCAGCTTGCTTGTTCAATCACAGGTACACTGGCCATGTGGAAACCTTGAGCAATTTCTCTGCCATGTGTTGTTCCATTAGCTCTTTCCTTGGTGGGATCTTTGGACTTTAACTTTCTGGTTGAAACAGTGGATTTTCCCTTGGACCCACAAGAAGTTATTCGCTATTTGCAGAGGGGCCAAGACCAGCAACCCAGGTTCTGGGTGGCCATGTCCACAATGTGGACTCAAAGATTAGAAGGCAAAACATGGACACGTACTCGAATCAGCCTAAGGTTTGCAACCTTCAGTCATTGACCGTCGGAGCTTGGCTTCCTTCATTTTTACGGCAAATAGGTAACTCCGGATCGAAGTCTGGGAAAAGAGTCACCACAAGCGTTGCATGTCATCTGGCCATTTTGGACCTCTGACCTACTCCAGAGAAAATGAGCGAAATGGCGGCTACCGCAAACCCCGAACCAAAAAGGTAAAACGAGGGCAAACAAGCCCGAAATGTAGATGGTGCGTAAGTGTCATGCGTCATTCCGCTCTTGCCCATGTTTTGTGACACGGTTTCAAGCGCTTGCACGTCCGGGGCTTTGTCACGAGGACAGCCAGCGACGCGACGCCCATGGGGGCAAGAAGCCAGGTGTGACCCTCCGAGGGACAACCGCTCCGTGGTCTGAGAATGCTTGAGGCACAGACACCCACTTGACTGCTATTGGGTTGGATCTTTGGACTTTAGCTTTTTGGGAAATGAAGGTGTTTTCCACTAAACCCACAAACAGTTATTTATTTTGCAAAGGGGTCAACAGCAACAAAGCCCAGTGGTCCCTTTGGGCTACCTGTTTTTTTGAGTGGGTCTCCCTGGCAAATCGACTTCCCAAAAAGAATGTCATGTTAATGGGGTCCAGGACATTGTGCTGATTTTGCAAATGGGAATCCAAGATTGCTAAACCCCTGCTTGTTTAGTTGGGGGCGGTCCCATCTCAAGGGGAGTTTCACTTAGGAAACACCACCCTAAATATCTGCCGGACGATAAATCCGGGGTGGACATTCGACCTTTTTCCTTTGAGGCCTTCTGTATTGGATTGAGGTCCTTTGGCGCTAACTGAGCTTTCACCGAACATGCAACGGTTTGTATTGCTTGTTCGAGGGCAAGTCCCCGAAGGTGGGTAGTGATACATAAATAAGTTACATGGTTACATGATATATGATACATATATATATATATATATATAGTGTATACACACAGACATATGTGTGTGAGTATAATAAACATTGTCCTTTTTCATACGCACTTTGCGACTTACAACCCGAGCAGTCATCTTGCCTCATTGCAAACTACCGGTACTACCCCAATGTTGGTTCTTCGTAAACATACACATATATACTGCTGTAGGCACTGTCGGTGACCACCATTCTGATAAAGCATCTCTCTTTTGTTCTTGTGGGGGCGGAGGCTCTTTGAACATCAACTTGTGCTTCTTTTATGGCCACTACTGGGGCTTTGGGCCGTTCAGGATTTATCAGCGGAAGCTTACAAATCAAGGATGGTTCCCTTGGTAGGAATTGAAGAAATGTTGGGAATCCTCTGATTCCGTAGTCCTCCGGATGAGTCCGAAGTTAACATTATGCAAAATCGGTCTGGAGACATGTTTGTTTTGTTTTGTTCTGGCCACATGTCAAGATGCCGCTCATCTTGAAGGACTGGACGCGCGACAGCGACTCAATTAAGCAACAAGACAAGGCAAGTGCACGAGGGATGCGGACATCGCCCTGGATGCCGATCGAGAACAGCATATCCGTCAGTGCAGTATGAACGTTCCTTCGTGGCCCAAGGACGCATCAAATTTGCTCCAGTGGCATCTCCGACGTTCTCCAACAGCAACGCATCCACGCGAAGCTGTCGACCCAAACTCCAGTGAAGATACCCACAAACACATGTACGAACTAAGGGCCAGTTTGGGTTGATCCCCGCAGGTCGATTTTTTGCAGCCCCAAGATTTAGATGGCCCAAGGAAGCCCACAAAGCACAGAAATTTGTTCGTCCCGCAGGTTTAGGTTGCGAGCATTTTCAGCAATACGAACTAGTGTGGACCAATTTCTGCACCAGTTGATAGGTGGTTTATCACATGTTCATATGGTGGTTGATCAACATGTCCTTTGCATCGGATGAGCATTGGCGAAAACCACAAAAAAGACTAAATTTCCCACTAAATGGAACAGTTACCCATGGTCAAAGCTGGGGCCGAAGGGAATATTGCTCAACCCCCATGTTTGATGTCATTCAAAGCGGTGCGGGGCGGATCTTCATCCACAGGGTCTGACGCCATGTCGTGGCAGCCCGGCCCTTCGTACCGCCCTGGAGTGATGCCCGGGCACCTCGCTTGAAGCAACTCACTCCCTGAGTTCCTGTTGGGAAGACCGTTAGACCGTTTTAGATGTAGTGGCCAAAGAAAAAGCATGTTCCTTGTTGCCCAGCGGGTTGCTTCCTAGTTTCCTTTTCTGGGATAAGGGTTCCCGATTAAACTCAACCCACAAAAAAATCGTGCCGTTTTTTCCCCTGGCCACTGGGCATCTGAGTGTTTGCGTTTTGTCCAGGGCGAGCAAAGGGAGGGAAGAGGTCCGGGGTGGCGGGGGTTGATCCCTCCCACTTAGCACCTGACAGTGCATCTCTTCAGAATTCCCTTCTTGGTAATTAGCCTCCCACAGGTGCCATACGAGTGGAAGAGACGATATGTGATGCTGTTTGGTTTTCTTTGTTCGTGTCTAGCGGGGACCCGGGGGCGGCGTTTTTTTTCTTCTGCTGACATACCGATTGGGAAGCCTCGGTCCCCCGCAAGGCTTCCTTTCTTGGGAGCGCCTATCTGGGTGTGGGTCAAGACTAGGTACCCAAAATGGAGCCCTGGTAATATAAAAACAAGGACAACAACCTGCGGTCCCCTCGTTGCAGTTTGACCCATTCCCATTTTGGTCGTTGGTGAATAGTATGATTGCACTCGAGTCTTCTCCTTCTTCACAATGAGAAATCCGAGGGTAGGGTTGGGGACTGACGATTTCAACAAGCTCTCTCTAGCTAAGGCTACAGGACAACCAAAAATGCACTCCAGTTTTTGAAGCCCACCCTGTGGAGGTTGATCACGAGCTTGGAACTTGCCAGGCTGTCCGTTTGCCGCTCAGATCTGCCTGGCTGCCAAAAGGCTTGCGGCCCTGAACCCACTAAGTAGAACAGCCAGAGCCCGGCAGGCAAAGGGGAGAATGTGCCCGCCCTGTGTTTTCTCCAAGCTTGGCTTTTCCGGGGGTTGCTTAGACTGCTTTGTCGGTTGACATGAGGCACGGGGCTCCCTCTGCCCCGTGGCCGGCGCCGCCGCCGGCACACGCGGCACCTGCTCACCCTGCGCCGCCCGCGCCGGGCGCGCATCCACCCGCACCTGGGGTGCCGGACTATGCGGATGCGCCTTGACAGCAAATTCGTCCATCGATCCCGGTGTTTGCTTGTAAGTTAGTGGCTTCTTGTGTTCCGTGCGTTGGTTTTGTTGAGATGCGTGCTTTGTTGGAAGGCAACCCTGTTTGCACTGTTTTGGGCTTTGTATGTTAGAGTGTTGCTTTGTCGGTGTTCATGTATTGGCTGGGGTCGGCAAGGAAACCCCAGCAGCCAAAGGGAAAGGGAAGGTGGTCGTTTTTGAACGCGTGTTTTGGCTCGTTTTTGAACGCGTGTTTTGGCTCGTTTTTGAACGCGGTTTTGCTCAAGTGTATGTGATTTACAGCAGCACGGCCATTTTTTCCAAGTGTCCATGCACACCACGATGAGGCGCACGAACACGCACCACGATGCACGTGTAGCACAGGGATGGCGCCGTGCTTTTGGGAGACAATCGTCAACTGTAGACCCGGGAAAGCAAAGCACAAGAAACGCAAAGCGACATCATCATCATCATCATCATCATCATCATCATCATCATCATCATCACCACCATCACCATCATCACCATCACCATCACCATCACCATCAACATCAACATCGTCATCATGACTACCAACAACATCACCATCATCAACATCAACACCAACATCATCATCACCATCATCAACATCACCGCCAACATCTTCATCATCATCATCACCATCATCATCATCATGAACAACATCATCACCATTATCAACATCAACGTCGACATCACCATAATCATCGACATCATCAAAGTCATCGCCATCGACATCCTCATCACCATCATCATCAATATCATCACCGTCATCATCATCATCATCATCAACAACATCGTCAACATCATCACATCATCATCATCATCATCATGACCAGCATCATCAACATCGTCATCATCACTACCAACAACACCACCATCACCACCAGCGCGCAGTCGCACGGTCACGCAGTAAGAGGCGAACGTAACTGCCCCGCCCCATCCCCCCCAGCCCCAGGACGCAGTCGCACGGTCACGCAGCAAGAAGCTTTTAACTGCCCCACCCCACCCACCCCCCCCCCCCAGCCCCAATACGCAGTTGCGCCGCCACGCAGTAAGCGGCGATCGCAGTTCCAGGAGGCTCCGATTCGCAAGTTACTTAGGCCGTATGAGCTAAGGATGTTCTTTGTGTCGCGAGGACAAGATAACTCAGAGCTTGAAATTTCACGAGTTTTCACGGCTTTTTCACGGAGTAGTAACGGCCTTTCAGTTTCCCGCGTGAGTTGTTACGGCCGTTAGGCCGAGTTTTCACGGCTTTACGGGGGCCAACGAGCGCAAGTCGCCGAGGACATCTTAGCTCAGAAAGCCAAGGTAACTTGGGACTCGGAGCCTCCTGGTTGCCCCCTTCCCCCAGCCCCAGGGCGCAGTTGCGCGGGCACGCAGTAAGAGGCGAACGTAACTGCCCCACCCCGCCCCCACCCCCACCCCAGGACGCAGTGGCACGGTCACGCAGTAAGAGGCGAACGTAACTGCCCCACCCCACCCCCCACCCCACCCCACGGGTGCCGCAGGATAGCCCCCCCCCATGTGTTCGAAAATGACCCACTCTGTGTTCGAAAATGATCCAGGACATCGGTGTTCGAAAATGATCCAAAATCGGTGTTCGAAAATGATCCCCCTCCCAAGGGAAAGCCAAGCAACCCAAAGGAACACTCATCAACCTAGGGGATACAACGACAGAAAAGCAACACACAACAGCACGACGCCTAGCCAACGAGGGAACATGTCTAAGCAAAGAACAACCCAGAACAAAACTAGCCAGATGCCAAGAACATTCCGCTTTTGGCGTTTTAAGTGGCGTGGGAGACGCCGCTCCGGTTTTTCTCTTCTCGGCAAAGAGGGACTGAGTCGAAGCCTGGTGGCCAGAGACTTTAACGTAACTGTTTGCCAACTACCGGGTTTTCCACCTTAAACCACTAAGAGTTATTAAACTTTTGGCAGAGCAGACAGCAACCAAGTTCTAGTGCCCTCAGCATTTTGCGGCTCAATGTGGCTTTTCGAGATCCTTTTCTTCATTGAGATTCCTAGGTCCCCCATGAACGGTGCAATGCTTAGTTGGACACGGCGCCCTTTAAAACCCAACACGCGAGTGTCGGACAAAATAGAAGCTACGGCCGGAGGGCAAGACAAGTGTGTGGCGGGAATGTTCATTCGGGGTTGTGTGTTTGTGTGCTTTGAAGATTGCCTTGGGCTACTTGATCGGGAAGCCAAAAGGGCACCACGCATTTTGGGGTCCACGGCCCCATTTTGACACGTGCCGATGTGAATGAATTGAAGGGAGATACACACCCCTAAACCTTGGCCTCGGTTCCCTAATGTCAGGCAACCGATTGGTGGTATTGGTGGCTCGGGAATTTGATGCCCGTTGAGCGTCAATCGGAAACCAACCTCCAAACCACCGGGCTCCAAACCACTTGGAGGGAACACCACGCGGCTGGCACCCTTGAAACGCCGAAGGTTTGACTTCCCGCTGCGCCAGCCAGCAGATGCGCACGCTTGAACATTTGGAATCAAAAGGCAGCCCCCAACGGAGCCTTTGTTTTGCCTTGGGTGTTCCTTTGAACCTTTGAAGCTGTTTTATGAAGAATGGAGCGGCGCAGGTTCAATCCAAAGAGCCCTGTGGATCAGAACCAGGAGTCTCTTGAGTCTCTTGCCATCAATTTGGAGGAGTCTTCTTTGGGGGAATCCCCTTTTGGTTGGTACAGGGAACCCAACAGGAAGCCGGCCGTTCACCGGCTGGCTTCCCCAAGTTGACACAAGCGCAGGCGTCGTGTTGCCGGGAGGTGTTGGTTCAGCCCAAATGCAGCGGCAGCGTAAACCCTCGGGTCTTTGTCCAGAAGACGAAAGATGAGTTGCGGCCTGGGGATCTGGGTCCAAGTGCTCTTCGGTGCTGTATGGTTTTTGTTTGCTTGTGTGTTCTTCCGTTTTTGTGTAGTTTGCCTTTTTGTTCAGGGATGCATTCTTGGCAAATACCTTTGGCGCAAATGTGAAAGAGAGCTTCCCTTTGGTGGTCTGATGTTACACTGCGGGTGTTTCTGCATCCTAGGTTCCCCCTCCTAAGGTAGTTTTTAAGCTTCACTTGGCTAGCGCTTTTTGAAGTGACTTTGCTTTGGCTGTGATGTTCAAAGGGATCACTTGCTCCTTAGCAACATATCAAAGGATTGACGTGGGCTTTTGGGATCCACAGGCAGGGGAATCTTCTCGGGGTAGCTTCCCCAGTCTTTCCAGGGATCCGAGTCTTTCGGGAAAATCACCAAAAACCCGGGGGAAGTGGCGATCGGTTTTTGAGAAGAACGATGGCTGAAAAGAATGGAAAAGGAAAATCAACCCCTGGAATACCAAGGGAACCCCCTAGAATACCAAGGAATCATGGGGACTCAACCCCTGGGGCTCTTTTTTTTCCAGGTGATTTGGCGTGCGGGCGAGCCTGAGGCGGTGGTGGACCCCAAAGCCCTGGAGTCGCTCCTCTCGAGACGCCTGGGGCAGGCGGCAGGGGAGCAGCTGGAGATTCCGTTTTCTAGCACTACGCATTAGAGTTCGGACCCTTGATTGGATGGAGCAAGGGATCCTCAAAGGGATTCGGAATTCAAAAGGATTCGCCCTTTTCACGTTTACAAAACAGTTGCTGTGTTTCCTGCCATGTTTCCTGATTGGTGACGTATCCGATGTGCGCCCTGCAAAGAAGCAACGCTTTGTTACAAGTCCTTGTGCAGGCCAGAAAAATGATAAAATCAAAAGCCGCACCTCGCAACGAGGCGTTTTCTCACATGTCCGGCTGCTGACGCGGGAAAGCAAAGGAAAGCATTTGCTTTGGCCTGCAAACGCCAGCAAGGCCCTTGCACGAGACTTCCCATGCACCGAAACCACAAAGCCGCAGCATGCCGCAGCCCATGCTCGCCCTTGAGGGAGCGGCGTCGAACAGATGTTCGCAGTTCTGGTGTTGCAGGAGATGCTAGGTCCCCCAGTAGTGCCCTTCGTTCCCCTTTTTTGGGGAGGGTTCCCCTACTAAAATAGACTACAGAAAACAGTTGGTACCCTTATTCTAACCTCTCTACTGGAGGACCTAGGATGCGAACATTCGCAGAACTCCCAAGATTCTTAGGGCGCAATGCGCAGCTGCTCCGGGGAGTGGCTGTTGAGTTTCGTGTGACCACCTTTTTGTTGGAATGGTTGGCGAGTTTGCTGGGTTTTGTTTGACACTCCCTTGGGAAAACACTTTTGGTGCATGTTACTTGGATGTTAGGACTTTAACTTTTTGCCAACTAATGGGGTTTCCATCAGACCACTGAAAGTTGCAAGCAACCAAGATTAGTTGTCAAGAGGGGCCGTCGGTTTTAGGCATTGCCGACATATGCCTTTTCGGTTACGAGGAAGATGAAGGTGGGCCTGTGTATTGAACTCTTCATTAGTTTTACCGAACTGGCCAGGGTCAAACGGCACCAACTCCCCAACTATTTCGCGACCTCCAAATCCTGACAGTCAAGGTGGGAGTATTACTCCCACCTTGACTAGTAATGAGAGGTTGTTGTTTTTTGCGAGTTTCTTCATATACCGTCTGGAGACACACACACACACACACACACGCTCATGAAGGAATCACATTTGGGAGTTGGAATAGGAGGATTTGGACTTCGTGACTTCACTGTTCTCGGTTCATTTGTCCAGGAATTGTCATTCTCATATAATATGTGTATGTATCAAAGTAGGGGGGCCCAATACTGGTGGTTCTTTTGATTGCCCTTTAACCATTTTGAAAAGGTTTGCCCCCAACAAGCCCATATTGCTTCGTTGTGGGCTTCTTTACCCAAGAACGATAGCTAAATACACATTCTTCATTGTCCCTTGAAGCCTTGTCTCTAAGAAATCTGCTTTAGGAGATAAAACTTGTCATGATGTTCTTGTGTGTATTTGACCTTGGTGTTCTTGGACCGTCAGACGCTGCACACCACCCTTGGGTTCAGCCAAAAGAATGGTTGCCCCAATTTAGATGATGCCAATCCTTAGGCAAACAATGGTGGCTATAGTAATCCGCTTTGTGTTTTCATTGGTGATTTGAATCCCCGCAAACCACCCGGGGGGTGGGGCTGAGCCCCTCCCCGTTCTGTGCGCGAGGCTTTCGGGGATCGCACCGCCCTGTGCCGCGCCGGGTTGGTTCACTCGGATCCAGAGGCGGGGAAATCGGTCCGCGCGCGGTGTTCAGAACTGCGGCCTAGGTGAACAGACCCCCCCGCACCCCCAAAATTTAGGTAAAAAGCCTCATGATCTAAGGAGCAACATCACTAAATTCCTACTTGGATGTTTAACCTACTTGCCAAGTAGGTTACCAAGTGTTTGTTCCGTGGAACAGGGCGCTTGGTTGAGTTATGCTGAGTTATTTCACAACTGAGCAGGTGACCTGTCCTTTGTGTGCACTCCGAACACGCTAAAACTGAAGTGGCCCTTTGGAATTCCGGAATTCAGGCGCTCGGGCGAAACTAACAACTGATCCGTTTTTGTTGGGCACAGATGGGTTTGCTCCCATTAACCCAGCCCCGAAAAGGGTACCGACAAAAGAAGCAGACGTTTTCGGATGTGGCTGACCCTCGAACTGGTTGGTGGACATAAATCTAGATGTAAAAAATGATGTCCATCAGAGCGTTAAAAATTGAAGTTATTGCCCATTGTTTTGGCGAGAAGCTCTTTTTATTCATTAAGTCTGGGGCTCTTTGAGAAACAGCTTCCGATTCTGACTCAAAGATGGGGCCACAATATCTGGCAGTATCCGGTTGCCGCATGTTTGGCGGGCCTAGATCTTTCCACTGAGCAAGAACACGTGGGGGTGGTTTTCTTTTGCTCTGCTTTGGGAGGCCCAAGCAAGGTGGCGCGCACCCCCAAATTTGGTGAAGACGTCGCTGAGGTCAGCTTGAAGCTTCCCTGGTACGGATTCATTTGGTGATGGGAAGTCAAGTGCCATGCAATGGACACTGGGCTGGCAGTTGCAACGAGGAACCGCTAGCCCTTTGATGCCAATCAGGGATCAGACCAGAAGGGGCACCAAACATTTTGGGAGACTTTTGAGACAAAAAAAACACGGCTGGTCTTTGCGACCGAATCGACCTGGAGCGCCGGAGCGAGCTGTTGGAAACAAATAGATCCATGAAACTTGCAAAAGGTGATCCACCATTTGAAAGCTTGGTATCCTTGGCAGGCAATCCGGCTCGCGCTAGCACTGGTTCACTCCGGCCTTGGCATAGAGGCTGGCTGCAAGTTGTTTCTTCTGATTCTGTGCCTTTCTGGGCAATTTTAAATAGGGACCAATTGGGTGGACATCAAAAAAACTTCATTGCGCTTCATGCCCACCAAGCATCTTGACGGGGTCCCCACTCAATTCTATAGCCAACCACAAAAACGTATGTGTTATTGTCTGAAATAGCTTTGTAACCTGTTAGATAAATCGTCCACCAGCTTCCAATCGAGGAAGTGGACAACGGATCGTTGTGATGGTCTCACTTTCAGGCTTGGGAATCGGGTGAAGACAAGCAGTTTCTAGCCTGCTGGAGAACCGGCGATTGTTTCTCTCTCGGCCCTTGCCAGCCTGAAGGCACTTTCAACCAGCAAGCCGTATCTCACTCTTTGCATTTCGGACTCTTAGTTCGAATGGGAGGCTCGGCCCGACTGGACATCTGGGACTAGCGGACGTGTGAGTCTTTGGGCAGCATGGCCTTCTTAGGTCTTGCAACTAGATGGCGCTAGTTGCAGGTCGATTCTCATGTACCTGTGCCATTTGGGTTTGTCCCAAAATTCCTAATCGGAACCTCCAAAATGGGCGGTGTTGGTTTCCCTTCAATTTAAAACCAGCCAAACAGGGGATCCTGAGAACAAGGCACACACACACACCATGTATTTTACTAAACGGACATGGCGAGTATGTTTTTCTCCAAGAAAGCACGCTGGAAGCATTCAGAGATGCGCTGAGTTTTCCGCTGGCCGTTGTACTCGCACGACTATGGGTGTTTCCAAAAGGAGACAACCCTTTGATTCTTATCGTTTCGAAAGCAACAGGAGGGCAACCGATATAGGTGTTGCCTATTTTCGGACACACCCTGGACAATAGAAACATGTGCTTTGCGGTTTCAACGTGTTTCCGGTTTTGTGTTGAAGCTATGACACTCAAACTCGTGACACCAAAAATCCTGAGGGCATGAACCTTCGATGTCACCGAAGACCTTAACTTCATACAAGGGGACACATAAATACGTTTATTTATATATGTATATACACGAATATACTATATATACACATATATGTGGTTTTGAAGTAGCCCACACCCCCATTTTATTTTAACAATTAGGAACTTATATTATATTGTTCTAATTGGAACCGCGGTTCAACAGGTTTTGTTGCGCTGCTCTTGGGGAGTACACTCGCTGGGCAATGAGGGTAGCATTCCGGATATAAGGGGCGATTGTACCGCTTGAATGATGTGTACATATGGCTTTAAAGTACAGGGAAACCCCATGGCCATGGTGAAACCCGGGTTGCAACCCACGTACACCTGTAAGAACTTCCCCTAAGTGCCTGGTTGAACCAAGAGTCGCTCGCAAGCGCAAGGGCCTGTGAACAATCGTTTTTGTGTGCAGGTTGCTATCTCTTGGGCCGAAATTTTGCTCCAGGTTTTTGTTTGCTCCCTAGGTCCCACCAGGATCGTGCCCTTCTCTCCCCCTTTTTTGGGGGAGGGTTCCCCTACTAAAATAGACTGCAGAAAGAAAAGCTGGTGCCAACTTATTCTAAGCTCTCTACTGGAGGACCTAGGCTCCAGGTTTTGGTTTGTATCATGCCTCCTTGCCAGCCGTTCTGCTGAGGTGGAGAGTTGGAACCACCGGAAAAGTGGCGGGACATGAGTCCCCACGAAATTGTGACGTCCGACTCGAAGTTCACACCCACTTGGGTTTCTGCTTTTAAGCTTAGCCTTTTCTGGTAGGGTTGGAGGGAATCCCAAGACTTCGCTTCTGGTTGGGTTCGACCGCAGATCCAGAAGCTTCGGAGCGAGCACGTGCCCCCCGCGCCGGTGGGGATCCGCATCGAGAAGGATGGGAAGCAGGCGGCGAGCCCGCGAGCCCTGGCCAGCGATCTCCATTGGAAGGCTTCCATTTGCTGAAATAAATATCTATTTGTGTTTCCCCTTTTTTTGCTTTTAACAGGAATCTATCACTACTGGACATATTTTTCCGTTTTTATATTTGCGCGAAAACGCAAAAAAAATCGGGGGTTGCTGGGTCCTTGGAGGTCCCAAGCTTACTGGGCTGGTTGATTTGGATTGGGCGTGCCTTGGGAATCCGAATCACATTTTGTGGGACCCCCCCTGTTTTTTTGGAAAACGGTTTGGTTTTGTTGCGTTTTTTTTTTTTTTAAACGTGGATCGGGTAATTAAGTCAGCTTTGGATTTCGTTGTGAACACGGGGGCAAGGCAAGGCAAGGAATTTCAGGGCGGGGCCTCAGGTCACGAAAGCTAGCTTTAGCTAGCTGAAGTTTCTCCTTGCGTAAGCAAGGTAAGGGGCTCAAATGCCGAAAGATTGATTTTTTCAATTATTTGAGCCGAAAAGATTGAAAAACATCAATTATTTACCTCCCTGGTCCATCCCCCCCCCCCCCGCCCCCCGGGCAGTGGCTCAGTGTTCAGCAGTCTCGGTTTGCCCGTTTTGGACTTGGTGCTACGAACTTTTACATGTTCCACCGATTCAGCTTGTTCATTTGAGACCTCAGTCTTCTCGGTAAATCACCTCGCAAGAATCTTTGCACACGCAGCATGCAGAACCCAGAGGTGCTTTCAGACAGCTTCTGACGCCTCTCGTTGTTTTCATTTTTTTTCAAGGTTTGCCACGCCACCATGTGCGTTTGCGTGTCGCATCCTACGAATCTTGCCGGGCCTCTCGTTGCACACAAGCTACCTATGAATCCACTCTGTCACCGACCCATCTCATGCAACAACTGCTAGCTTTCGTTCACCCGCTCCTCAAGTTCTCAGCTCCAAGAGCACTGAGAGGAGTTTTCAGGGGGAAGGGGTCAAAGGAACAATAAGAAGTGCCTTTGATTTCCCTCATGTTCCGAGCCAACAGTTCATTTGCAGCTTCAATGAAGAATCCGAAACTGGACAAATGGAAGCCTTTTGCCTCATGTTTCAGGCTTGTGAGGTGTTTCCTTTTCTCCGGCGCAATGTGCATTAGTTTCTATGACAAAAGCAAACCAGGAAGTTCGAGCGGAAATCCGTGGACGGGCATTTTTGGGAGTCTCCTTCCGACCCTGCACAGACGGGTTGCCATAACCCCTTCACATCCTGAGTTTCTGGAGCTTGAGTCACTTTTGGGGAAGACCATGTTAGTGGTGAATGAAATGCTTGGTTACTTCTTTTGGCCCATCCACTCGATCGGAAGTGAGCTCCTTTCTATTGGGTAATGATAGGTAACTTGCTGGTGAGATAGGCAGGGAATGAGAAGTGGAATGACCCTTATAAACCATCCAACTGGTGGTTTCCTCTTTTCGGGTACCAAAGCCTGAGTTCATTCAACCACATTCCCTGCCTATCGCACCAGCAAGGTAACCCGTTGTTTGAAGGGTCAGAAAAAGACTTCAGGCAGAAACTTGCTGGTGCTCAGTAGGGAATGAGACATGGAATGAGCATTATAAACCATCCAACTATAGTTTGCTTCCTTTGTTCGGATGCCATCCCCTATGGTTTCCTTTATTCGGGAATCCCCAAACAGTCCATTCCATTTCTCATTTTCCCGGTGCATCGCGAGAGGTGCCTCTGGAGCCGCAAGAGCTCAGGGACTTCCGCTTCCCTCCCACCGCCGTGGAGGTGCCGAATCCGAGAACTCGGGGATGGGATGCGCTGGGAATTCGTTCGGCCGGTTGGTTTTTGGTTGGGTTGAGACTTTTGGTGTTGCCACCAGGCCTTCTTGCTGCAAGCGGATCTTCTTCTTTTTTTGTGTAAATGCTTCTGGTTGGGTGACTTTTGGGTTGCCAACTTTGAGCTCTTTGTTGATTCATTGATATGTGTCGTTTTTTGAAGAGGTTGGACTTGGTGCAAGGGCTTTTGGGTGACTGGACTTGAGCGTGTGTGTCTCTTTCTGTTTTGTCCAAAGATGTGTTTCCTTGCGATAAGTCATGGAGTTCGGGGGTCCCGAAACAGATCCGTTTGACACCCCGAAAGCAACTCGAGGTGTGGTACTGAAGTTGATACGCTGCCGGGTCTGCGGGGTCTTGGCTTCAACAAAATGAACTTGCCCGGTTTGGCACTTGAATCACTTTGAGTTCATTTTGCGAACAATATCAGAATAGTCCGCCTCAAATGAATCAACCCCCCCACGAAAGAGGAAGCAACTACCCCCTGGTTTGGTCCTCCGGATAGATCTCACGTTGACATCAATACTTCGCAAATGCGCTGCTCAAGATCTAATTACTCAAGCCGTCTCAAGCCCCCCCAAAAGAACCCAAATTGCACTACATGTCGTCGAACAGAGAACCCGTAAAGTTTCCACCATCGACATCCAAAACTTTGGATACTTCTAACGCCTTATAACTTCCAGTTTGGGTCCATCCAAGTGCGGCCGGATAGTTCAGCTTGTTTGATGGCCCATGTTTATTTCCGATGGACCACTCCGCCGGTTGCACTGGCAGGGCTTTTGGACAAATATAGTTCCTGGACCTCCAACAGGGGTTCTTTTGTCTTCCAATGGAGATTTTCGTCCCGACCCCTCCAATGAACGGCTTACTGACGGTTAGGGGGATACATTGCCAAGGTGATGCCCTCCAATGGATATCAAACATTGCCAAGATTGAGCGCTGCATCTCATCCCTTGGACGGTTGCACTGCTCAACTTACCCAACAGAAACACCGACAGCCAACACGAAAGATCCTTTCCAAAGCACCAGCCAGCGAGCCAGCCAACTAGGCAAACAAACCAACAAACAAACAAATAGACACAGACGCAAGCAAGCAAAAATACCCGCAAGGATCCAGGCGAACAACACCCTTTTACGCCTTCTGTTCTCCCCACCCCATGGACACAAGACTCACAAGACCAGCGGGATTTGATTTTCCGAGGTCATGGCCAATGACCAGCAGGTGGAGACGGTCGTCTTCAGATACCCCGACGGGTCCTACCTCACAGGTGAGCTGCAAAAGGAAAACATGGAATTGTGTTGAAGGAGTTGGGGGGTTCCGTGGGTTCCGGGGTTCCGTAGCTCTGGGCTCCTTTCTTGAGGGTTTGGAAGGAGCCCAAAAAGGGGGAGTTTTGGTACCTCAGGGTGTGAGTTCAAGGGTCCATGGGTGAAAATCGATTGCAATCGATTGCAAGGTAGCAAGAAATCCCTTGGGATATTTCGGATGTCCTTACATAATTGTTTTTGGAGAGGGTTTTTCCCCGTCTTTTGTTGGAGGGGAAGTCCTTGAACATCGCGAAAAAGGCAACCTTTTTTTGTCTTAGTGGGCGGAGGTTTGGGTTGCAACATGGGGACCATCAAGAGTAGACACATTCATTTGGCTGGTGGTTTCCTTTGGCAACTCTCTGGTTGTTGGGTAGGGAGCTGGTTGCCAGAGTTTGCCAAATCGCTGGCGGCAATCTTCCTGCAGCTCGATGACTGCTACTCCTGCGTACCTCATGCCAGAGCATCGTTCTGCCGGGGAAACCTACCTGATACTGGGACTGCTGTTCCTTGATGTTTGCCCTTTGGCCTGAGTTCTAGCAATGTGCTTGAAAGCCACTGAGCGCTCAATGGCAACAGATTCCTCCCGCCTGCATTGTACAACAAGCAACCCTTTCTCGGCTTGCGAGAGTCCACCGAATTCCAAGTGGGTCGATGATGCGTCGAACCCAAGGAAGCGACTTGGACCTGTGGAAACAGATCCCACATCCTGACCCATGACAGGGGGCTAGACTTTTTGGTGGTTTGCTTGATGCACGTGGGGGCCCCCCCAGACTTCGCTTTCCTTTTGGACTTGTTGCCTTTTGGTTTTCCTTCCTTGTGGTTTCCTCAAAGTTGCCTTGCCGTGGGGCCTAAGTCTCGCCGGAAAGCGCAATGGCGTTCTCATTTTTTGGTTGGACTTCGCAGGGTTGCTTTCACCTCGCCCATGAAGGTGTCTTTTCCCTGGAGTATCCATGACCCTGAGAACGTGAATCCTTCATTTTGAGTATAACCCATCTTTCTGAAGGGTCATGGAGACTTCAGGTGCATTTGGGTACGAGCGATTCCACCATTTCTTTCGGGGCAATCAGGCATAGAACGAGGTTTCAAGCCATGGTGCTAGTCCCTTTGGTGATCCAACCTTTTCGCAGCGCCTTTGTACCTTCCGAGAATGTAAGGGTACCACGAGATCCTTGCAATGTTGTACCCCAGCGAAAGGAAAGGAGCCGTTAGACAAGAGCCCAAGCTGAAACGGAAATACTTGCTGCTCAGCAAGGAATGAGTTGGATTGACCCCTACAAACCATGCTGCATGGTTTCCTTTACTCGGCAATCCCAAACCGGTTCACTCCAACTCAATCCCTGCCAATCGCGCCACCGAAAAAAACAACCTGCCCGCCCGGCCCTGGCAAGCCAGTTGCGTGATGTCCAGGCGTCACGGGCAACCACTTGGGGCGCTCGGGCTCCAGTCAGCCTGCCTTTCAGCTGATGCAGCACGAGCCTGGTGCCCCCAGACGTTTTTCGAGCGCGAGAGTCGAGGGAGTTTTCCATATGGCTGTGGTTGTCAAAACCGTTTTGGGATCCCATTTTGGGGGTTTTCGGTGCACCACCAATTTTAGTCTATTTTAGTGGGGATTGGGATGTTCATTGGGGGTACGGGATTTTGACCCATGGCCATATCCGTTTCAAGTGGGTTGGTTCTATGCAGGTGACTGAGAGTACTTGTGTGGTCGTCTACTGTTGCTTTGCGGAGGACATGGGAGGGCAAGCCAAGTCCAATGGCAACCTATAATATGAACGTCACGGGGGCGTACGGGATGTTCACCTTCTTGCGCGTGGATTTGTTCTGACCTTTCGTTGGCAACTTCTAGGTGCTTTGGACATGTGAAGGTTGGGTTGTGTCAAGAGGGTGTGTGTTTGTTGGGGAAATTCAAAGCGGCATATAGGGAGCCTTGAACTGCAGTCCCTTTTTGAAGCATGGGGAAGGGACAACGTCCTAAAATAAAACCAAACCACCAACTGCCTACACCCCCCCCCAACAACTGCTTGTTGGACCCCCGACAATGGACGGAATCAGCAGTTAGTGAATCCGGCCCATTTTTCCTACACTATTTGAGGTGGGTGTTGGTCGCTGGCCGAGGTTTCTCACCAAAATCACCGGCTACTTTGGGCGCGGGCACGGCGGGCACGGCGTGCTGCTCAGCGTGCGCTTTCACAGCAGCCGGGGCCGCGTGTCGCAGGACTACGGATGCCAGGCGCGCCAAAGGAGCTACTCGAGGGCCCAGGGTTGCGGGATCACTCGCGGCTTATCCCCGCTGTACAAGGGAATCTCCTTCTGCAACCAAAAATTCGGCTTACCAAAGACAAACCCCCTCCAGAAAAAGAGGAGATTCTCTTGCACAGTGGGGATCTCCTCTTTCTGCGGGGGGTTTGTCTTTGGCAATCCGAATTTTGTTGTAGAAGTGGATTCCGTTTCCCAGCCCTGCAGCCCGGCCCGCTAAGGTTCTGAACCTTTCCTGGGCTGTGGGCCTCAAATTGACATTGGGAGCTGGGGTTGGACTTCTGTTCACTGAGGTCACACAAATGGCTGTACTTGCTCCCCATTTCCATTTGGAAGCAAGTGGTTTATTTTGGGGGGGGCTTCCTCTTATTATGGTGCTCCGAATCTCACGACGGTTGCGGCAAAATCGTCCAGGCTGAAGTGGATGGGTGAATACGTCAAGTTAGAACCCCAACGCTTTGCTCTTTGGGGAAAACAGTTGCTAGCTGATTTAGAGGATCCCCTTGTAAAGCGGGTGGTTTTTGGATTCGTCCATTAACCAGAACCCTGTGGTTGCTTGTGGGGCCTTTATCTGATGAGCTTGGGTTCAAAGGGCAGCGTTTCGGAAAAGGAACGCCGTGGAAAGAAGGCATGAGTTTGGCTCCCTATGAAAACCCATGCGTCAGACAAGCTTGCACTCCAAGTGCCTTGGCGGCGCGTTTTGTGGTTGTGTTCTTTTTTGGGGTCACATCTTGTTCTTTTTGCTGGAAACCAGGAACACGGGGGGTCATCCATGCAGTCTTTTCCTGCTGTAGATGGACGAAATCCATTTCGCATCACCGATCAAAAACCCGGGTTTCTGCCCATTCCCCTGTGAATACCAACCAACAATGGTCCGACAATGGCATGGTTTCCAACCCTGGAATGATTTGATTACCCGGTAAACACCCACCAACGTTTTGGTTTCAACCATGGTTTCCAAGTGGCGCTTCGCGGATTTCGTGACACGATAGGGATTTCGCAACCATCCATCCCCACGACCCCCCACTGTGGACACAATCCATTTCGCACCGCCTATCAGACACCATGGTTTCTGAGTCGTTCCCAGGCTAAAGACCAACAAACGAGGGTTTCAACCATGGTTTCCTTTCGTGCACGAATCGCTAAACGGTTAGTAACGCCAGTTACAGGGGACTTATAACCATTGCAACTGGGTTATAACCAGGGCGAATCTAGCCATTTATATAATGTTGAGCCCAGATTCATGACCCCCTGTTTAGTATTCTGGGGGCGTTCCCCTCCAAAATGTGGTCAGATTTCCCACAAAACCTAGGTGTCCCCCAAATGAAAGAAGCAGGGGTTGATGAATCAGGGGCCAACCTTCTGCCCCCCAACATCTGGGGTCAACCTTCTCCCCCCAAGATCTGGGGTCAACCTTCTGCCCCCCAATATGGCCATGAATCAAAAGCTCCCAGTGAACATCCCAATCCCAAAATAGAGTATTTTGGGTGGTGCACCTACCCCAACATGGTACAACAACGGTTTTGATCCACAGCTTAAGAGTATGTTTCATTTGCTCAAGAGCATTTTTCATCTCCCCTGTTGGTTTTAAAGGGAATCGATCACTGGAAGTATGTCTATTTTTCTAGTGAACATCCCAATCCCCACTAAAATAGAGTCAAATGGTTGGTGAATTCACCTACCAACCAAAATGGGATACCAAAATGGTTTTGACCCACAGCCACATCATGATTAGAGTTTGGCCCAGTTCTAGAATGTATATTTTAGTGCTTGCTTCACTTTGGGTGTTATAGAGTTGGATGTTAGAGCTAGGTGCACCACTCGTCTTTTTTAGTGGGGATGGGTTGGATTGGGATGTTCACTGGGGGTACGATTTGGATGTTGACCGGCAGATTGCCATCTGGGTGTTACCCAGACGCCCTGGATATCTCGGACGCCCAAGGCGCCGCCGGAGACCAGCAGCTCCTTCGCCTTCGCGGCGGCGCCGGGCACCGTGCTGGCGGCCTTCAGCCGGGAGCGACCAACGGGGGGGCCGCGGGGTTTGGAGGTTGGTGCCCCTGTGGTTTGGGGTCTTAAGGCGTTTTTGGGATCAAAACTGGGCGGTTTTCAAGGGATCTTCGGTCCCTTTAAGCTTTTTAGTGTTTCGCTTTTTTTTGGCGTCCGAATTTATAATCACGAGTGAAGCTTGTAGCGGGGGATCTGAGGACAGACCAGAAAAGGAAGACCACACCCTCTCTTTCTCCTTTTTTTTGGGGGGTGGGGGTGGGGGATTTACCACGAATTTTCCTTCCGGTGGGGTCCACTAATAGAAGACACGCTCGTGTATTTAACCTGTTCCCAATTGGTTTGATGCCTTGTTTTGAAGTAGGAGGTAACCTTTTTGGTTGGATTTGAAGGAACACCAAGAGAAGCATCGTTTCCCTGGGGTGATGTTTCAGAGGGAACAAATTGGGAGCCCTGTGCTCTGCCCATTCTCTCCCCGCACTCGAGGGTTAAATGTGGAAAACTGCGTAGTATTGCGTAGTTTATGGCGAGGCAACAACTCGGCGTGCCTTCCTTTCCCGTTCAGGCTTTGTCTGTTCCGAACATGTTGAACCAACCTCGAAAACAGGGCTGAAAAGAGACCGTTTCACAGAAATCGAATCAACCTAGGACCTAAGAAAAACCGTCACATCTTGTCATGGCTCTTGGGTGGTTTCCCGTACCCTCCCCCCCCCCCACTGTTTTTTAAACACCTCCAGTAACTTGCAACTTTTCAACGGGAACACAGTGACCCCTCCCCCCCCCCCCCCCCACCCCCCCCCCCTCACCCCCCCCCACCCCCCCACCCCCCCCGCCCACCCTTGAGGTTGGTTTGAAGGAAGGATCACGGGGAAGACCGCACTGCCAGGACCAGTCGCCCTGCGGGTGCATCGAGGAGGCGTGCTACGGCTTGGGGCTTCGGGGTGGAGAGTCTCAGGGGGGTCAGGGGGTGGGAGGGGGGTGGGGGCCTTTGGGTGAAATCCAAGCAAATTGTTTGGTTGCTTGAGTTGGCCAAACTCATTGCAACCCTAAGCCCCCCAACCCTGATGAACAAATCCCCCTCTGCAATGAACACATGTTCTATCCAAATGGTGTCACCCAGAACCTGCCATGATTCACAAAACAAGA